>OX578137.1:82196678-82396678 GCA_951213105.1 Amaurobius ferox | reverse complement strand
CGCCGTAAAATACAGCATGCCAATACAAGATTTCAAAGAATGGCAATACAACCTTGCCAAAATGTTCAATATCCACTACAAAACATTGTGTAAAAAAACGTATTATCCTTCTCTTCAAAATGCAATCAATAAATATGAAGATAAATATGTTATAACTTATACTGATAAAGTAGCATCAAATTACGCTTTCGCATGCAGAAAATACTACGTTGATACTTTAAAAAATAGTTATCTTGACAAGCAAATGTACTCCCCTTTGCAACGAAATGGAAATTGTTTGGAAAATAAAATTAAAGCTCTGTATAAACGCATTGGTATCGAACTTAAAGCAGCTAACTTTCCATATCTGGTACTAATACCAAAACTTCATAAAAATCCAGTGAAGTTCCGGACGGTGACAGTGGGATGTGGATCCTATTTATCAATTGCAAATGAAAAAAACTTTTAACTATACTTAAAAATGTTATGATTATACTCAAGAAACAAGGAACAGTAATGATAAATAATAGTTTCGATGTCATCAACCGACTTCAATTTTATAACAAGGATATACGTTTCAAAAGTTACGATTTCCGTGACTTATTCAACAACATCAATCTGGAAAATCTATATGAAATTTTGAAGGAATTACATGAAATATATGACTTAAAAGAACAGATTACATTCAGAAAATACGAGGACTTGATTCGCATTGTGTTGTTTGAAAACATCTTATTTGATGGCACCAACTATTTTCAACAGGTTAAGGGTATTCCCATGGGAGGGAAATGTTCATCCCTGCTCGCCGATCTATACTTGTATAAATTTGAAAATGACACTCATATATTACATGAAATGCCATATTTTCGTTATGTTGACGATGTCATTATTGGGAAATATAAGAATACACCCCAATTTGATTTTACTTTTTATCCAAAGAACTTGAATTGATCGAGAATATAAGTAAAGAGGAAGATAGTGTTGATTTTCTAGACATCACTCTAAAACATGACAGTAGATATGGTACTTATACCGTCTTATATGACAAGAGAAACTATTTCAACATGGAAATCAATCACATTATTGATTGGAGGTCTAATATGACCAAAAACATTTTCAGAAATGTCGTCATTGGTCACCTCAAAAGAAATCAACAGATTAATACTTTCAAGTCTGATTGCATCATGCATAATAGGAATATTATGAAAGAGGCAATAAAGCGGAATTATCCAATTGGCTTCCTGAAATGTTATCATAATTCCCTATTTAATACAAAAAAGAGAGAAAATGCTTATTTAAAGGATATGGCAGAGGTATAGAACGTTGAAGGTGGAAATAACGAATTACGCATGCGTAAACTGCTTTTATATATAATGCACTCTGGCATTTGCTGCATTGTCATAAAAGAAATGACTTTAATTTTAAAATAAATTACGTAATTAATTGGCATTCTTGTCTGCAACGTAATGTTTTTAGAAACATTATTATACATTTTTTAACAAGAAGCAAACGTTTAAATAGCAGTGCAGAAAATCGTTTTTAAGTGATCTGGGCTATCTAAATGAAGCAATTGCAATGGGTTACCCTCTACGTTTTCTTAGTGACATATTATGTAAATTTTTCAGCATAACCGTAACTGAGAGTTACAACTTGTATTTAAATGGGAGTACACTTTCAGTCTGATCTGAAGATGCGCAGCATTGCGGATGTCATTGTTTAACAGTCTGATGGAGTTCAATTTGTTCAAAGTATGTGTCTATTACATTTTGGAGGTTAGAGTGGTGAAGTGTATGCGGGGCTTGTTTATCTTGATATTGGTGTTTATCTTGATATCGGTGTAAGATATTTGATATTTACAATGTATTTTGAGTTTCTGTTTGGATGTTGTAAATCTCGTTGTTTAGCTTTAGGTGTAAAGTCAGTATTGCTCTTTAAACTTTTATACATTTTTATTTTTAGTATATGTACTAGGTTTGCGACATTGTATCCGCTTCCGGGAGTATTGTCATGACATGAAGCTGGCTAAACCGGGAAGTGGGGGTCACAATCCCCCCGGCGAAATTTTGATACATTGTCATTCTACAATTTTCTATTTCTTTTGTAGTATATATATATATACACATATATATATATATTTACATATACATATATATATACTATATATATATGTATACATATTTTTATATATATATATATATATATATATAAATATGTATCTATACATTACCATGTATTGCAGGGAAAGTAAACAATCTGATGTGGGCAGCACATGACTTTCGCTGCAGACTCAAATTCATATGTTCTTGATTTCTTTAATAATTCATTAGACTGAGTTTAAAAAAAAATATATCAAAACTTTACATACATATATATATATATATATATATATATATATATATATATATATATATATATATATATATATATATATATATATATATATATATATATATATATATATATATATATATATATATATATATATATTTATGTAAAGTTTTGATATATTTTTTTTTCTGTTGAATTTTTGCTTCATAGTAAATCTTACACAAAGCGAAAGAAATGATATATTTTCTTTTCTGTCTATATGAATTACTTTTATACTACAACCTAAAAAAAGTTAACTGCACTATTTTTTCCCTTTTCCATACAATTCGCACTATTGTGTAAGCGGTATCTAAAGTAAAAATAAATATTCCCCCTCAGCCATTTTAGTAAATTGAAGGTCAAAATTGTATTACAAATATTGGTAAAGCACGCATGACATAAAAATACCCATTTTGTTGGAGTCTCTGCTGTGAGAAAATCATTTTCAGGTTTTTAATTTCTTATTTCTAAATTAATCTTTAAATAGTTGAAAATGTACTGAGATTGCCTGGGATTTAATGCAGGGAATTCAGTCAGTCAGTTTTTCGAAAGGTATTTTTGCGCACCGTCCACGAATGTGTAAATGTAAGAAACCGTTAGATTAAACACACTCAGTTAGCTAAACTGTTTTTCCTTCTCTTCCGGTTTTCCGTCATCTCAAAAAGTCATCTTAAATCCGGGAAACTCAAAAAAGCTTTTATGCCCAATACGTTAGTGTTTCCCATAGCAACGGACAAGTTGTAATGTCAGTTAAAACGGCTAATACATAGCAACGGGTGAATATGAAAAATAAGCCTTAGATAGGGGAATCTAGAACCTAAAATTTTAGGATTTTGTTTGAAAATTCATTGAAAGCATAGTAGTGTAAAAAACTGCTCTTATTTTAAAAATCTGATGTGGGCAGCACATGACTTTCACTGCAGACTCAAATTCATATTTTCTTTATTTCTATAATAATTCATTAGATTGTGTTTAATTGACCAAAATAACATTACATTTGCATTTTTAATTCAATTTTTGTTTTTATTTGGTAATTGGACATTTTTTCCGAAATCGGGGTAATAAAAATGCAAAAAATCTCAAATATCTCGAGAACAGTTAGTCCTAGAGAATTACAGTTGTTCATACTTTTCCTCATCAAAAAGTACGTATAAAACAAGCATTTAATTGATATATTTGAACATGCGTAGCTTTTTTTAAGATTTTGGCGATTTTTGAGGGCCATTTCGTAAAAAGAGGCAGGTTGTTCTCTTCCGAATAATATCAAAATCTAATCAGCACCAGAGTATCCCACAAGTAACTTATCTACAAAATTTTGTGAAATTTGGTCACTTAGTATTTTAGCTAGTTTAGATACATAACATTTTTACTGGCGATTTTCAAAAAAAGGCGGGTTCTGTTTTTGCGAATCGTATCAAAAACTAATCAGCACCAGGGTCATACCCAAGTGACTTACCTACCAAATTTTATGAAATTAGGTCCATAAGTTTTTAGTTAGAGTGGATACATACATTTTACAGATACACAGACAGACATACACACAAACAGATATTAGGTTACAAATAGTTTTTTCGTATTCTAGAGGTCTTGAAACCTGTAGATCCGTCAAAAATTTGATTCGTCGGAAATTTGATCCGTCGAAAATTTCGATTTTCGACATGATTCCAATATTTTCCCCATACATTACCATGTATTGCAGAGAAAGTAAACAATCTGATGTGGGCAGCACATGACTTTCCCTGCAGACTCAAATTCATATGTTCTTGATTTCTTTAAAATTCATTAGACTGAGTTTAATTGAAACAAATAACGCTAAATTTGCATTTTAATCCAATTTTTGTTTTTATTCGGTAATTGGACATTTTTCTAAAGGCAGCATAACAAAAATGCGAAAAATCTCAAATATCTCGATAACGGTTAGTCCTAGAGTAATAGAGTTGTTCTTATTCCTTTCCTCGTCAAAAATTACGGATAAAACAAGCATTTAATTGATATATTTGAACATACGTAGCTTTTTTTAGATTTTGGCGATTTTTGAGGGCCATTTCGTAAAAAAGGCAGGTTGTTCTTTTCCGAATAGTACCAAAATCTAATCGGCACCAGAATATGGTACAAGTAACTTATCTACCAAATTTTGTGAAATTTGGTCAATTAGTATTTTAGCTAGAGTGGATACATGATATTTTTGCGGGCCATTTCGTAAAAAAGGCGGGTTCTGTTTTTACGAATCGTACCAAAAACTAATCAGCATCAGGGTCATACCCAAGTGACTTACCTACCAAATTTTTTGAAATTAGGTCCAAAAGTTTTTGAGTTAGAGTGGATACATACATTGCACAGACAGACAGACAGACACATGGACAGACACACACACCGACGTCACGCTAAAAATAGTTTTTTCGTATTCTAGAGGTCTCGAATTGTGATTTTCGTCATGATTCCAATACTTTCCCTATACATTACCATGCATTGCAGGGAAAGTAAAAATCTGATGTGGGCAGCACATGACTTTCCCTGCAGACTTATATCCACGTTCACTTTATTTTAATTAAATTTATTTCACTTTTAATTCAATTTTCGTTCTCATTCGGTAACCGGACTTATTTTCAAAGTTGGCGTAGAGAAAATACGAAAAACTAAAATATCTCGAGGACGGCTATTCCTAGTGTAATGGGGTTGGTCTTAATCTTTTCGTCGTTAAAAATTACGTACTTAACGATCATTTAATGGATATATTTGAGTATACATACCTACTTCTTTAGTTTAGATTTTGACGAATTTTTGCTGGCCATTTTGCAAAAAAAAGGCAGGTTATTTTTTCCCGAATCGTACCAAAATCTAATCAGCACCAGGGTAACTCACAAGTGACTCATCTACCGAATTTTGTGAAATTCGGTCCATTTGTTTTTCAGTTACAGTGGATACAAGCTTCTGCGGGCCATTTCGCAAAAAAAGGCGAGTTCTTTTATCTCAAATCGTACCCAAAACTAATCAGTACCGGACTCGCTCACAAGTGACTTACCTACCAAATTTTGTAAAATTCGGTCCATTACTTTTTTAGTTAGAGTGGATACAAAATCTGCACAGACAGACAGGCAGACACACAGACAGACACACAGACATACACACAGACAGACAGACACACAGACACACACACAAACGTCACGCCAAAAATAGTTTTGTCGTATTCTAGAGGTCTCGAAACGTGTAGTTCCGTCAAAAACTCGAGTTGTGATTTTCGACATGATTCCAATACTTTCCCTATACATTACCATGTATTGCAGGGAAAGTAAAAAACGAAGATACACACCCATATTCTTTCTAAACTATAGATTTGTACTGATCTTCTGTTTTCGAACGCGAGGAAACAAGAATCAAATTGCCTAATACACGTATATTTCGATTTATTTAAAATTTAATAAATAACTATGAAATATTTGTCCTGCAGATCCAGTTCAAGAATCGTTGGGAAAAAACTTGCTTCGATATTTCCTGTAATGTCAAGATGGTAACTCTGTGGTAATATATTTCCGATCGGTAATGAACTGATTTGTGTGAAAATCGCTCAGAATTATGCTTTAACATAAAATAACGTAAAAACTAATTCGAATAAGCAAATATTTACCCAGATGTAGCTTGCAAAATTTGTACAACGTTTCAGCCGGACATTTTGACTTTTGAACATATAAAAATATGGATTTCAGTTGAAAATATAATTCAATAATACTCCAGCAAGTTGAAAAGTTACTAGAACACCCGATTAATACATGAAAGTAATGTGCAAAATAAATTCATAAAATGGGAAATAAGTTCATAGGGCACAACGTGGTACTTTGGAAACTCTATTTTCCTCGCAGGCCACACTTTACCAAGTGTGCATTTAAGGTATATATTTCATTACGTTTTTAAAGCATATACATTTTAATAAATATATTTTAAACTAAAATAAATTATGCATTAAATAGAATATCCATCGCTCAGAATCACGGTTTAACATAAAATAACTGAAAAACTAATTCAATTAGCAAAAATTCGTCCAGCCACCAGCCATAGCATGTCAATATTCCACATTTTGACGTTTGAACATAAAAAATATGGATTTTAGTTGAAAATATAATTCAATAATACTCCAGTAAGTTGAAAAGTGACTAGAACACCCGATTAATACATGAACGTATTTTGCAAAATAAATTTATAAAATGGGAAATAGTTCACAGGGCACAACTTGGTATTTTGGGAACTATTTTTCTCGCAGGCTACAATTTACCAAGTGTGCATTTAAAGTATAAATTTAATTATACTTTAAAGCATATACATTTTAAAAATATATTTTAAACTAAAATAAATTATGCTTTAAATAGAATATCCATCGCTCAGAAACATATTTTAACATAAAATAACTGTAAAACTAATTCAATTAGCAAAAACTCGTCCAGCCATAGCGTGTCAAATGTGTACAACATTCCACATTTTGACGCTTGAAGATAAAAAAAAATATGGATTTCAGTTGAAAATATAATTCAATAATACTCTGAAAACGTTGAAGAGTTATTAGAACACCCGACTATAACTTGAAAGTAATGTGCAAAATCAGTTTATGAAATGGGAAATACGTTCACAGGCCACACAACGTGGTATTTTGGAACTTACTGTTCTCGCAGGCAACAATGTACCATGTGTGTATTAAATTTTATACTATGTTTTTAAACCATATACATTTTAAAAATATATTTTAATATAAAATAAATTATTCAATAAATAAAATAACCAAAATGACAAAAGCAACAAATATATTAACGTTAAGATATTATATTCAGAATCATTTTTTGGAATATTAGATAAAAAGTAAACATAACCTTATACTTCATTTATTTTTGCATGGTATTTCTATATAACCCCGAACATGGCACTTAAGTAATACATTCCCCACATGAGAATACGTATTTCAAAATCATTTAAGGGTGTCATTTATTATTTATGAACCATTTCGCAAATGGGTTCACAACGCAAACTAGAAGACTCAGTTCCAGAATTAAACCTGAAAATTCTTTACACTTTTCTGTCACTCACAGTCAATCTCACAGCACTGAGATACTGCCTTCAGTGTAAATTAAATATTTTGAAGATTTTGATAAGATTTTAAAGGGTCAGAAGGGAAATTTTTGTAGTCGCTAGAAGCATATTTATTTTACTCTGATAAAAACTAGAATACATCTATGGCTAAGTGACCATAAAAGATCGAATACAGTGGATAATTGAAAAGGGTATGATAAAAGTTATATCAGCGGAGCGTTTAATACAGTGATATCTTATTTGCTGTAGGTGTTTTAGTTCTGTTTCTATCTGTATGGTTCGTGTTTGTATCTGCCCTTTACAGATTTCTTCCGTGTCTTGTTTTGCCTGCTGTCACTGGGATTTGTTTCCGGTAGCATGCATTTACAAATAAATAAATAAAATAAAATAAATAAATACGTGCAACACCTGTCAAATTATGTGATATTACTCTTTATGGAATTTAAAGGTGCGTCATCTCTACCGGAGAGCAATTTTTGAGGTCTAAATAACCTTTCGTTATCATTTCCTTCAGTTACATTGTAATTTATGTTTATTTTAAATTAAAAACTTCTAGCTGGTTTAGTTAGATAGGACAATAACCGAGCTAAGTTACATTTCTGCGATCCTGGGTCTAACGATAGGAAGAAGTTTTGAATTGCGAAAGAGACCAATTTTAGTTTGACTAGAGAGAGGATGGATTAAAGGTTGGATAGTCATAAGTGTGACCTAAGTAAGCTGAGGCTGGTTGAGCTATTTAAGCTGGGTTAGTCGCAAGGAATACAGTTGCTTGTTTTGGTTTGTGAGATAAAGGGTCACTGCACGTCCATGGAACCCGCACTAACGGATACTAATATGACTAAAATGGTTTAGTATCCCGGATTAGCCAAGACAAGGTGTGGAGGCACTAGGAAAGATTTGGGCAAGCATAGAAGCTTTATAACTAGTCCATTATTTACATAAATACTTTGAAAACACTAAGCTCGTCAAAGTGCATTTCATGATATTTTTGAATTTAATATTGGGCACGTGCAATACTGAATATATGGTATATGTCTATAGTTTAGTTGAGCAGAAAGCAACTGTAGTTTCAGTATTTACACAATAAATGTATTTCGATTTAACTGAGAGCATCTGCATTTTACTGCCCTAGGTTGCAAGGTAGTGTGTATCCAGATATACGAAGGTTTGAGTTATATCACTTTTGTTTGACAGATATAAGTAAGTACGGATTAAGTTGTAGTTAATCCGTACTTATTTAGACTAAGTAAATAGAGTAAGTACGTTACGTTACTAAGTAGTTAATCCCACGAACAAAGTCGATAAATAAGTGCAATGGTGTTCTAACCACTGTTCCTGACGCTGCAATGCTGACCGATCGAGACTCGGAACAAGTTTAAGTGTCCTTACACTAGATTTAAGTGTTTATAGTACCTTTCTTGAATATGACATCATTTTGTCTATAAACACAAGGAATACAGTTGCTTAGTTTGGTTCATAAGATAAAGGGTCAGTGTAAGTCCATGGAACCCGCAATAGCGGATACTAATATGACCAAAATGGTTTAGTATCCCGGATTAGCCTAGGCAAGGTTTGGAGGCACTAGGAAAGAGCTGGGTAAGCATAGAAGCTTTATTACTAGTCCATTACTTACATAAATACTTTTAAAACACCAAGTTCGTAAAAGTGAATTTCATGATATACTTGTGTTCAATAATGGGCACGTGCAATAATGCTTATTTGGTATATGCCTCTAGTTTAATTAAGCAGAAAGCAACTGTAGTTTAAGTATTTACACAATAAATGTGTTTAGATTTAACTGAGTGAATCTGCGTTTTATTGCCCAAGGCTGCAATGTAGTGTGTATCCAGATATACCAAGATTAGAGTTATATCACTTTTGTTTGACAGATCTAAGTAAGTACGCAATTAGTAGTGGTTAATCCGTACTTACTTAGACTAAGTAAATAGACTAAGTACGTTACGTTACTAAGTAGTTAATTCCACGAACAAAGTCGATAAATAAGTACAATGGAGTTCTAACCACGGTTCCTTACGTTACAATGCTGACCGATCGTGGCTCGGAACAATTTTAAGTGTCTTTACACTAGATTTCAGTGCTTATAGTACCTTCCTTGAATATGACATCATTTCGTCTATAAACACAATGCACCAATTAAATGCCTGCTGTAAAATTTTTATGGTCGATTCTTGCGCATTAGATAATGTTCCACAAACTTATGATTAAACTTCGTCTATATCTCTTTGTTACAGAGTTTGTTATCCTAATCTATTTAATTATCCACTAGATGGGGGCGTAATCACTTTTACTCAACTGTGCACGTTACTATAAATAGACCTAACATGTGCGTTCGCGGACCTTCTGTTGCAAAGTTATTGATGTGCTTATGAACTTTTAGGGGAACTCTCTGTATATTAAAATAAATAAATACAATTTAAACTAAACTAAACAATATATAAAATACAATAATCATAATGACAAAGTGGACTAAAATAAGCTAATAAATTCAACTAAAAGACATTCCGATATTAATTTCAGAATATTTTTTAATGCAAGATAAAATGACAATGTCACCCTATACTTTATGTAGCTATGCATAAAATTCCTATGTCGTCCCAAACATGGCACTCAGCTAAACACTTTTCGCGAGTAAATAAGCCCATTTAAGCGTGCTTTCAAAACCATTTAAGGACGTCATTCATTATTTATGACACATTTTGCAAATGGGTTCACAATGCAAACTGGAAGACTCCGTTTCAGAAATAAACCGGGGAGCTCTTGACACTTTTGTGTCACTCACAGTCAATCTTATAGCACTGAGGTACTACCTTGAGTGGAAATTAAATATTTTGAAGATTCTTATAGAATTTTAAAGGGTGAGAAGAATATTTTTGCCGTAGCGGTGAAACACATTAATTTCATGTTGAGAGGGACCTGTATATATGCTGGACAATGCAGCTGGTTTTGAATCTGGATAATTATTGCTTCATTGCAGTGGTATGGGTAACATTGATTACAGAGCAGCATGTGGGAAAAGAAAATTGAAAAATATGTGATATTTTGAAAGTAATTTTCTCTTCTTTCTAAATACACGTTTTCATTAATAATGGCACGCATATAAACAAACATAAATATTGATTAAAAATAACTGTAAGGATTTTCATGTAAAATTCTTACGGTTTTCTCTGTATGTTGACACATTTTTAACGGATTTCCTAGAGATATAAATCATACAACAAAATTACGCTTAAAGTAATAAAAAGTATAACAATACAAATTATGTATATAATTATAATTATATAATTTTCTCATCGCCATCATCTTCTTCTACTCCTTCACATTCCTTTTCTTTTTCATTGTGTAATTATTATTGCTAAGACTCCAATGAATGTTCTAAAGAAGAGTGCCTTAAAGAAATAAAAAGTCAACAGTTTGTTGCAGAAGTAAAGTGAAATATATAAAGTAATCAGCTAACAGAGGAGAATTTTGCTATGGTAGTCACAGACACGCCGGAAATAAAAAATGATATAAAATTTCAAAATTTAATTTTTATTGCCCTTACTGAAAATGGTAATTAGTAACAACTCTGCTCTTCTATGTATTAAGTTGAAATAACTGCACAATACCTTCCGATGAAAAATTCAGGGTGATATTCCAATTATTGTTACTACGATTTTTCGTTCGGTTGCAATAGACCAGAAACAAATAAATTATGCGAAATAAAATGGTCGGAAATTTCAATTGGAGACTTTCGTATTTTACATTGATATAATTATGTATATTTATATATTTTGCATATAAATGCAATAATTTTATTTTTTTCATAAGCTTTTCTAATAATGCGTAAACAGTAATTTACTGACATTGAATAATTTTTTGACACAATAATTACATATTTTTAGTCAAGTACTGACATGTAATGACTGAAAGTATTAAAGTAAACTCAAGTTGAACTCAACGTATTCGAATTGAACTGAAATATATATATTCCTTGATATCATTTATCCAGTTATATGCACTTGAAATCCATACACTTTATAAAAATATACTTCAAATTATAAATGTGTATTCAATTTACATGCGGATTTTATGTATAGCATACTTTTTAATTAAAGTATTAAAATATATTTTACATCAATAAAGATTAGCATCTTATAGGATACGACGAGAGAACAGTTACTGTTTTACTTTCTTAAAATGTTTCATCATAAAAAAAACATTTACTTCCAAACAGTATTTTGATAGAAAATAATTCTCAGTTAAAATTCAGTATTCTCTGTAAATTGTTTTCCTAATCCTTTTACTTGCAGAGTTTAAAATGTGTAATAAATGCGATGTGTAAAAATAAATGTTGCACCCAATAAAATAATAATTGAGTGAAAAATACCAATCGTGATATAAAAAAAATATATATATGCAGTATTTTTCGCACCAATTTTGCTCCTTTGCATCTGATTTGAAATAAAATATAAAATAAAATGTACTCTATGGAATCCCAAATCAACGTAACGTTGAGGTTATTTCGCAACCGACAGAATGTATAAGCAGAGTGCATTTGATCTGCAGTGCTATTCCAGGATTTCTACTCTGGCTGAATCAATGAGATATATATATATATATATATTTATATTGCGCTATTTTACTGTCTGATTCCATCTCGAAATTGAAATCCAAATATAGTAGGGTTTATACATTTAGAAATGGAAGAAAAGGAGATAAATGTATTTTTTTTTACTTTCCTTCCATTTTTTAAAGCATATTGCAATCCTCGATTATCCGTAATGCAAGAAATGCAATTTCTCCCTATGTAAATCGGTGCATTTAATTTCGTCCCTCTAAAAGAAACATGCAATTTCTGTAAAATAAAACATTTATTTTCTCTAATGGAGAAAAAATATTTTCTCTAAAAGTAAAATATATTTTTGTTTGTTTACATTTTTTACGCTTATCTAATGTTATATATAACCATCAGATATATCCAGCGTTACACTTAAACATGAACTGGTTTATCCGGGTCTACATGATGTCAATTCATTTTCCAAAAGATTGTATTCTGGATCTCGTAGTATTTTGCTGTGAAAGTAGTAACGTCATTGCATTGTGTAAGGAAATCCATGTGCTGCTTACATTCGATTTTCTATAGGGGCCCTGTAACCAATTTTCGGCAAAAAAATCCTTTTTTCCAGACAAATAACTAATATACCAATCATTTACTACATAAATTCTGAAATGAAAATGAATTGTTTATAATAATACGACAAAAAATGTATTTAAGTATTGTTTCCAAGCCTAATAGTGACAAAAAAAATTCCTAATTCAACAAAAAAATTTCCAAAACGATTTTGAACAATCAATCGAATTTTTAGAAACGTTTGTTTTTATATTTTAAGTGTATTTTCCTGTGTAAGTACGAATCATTGAGTTCTGATAATTTTTACACATATTTACGATTAAATAAGCAGTATTTCATTCTAATCGAAATTTAAAATAAACTATTAAATCCATAAAAAATAAATTAGGTATTTTAGGGTATATTTTGTAAAGAAAGATCTATAAAGATATACATTGTAAAGAAATATCTCTAATATATATATATTTATTAAAAGAAGCACAAACTAACGCCACCGAAGATGTTTGACAAATTTCGCGTTTCTCAAGATTTTCGGTCACGTAGCGGAATATTTACATACTAAAATATGAAATTTGGTACATTTGTTGAGATCAGACTGATATAAACGGTTTTTCGATTTTAAAGTTAGTTTAGGAAATATTTAATGTCAAAGCCAAAGGAAAAGTTTTTGAACTGCGAGTTCCTGAACACTATAGCAATAGCAAGAACTCGAATTTTTGGTGGCATGTAACTACATAGTTGTCTTTTTGTAGAACGGAACCCTTTTTCAAAATTTCAATTTTGTTAATGAGTTATTCAAATTTTTATGCACTTCTGATGTGAAAAATTTTCTTCAGTACGTGTAAAGATTTAATTTGCCGAGACGATTGCTAGTGTAAAAGCGCACGGAACGTGACCTCCAAACATTGGGAATTTGGAAGGAACACAAGCACCAGCACCACTGACAAACCCGTGACTGTATATGCCGCAAATAATATTAACCCTCAGGTTCACCCTCCTGTCCGGTAAAGTAAATACCCAAGATGACCTGCCCGAAACATAGGAAAACCAACACTTAAAACTTTTACCCTTACATTTAAGTACCGTTATCTTCATCAGGAAAAATGCTAAATAAAAACAATTCAATAAACAAATAAACACACCAAAATTTTGAGGTTAAAAGAAAATAACTATTGCAAACGTTAATTTTATGGAATAATAAAAACATAAGCTGAATTCTTATCAGCAGTAGCACCACTGAACACATGTGCTCAAGACTTCATTAAACCAATGCCCTGACCTTCAGACAGTAATGATCCAATATTAAATCAGTGGCAAACAAAATATTTATAAATTTCATAAATTGAGGTGGTGTCGTCAAAACAAACTGGTGCAAGCACCCGGAGAATTAATTGCTAAATTAATTATAAAATTAAGAATAGTACATATATTAGAATAATAAAATTCTTTAGATATTTCACTAAATATTGTCAATCAATATATGTCAATAAATTTCGTAAATCAATAGCTGGTGTTGTCGTGCATCTATCTCTTCGAGCCGGCGATGAGCGCCAGCGAAATTTTAGCAAGGCTCGCAAAGTTCGTCCAAGAGTCTTCAAAAATAAGTAAATATTAAGCGATGGAAAGAAGGGGCTTATCTCAAGTCACGAAATAATCATTACATCTGGAGGAGAAAAATCAAGAGAAATTAAAGTCATCAGCGGAGTTATTTCCAGATTTCCATGAAGAAAGATCGGCACACTCATGTTACTAGACTTCTCCAGACATGGCCCGATCTGGGCACACTGCGTCATTTTTTTATCCGTCAGGCAAAAAATCGGAACCGGCATGCGCCTCGGGTCATTCACACAGGAGTGAGGATGTTAGTCTTCGATCCGGTGGGCCTTGGATCATCCAGGTCATCTCCGATCGGCAACACTTCCTAATCGACGGAAAACATCCATCCGCGAACCCCAAAAAACCTGCCGATTAAGGCAAGCTCCCGGGATCCAAGATGAACGAAGAAAGGATATCGGCGTGATGTTCGAGTGAGAGGAAACGGAAGTGCGCCGCGCAAAATGGCTCAGACAGCTTTTATGCACAATCCACACGGGCCGTCAAGAGAGCTTCCAAATCTAATCTTACCACCGGAATTATTTCCCACGCATCAACACCAGATGTCTCCAGGTCGCGCCAGCAAAAAGGGGAAATCCCTTCTCCCGTCGCGAAGAACGAACCTCTACACTTTCTTCCCAGCAGAAACATATATCGTATATTAAACTAACCTTTAGTTTCCTGTTGCATCAGCCAAAACGATGACCTCGAATTTAACGGACAAATAACTTTCCGAATGCTCGCACGTTTGAAATAATACTTTAAGAAGGATTCAGAATGCGGTTTAAGAAGTATAAATGTTCTAAAGTATATCAATTACAGAAAAGGACAAAAGGGCGATGGTTCAAAGCAGAAATAAATAAGTTAAAAAGCTGTATATAAATTAGATGACTTCAAACACATTAGATGAATTTATACATTTTACACAAAAGTAATGCGGGGGCTCGAATCCCGACATGACACTAGCTTCTTTTTGATGGGTTTCTTGCAGAAATGTTACATAATGGACGAGAACTGAGTTATTAATGATTAAAAACTTTAAAAGTATACATATTTATTTCTAAACACGATTACAAAAGTCCATTTGGGAAAATGTGAAATGTTGACAATCATATGACTAATCGCTTATTCTGACAAACAAACAGAGCGTTTTGCAAGTACTATATTCAGAAACATCAGGGTTATATTGTTATATTGCACAACAATTAAAAGTTTGATTGTTGTAAATACTTCTATAGTGAAAGCGTAACACGTACAATCTAAGACAAAAAACACATCAAGAACAAATTATATAGGAAATGAGATAACATTTGGTATCTGTAATGGGGATATACAGAAAAATAAATGATTAGAATTTCAGAACAATTGGACAATTTACTGCAGTGAATGATCTACACAAATTGAGTATGTCAATATGGCGTTGGTCCACTTCTGGCCTTGATATAAGCTGTTACCCGACGTGGCATGGATGCATGAATTTGCCGGATGATGTTCAGAGGGATATCGTTCCAATTGGCCTCCAATTGACGAGCTAATTCGTCTACATTCTCGAATGGTCGCAAGCGACGCCCCATCTCAACCCAAATGTGTTCAATAGGCGAGAAATCTAGGGATCTGGCTGGCCAAGGAAGTGTGTCATAAGCAAGCAGCCAATCAATAGAGATGATTGCCATGTGTGGTCTGGCGTTATCTTGCTGAGCAATTAGCCCGGGGTGTCGCGGAATGAATGAAAATAGAACGGGTCGTAGAATGTGGGCAACGTACCGTTGTGCTGTGATGGTGCCACAGAAGACTATCAAAGGGTTCCGGCTATCAAACGAAATGACACCCCAGACCATAACCCCCTGTTGTCGGGCCGTATGGCATGTGACAATAAGAGCATGGTCCTGACGATGCTCGGTCTGTCTCCAGACACGTCTGCTCTGGTCGTCGTGACTGAGTTCGAAACTGGGCTCGTCACTGAAGAGAATTCGTTCCCACTCCGAACAATTATACGGTGATCGGGTCCGGCACCATTGCAATCGCCGTTGACGGTGCATACAAATCAACCGTAGGCGGCGTAATGGGCGTCGCGAATATAGATTCCGCTCCCGTAGCCTTCAATTAATGGTTCGAGTGGTAACTTCAGTGTTTGTCGCATGTTAGATGGTTGATAACGACGAATCTTGTGCTGGCACAGCTGCTCTGACAATCGCTCTATCTCCCCGTTCTGTCGTCGCTGTAGGCCGTCAGCTTGCCGCTGAAATCTGTCATTCCGGATCCATTCCTGCCAACATCGCGTATTTGCTGCATGGATCCTACCCAATGCGATGTGGAGGGATTTGCCGGTGAGCCCATCCAACAACATGCAATCCAACCGCACGTCCTGTTTCAAACCCCTTCATATGCTGCTGTCCTGTTTCATACCCCTTTATTACTGTCGGATTATTTTGCGGGGGTAATTCGATGTTTATGTCTTAGAGTGTATTATGAAAATGTATCACAAACAAGCAGCTAAACCTACATTTATGAAATTTTGTCGTTTCTTCCTAATGCAGTAAGCTATCGTTCTTAATAGCAGGCTACATGAAAGGATTCGCGGTGTAGGCTCAATAAGCGTCAGGAAGTAGAAGAATCTTTTCAATTCACGAAGCGATATTACGAGCGTAGCGATTTGGGGGCTGAGTTTGGTAACATTGTTCGCGAAGTTGGGAGTTCGTGAGCATCTGATAATAATGAGACTAAGCCCCCACGTGGACATGTGCTGCGATTAATGAGTGGCAGTTAATGGAGGGCGGGAGTTCCGGGGCGAGCATGGGAGACGTAGGCGCTGTCCGAATTGAAAGAGCTCGCGAAGCGAGCTGTAGGGCTGGTGAAAGTCAGTTAACAAAGGACAGTCCCCAACTGAAACATAACGCCTGCGTAGCAGGAGGCATGAAAAATGCTTAGCGAGTATCAGAGATTAGGAAGCGAAGCCTCTTAACTCGCGAATCCAGTTACAGGGGTGAATGAGAGACAACCAGTGCAGGGCAGAGCGATAAGGAGGCGTCAGCGATTAGGAGACGAAGCCTTCCGACTTGTGAATCTGGTTACAGGATTAATGAGCGGGCGCCAATGAAGGGCGGAGCACCGGGATTCTGGGATTGCCAGGGAGTATGGGACATGTAGGAGGTCGTATGTGCTGTCCAGATTGGAAGAGGTATTGAAGCTAGTTCCTGGGCTAGTGAATGCCAGTTTCCAAGGACGGCATCCATTTGCGTATTGCGCCTGAGTAGCAGTCGCCACGAAAGTGTTCTCGAAGCGAGAGTCAAAGAGTAGGAGGCGAAATCCCCTGACACTCGAAGCGAGTAATGGGGTTAACGAGCATGGGGCGTAGCCCTTTAGTATATATATATTTCTTACATTAAGGAATTATAAATAATTTTAGGTATACCTCTTGAAGCTTTAAAATATCCATAGTAAAATTTTTGAAATGATACGAGAATGTGTACTTGAAATAATGGTATTTAATGTATCGAAATTTAACACAGAAAATATACACTTTACAAGATCTCCTTAAATCATTATAGCAGAATTGTTGAATATTATTTACTATTCTGCACTTATATATTATGATATATTACGTATTAAACAATTTTAAATAACATCACAAGTGAAAGAGATACTAATATCCCACTTTTAGTACAAAATATTCAAAATCTCTTTCAAAATACACCGTCATAAAACGCATTTAATGATAAATTGGCTTCAATAATATCTTTGCTTGAGGTAATATTCGTTTATTACTGAACATGGAAAGGCGTTTAAGTACCCCATTTAGGACCTAAAGTATCTCTCTTGACTATCTGGATTTCTGAAATTTGAGAGTTTGTTTGAAACTGGGCGCTTTAATACATTATTAAAGTAATTTTATTGATATAGACTCAGAATGCGAGAGAACCTTTTAATGTGTTAAATTTAATTCAAGTATCAGGGCTGAAATGAATAAGCGAGTAAAATTATTCATCATTGAAAGATGATCGCTATTAAAATTGGTTCTGTTTTAAAATAAAATGTAATTGTTCTGTAACATTTTCAAAACATTTTTTTTATTTGTGAAAATTGAATTTTCTAAATTATATAGCAGTCGTTTACACCTTTTCAGTTCTACCATGGTGATTGGTGTTTTTAATGTACACTTTTTACTTATACAACAATATGAAACACGTGAAAGTATTGGAATCGTGACGAAAATCGCAACTCGGGTTTTTGAGGAATGTACGTTTTGAGCACTCTGGAACACAAAAAAAAATTCTTTAGCCGAACATCTGTGTGTATGTTTGTGTGAGTGTCTGTGTCTGTTTGTGTCTGTCTATGTGTGTGTCTGTCGGTGTGTGTATTTCTGTCTATCTGTGCAATGTATGTAACCAATTTATTTGAAAAATTAATGGATCAAATGTCGCAAAATTTGGTAGATAAGCCACTTGTAGATTAACCTGCTTATGATTCGATTTTGGTACGATTGAAAACGAAAGACCCTGCGTTTATTGCAAAATAGTCCGAAAAATGTTCAATATCTATATTAAAAGACTAAGTTTGCTCAGGTGTATTAAGTTAATACTTGTTTTATACGTAATTTTTGACGTATAAAACAAGATCAACCCTGTGACTATAGGACTAACTGTTTACGCTATATTATTTTTCTTTTGTACCTTACTATGCCGCCTTTGAAAATACGTCCAATAGCCAAATGACGATTAAAATACGACTAAAAGTGAAATAAAACTGCAAATTCAGCGAAAATTTTCAAGTAATTTCCATTGTTATTTTGTGATATTAAAAAAAATTAAATGAATTATAAAAAATAATAATTTAAGTTTGTAGGGGAAGTCATGTTCTGCCCACATCACATATTTTATACTGAATTCAAAAATAATCTCAAAATAGATTTATCGCGCTTTGCTTTTGAAACAATTCAAATTTTATTTTCATTATATATATACCATCTGTAATGCCAGAAATGTAAAGTATTAAATATTTGGAAGGATTAAAATGATAGAACCAGGATTGCGGGCGGATTATCCCCCCGCTAAGCAGGTGGGCGATAATATACAGGTGGCCCCATATCTTACATACCACGCCCCATGTTTACATACCACGCTAAGCCAAGTTATATGACAAAAGATCAGGTACCGTACAATTAACTATATGAGGATAACCTCTCTGTCTAAATTTGTTTTTTTAAGGAAAAGTTAATTAATGCATCCCACCAAGTCCTCCAACCAAATATCAATTCATCTGGCTTTACACCCCCCGAACTACCCTTGAGATGTATTCCACTATTGTGATAATTATTGAATTTGTAAAACTAAGGAGTGTAAATTAAGTATGTGATAAATAAATGTTAGTTCCTTTATTATTAACCTTATTTTTAGTTTGTTAACTTAGTATCCCGTTAAGCACAAAAATGGGTGGGTTTTATGGCCACCAACGCAATGTACACAGTAGTATGTTTAGAACATACTACATGTATAATCAATATACAAATTAATAATTAATGTAATGTAAAATGCATTTTTGACAATTATAATTTTAATAAATAAAATTAACAATCGGCACATTTGGTGCTCGTGACTTTAGCAATAACGGGAATAAAATAAGGATTTATGAAATTAATAAAAAATAAAAGGAATAATAATAATAAAAAATAAATATTGATAAGGTTGGACAACTGGTGGCGACATAGATGGTTGTGAAAATATTGTGCACAATTCTTATTTCTCCTTATGTTATATGCATGATTATGTAAAGTTTTATCAATGAAATGGAAAAAATGGTTCTTCTTAATGAGATCGAAGGTATAATTAGAAAAATGGGATATAGGAATGGGACCAGTTAAAAAAGTGTTGAAAAGTTCAATTATAACAAGGAGTTCAAGTTTGAAAGAAGATTCAATAATATCAAATAAAAATTATAGTAAAGTGGATAGAAATAATAAAAATATGGATATTCCAGTAATGCAGATCCTGCCATTATTTAGTGGGAGTAAGGAGGAAGATATAAATTTCTTTATAAAACAATTTGATGAATTAGCGGAGTTAGCAAGTTGGAAGGAAGAGCATAAAGTGGCTATCATCAAAACCAGACTAAAAGATAATTATGGCTACCAGATTAAAGGCTATGCAGTTTTTAATTCAAAACCCTGAATTACAAAACGAGAAGGAGTTTGATAAAATAAAAATATTACTAATAAATAAATTTTCAAACAGAATAACGATAACGCAAGAACAGGACGCATTCAATAAAATAAAACAAACGCCTGATATGTCAGTGGACGAGCTTGGGCTAAAAATAAAAAACGCAGCGCGTAGTTTTTTGAACCTTAAGGATACAACAGATGGAGAGGTAGAGAAAATAACCAATAAAATAATGTTGGGAAAATTCATTAGCGCATTACGCCCTGATTTGGCAATTGAAGTGAAAAAAAAAGAACCTCAGCGGTTTGAAGATGCCATAAAAGATGTCGAACTGTTTGAAATAATTCTTAATGATAGGACTCCAGAAGAATCACATAACGAACTGAGAGAAGTGTTACTTACAACACAGGTTCAAGATTTGACTTTAGAAATTAATAAATTAAAATTGCAAAATATACCAAATCAATCCATGGAACGAACTGTGTTTTGCATAGGGTGCGGAAAAAATGGACATTACTTCTCAGATTGCTGGTACAATGAGAGTAATACTGCATTTGCAAGGAATCCCAAACGAATGAATTATCAGCAATATGAATTTGAGCAAACAAATTATATCAGAGGAAACAGAAACGAAAATCTCAGAAATTATGAACGAGGAGGATATAATAGAAATAATAGGGAATATCAAGGAAATAATAATGATCAAAGAAATTATTACGATCAATTAGAAACCAACGTAGAAAATAGAGAGAGGCAAAGTGTAAGAGGAAATTTTAGGGGGCGCAACGGAAGAAATATAAGATCAAACACATATGAGAGAAACAATAATAATAGTAATTTAAACTAAGAGCTGGAATTTGGGACCAAGGAACGAATCGTACAAATTCCAGAGAAATAAATAAATTCGGTTCACAAACATATAGAAATAACAAAAATGGAGATGACTGGCAAAACTATAAAAATTTGAAGAGAGGGCAATATTATGAAAATAATGATAAAGCAAAATATGATACCAAAAGTATCCTTTCAAGCGAATGTGAAAACGTATCTAGCCCACAATTACCGATGGTAGAAATAGATTGCAAAGGAATAAAAATAATAAAGTGTAATTGATAGTGGGGCTCAAGTTAGTATTATAGATTTGGAAACATTTCAAAAACTAAAACAGAATAGAAATGTAAAAATAAAATACATAACCAGAAGAGTAATACTTCAGATGTTTACTAAAGAAAATATAGAATTTTTAAATTGCATTCAATTTTCATTTAGAATTGGGGAAAAGGCATGTAAAAATTATTTTTTCGTGACAAAACAGAACTTTCAGGGGCAATATAAAATGCTTTTAGGCTACGACTTTTTATCCTCACATAAAACGATTTTAAATACAAAAGATAACGAAGTACAATTTGGGAATACTGCGATTAAATTGCATAAAAGTGAAAATACAAACCCAATTCAGAATTCAAAACAAAAACCACAAAGCCAGAGAATTCGCGATGAAAATAGATATAATAGTAATTATGAAAATTATAATACTGAAGACGACGAAGATGAGGAAATAAATAGTTGTTATAATGAATCCAATAATGAGAATGAAGATAGAATAAGCGATGACAATGATGACGACGAATATGAGGAAAAAAATAATTGTTGTAATGAATTCAATAATGAGAATGAAGGGAGAATAAGCGAGGATAATGAAAGCGATAACGATAGAAAAAACTCTAATATGCAAAATTGTAGCACTCGCGATAATGTAAATGATGAAAAATTGTTACCAAGTTCTAATGAAAATAATAAGAATAAGAATGTTAAAAAGAAAGAGGAAAAGCAGATTTTCGCTAAATTGAAAAGAAAAATAACATTAAAGCCAGGGGAGTCAGAAATAGTCCAATTGATTTTGTCACAGGAATTAAATGAGGGATAGGATGTGTTATTTTCTCCAATAAAAATGGCAAGAACATTAATCACGGATGAAGCGATCCAAAGTATAGAAAATAAAAATAAGATTAGAATGTTGTTATACAATGAAAAAAATTGCCAAATTGCAATTAATAAAAATATGAACGTGGATATAATAACAGAACAAATCGAAATTGTTGATACAAAAAATAAAAGCAGTAAACCCACGTTGGAAATTAATAATATTCAAAATTTAAATAAAACAGATTATCAACAAATTCGGGAATTAAGAAAGAAAGAAATATCTCCAAACGATTTTCAAGTACAGCACTTAAATAAGGAAGATAGAAATAAAGTTATTGAATTAATGATGACCAATACAGAGGTTTTTTCAAAGTCATATGCTACACAAGGTAAAACATCAGCAATAGTACCGAAAATCGAACTTATGCACAATTATCCTATTCAGAGTCGACCATACCCAATTCCGAGAGCAGTACGAGAAATTGCGCATAAAGAAATTAGGGAATTATTGGAAAATGACATTATTGAAAGTTCACAAAGCATGTACGCTAGTCCCATTATTCTTGTAAAGAAACCAAGTAAACCAAATGAAGAACCTAAATATAGACTTGCTATTGATTATAGGGCCATAAACGCTTATTTACCACTTTTGCCAATAAACTTACCAAAGGTGAAGGATATATTACAAAATATCGCTGGTAGTAAGATTTATACAGTTATGGATTTGAAGGCGGCGTTTTTTCAGATCGAACTAAGAAAACAAGATAGAAAGGCCTTAACGTTCACAACTTTTATGGGAAATTTTAATCCTAAAAGAATTCCGCTTGGTCTTAAAAACTCAGGAGCATATTTTCAACTTTTAATGAACAAAGTGTTAGGAGATCTATCAGAGTTAAAAATATACTTTTACTTAGATGACTTAGTCATATGCGCACAAAATAACGACGAAATGTTAGAGAAGATCAAAATTGTTTTCCAAAGATTGAAAGAAAATAATTTAACACTCGACCCGGCGAAGTTACAGATATGCAAATCGCAAATTGAATTTTTGGGATATAAAGTAAATGCGAATGGTATAAGCCCATCAATAAAAAATTGTGCAAAAGTGCAAAATTTCAAACAACCCCAAACGGTTAAACAAGTAAAAAGCTTTCTTGGGACAACAAACTATTTTAGAGGTCTGATAAAAAATTATGCACAAATTGCAGAACCGTTGGTAAATTTGACAAAAAAGAATGTTAGGTTCGAGTGGAACAATGAATGTAGAAAAGCTTTTGAAAAATTAAAAAATGCAATTTTTAAAGAACCAGTTGTAAGACAGCCTGATGAAGTAAACCCGTTTGTCTTAACTCCGGATGGCTCAGGTAAGGGAATTAGTAGTATTTTTATGCAAAGGGTAAATGGAGTCGATCATGTTATCGAATTTTATTCAAGACCTGTGAACCCGGCAGAGAAGCGTTATCCTGCAATAAAGCTAGAATTGCTAGCTATACACGCATCCTTACAACACTTCAGAGAATATCTGTTCGGAAGGAGTTTCACCTTGCTGAGGGACGCAAAATCCCTTATGTACCACATAAAATTAGATAAAATGCCAAATATCATATCGAGGTGGCTAATTGACATAAGTCAGTATGATTTTAAATTCAAATATCAAAAAGGTGAAAATAACGCAAGTGATTATTGCTCGAGATATGTATTTGACAATGTTAACCAAACAAATGTGTAAATACTTTAATTAAAAATGATGAGATAAATGTGGAGAAAATATTAGAGCAACAAATGGTAGATGAAAAATTAAGTAACATTGGAGAGGAATTACAAAAAGGAAGAAACCAATATCACAATAACAAGGTATGCTATATTGATAGCCAAAATAAACTGTTAATGGTAAAGAAGGAAAATAAAAGACAAACGTATAGGAAAATAAATGAGAATAAGATTGTAATACCGCACTCACTAAAGGGAAAGATAATAGAGATAGCACATTTCCCTCATTTCGGAATAAAAAAGACATACCAATTACTTTCAAAAAAAATATTTTTGGATAGGGGCTTTCCAAGAAGTGGAAAATTTTTGTAAGTCTTGTAATCAATGCTTGTTAGTAAAGCACAAAAATATACCACCAGCCAGACTTCAGGCTATGCCAGAAATATTAAAACCAGGAATATATTTTCAACTGGATTGCGTAGGAAAACTACCGCGCAGTAATAGGGGAAATAATTTTGTAATTACAATTGTAGACATGTTTTTGCGATACTTTGAGGCCTATGCAGTCAGATACATTACTGCTAAAACAATAGTGAATAAACTAACAAACTTCGTGACAACTTATGGAGTTCCAATTATTATTCAAAGCGATAATGCTCAAATTTTTAAAAGTAAAGAATACATAGATTTTACAAATGCATTAAATATTGAAAGGCGATACAGTTCGGTTTATTTCCCAAGTTCTTTAGGTCGTTGTGAAAGAATACACAGAGACATGAAACAATGTATAATGTGTTTGTCAAAGACTACGTTTGAATGGGATGAATCTTTAAAATGGTTTAAGCTTTATGTGAATAACACTATTAACAGTAATACAGGATTTGAGCCTTCATTTCTGTTCTATCTTAGAGATGTATCATTGCCATTTGAAAATATTAAACAAACAAACATACCAAGTAAGGAAGAAATAGATGTAATGTATAGTGATGTAAATAATTATAAAAAATATGTGGCACAGCATTTAAAAAATATAGACAAAGTCGTGAAAGACGCATCGGAACAACAAAAGCTGATAAATGACAAACAAATGAAGAAATATAAAATAGTGAGAAAAAACGATATATTTATAGGAGCGACAGTGTACCTAAAAAAGTTCTTAAAACCAAGGGTATTAGAGGATCGATATGATGGACCATTTAGAATTACGAAATTAGTCCGAAATAATAATGTTATAATATGTCTTAAAAGTGATGAAAATAAAACTTATAAAGTGCACATAAATAAACTATACATGGCAGCGGAGCGAAAACAATATTTGAAAGATAGTGACGAAAGCGAATCAAACCACACACACACACAGGACAAAGAAAAAAATCAAAATGAGAAAGTGATTAGAAATAATTATCAAAGTCAAACTAAGGTCACTAAAGAAAAGCAATTAAACTGTGAAAATAATAGAAATGATGATGAGGCTTGTTATAATGCCAGAGGGTATAATTTTCGCCCTCGAATTGTTGTAAATAGTAATTTCATAAAACAAAGAATATGAAAAATATGTTAAAAAGTTTGTAATTAATGTCATAAATAGAAAGTGATAATTGAGTGTATATGTATATGTTTGGATGTTTTAAATTGTGGATATAAGTATATTTCAAAAAGTATGTTATGTATTTCTGACATTACATATATGGCAAGTTCTAAAAAAAAAGTGAAATAACAAAGTAATTTATAAATGATATGGTGGTATGGAATTCAACCATAACCAAGAATCGGAAGTTGATAGTTGCACTACTACAATATGTTATAAAATGAAATGATAACAAGAAAATGTATAATAATAATAAAATAATGAATGCTGTTATGTAATGATATGTCGTATGTAAATAATTCTGTAAAAGGAGAAATGAAAATTATGCATTGCAAATAATATATATCAAAATTTGCAATTTAATAATAATTTGAATGTTGGTAATCCTCAAGTAATTTATGATACATTATGTCAATTATGAATAATGGACTAACGTGACAGGGAACTATCAAGAAACTACAAAGAACTAGCAAAGCTATGAGTTGTACAAGGCTAAAAAGTGGAACTCAGCCTTTCTCATGATGGATGAACTTATGTGTTTGCGATGAACCATTGTGAATTCAATTTCTTACCACTGGGGTGAAACTGTGGGAGAGTAACTTTTGGTCTTTTTGTTCGCGGGGGGGGAGTGAGAATGTAATGCCCGAAATGTAAAGTATTAAATATTTGGAAGGATTAAAATGATAGAACCAGGATTGCGGGCGGATTATCCCCACGCTAAGCAGGTGGGCGATAGTATACAGGTGGTCCCATATCTTACATACCACGCCCCATGTTTACATACCACGCTAAGCCGTTTGGCGGCAACTGAGACGGCGACCCCATGTCTACGGATTAGCCCTCAGCTCTACTTTCCAACACGTAGACCGCCGACCGAAAAAGGGATATAAGTGAGAGTTGCTCAAAGTTGAAGGTCAGAATTGGTCAAGGCAGGCTGTTGGAGTTGGACTAGTAAAGAGTAAGCGGCTGTAGCAGTGTTAAGTGTTGTGTGTGCGTCTCTGATATAGGAATTCGAAGGAGAGCTCATGTTCATCTGGTATTGAAAGTGTAAAGTGTGACAAAGCATCGGTGTTACCCAAGTTATATGAAAGAAGATCAGGTACCGTACAATTAACTATATGAGGATAACCTCTGTGTCTAAATTTGTTTTTTTAAGGAAAAGCTAATTAATGCTCCCCACCAAGTGCTCCAACCAAATATCAATTCATCTGGCATTACACCCCCCGAACTACCCTTGAGATGTATTCCACTATTGTGATAATTATTGAATTTGTAAAACTAAGGAGTGTAAATTAAGTATGTGATAAATAAATGTTAGTTCCTTTATTATTAACCTTATTTTTAGTTTGTTAACTTAGTATCCCGTTAAGCACAAAAATGGGTGGGTTTTGCGGCCACCAACGGAATGTACACAGCAGTATGTTTGGAACATACTACATGTATAATCAATATACAAATTAATAATTAATTTAATGTAAAATGCATTTTTGACAATTATAATTTTAATAAATAAAATTAACAATCGGCACATCATCCATAATGAATTTACAACACTTGAATAAATGCTTTTAAAGCTTGATTGCTTTGGCGGAAAATTTTTTGCTGTACACAGCATCTTTAGCATATCTGCTCAGGTTTCAACAACAATCTCCTAACGTGCTTGGAATTCACTTTCCTCGGTAATGTGTTTTTCTTATAGCTATGTCTTAGTAACATTTTACACAGCTTCTAATCACAAAACTCGACTATATATGGAGTTCCCACATACACTGTATGAAAGACAACATCTATAACAATTTCTTTTTAAATATGCTCATTACCAGTGATAATTTTAAATGATTTAATGATACGTTTTTAATTTCTTGAACATATTAGCAACACTTGAAGTTACATGTCTTTAAGATCACTGACAAGCAAATCCTTTCCCTTTAAATTAATTTCCGTTAAGGCAATGTTGTATAATAATTGTTTTATATCGTTGAATAACAAAATCTCTTTCTAGGCAAAATTCTTGAAGTAAAGTTTATTGATTTTATTTGAAAGAGAGTCAACCTGTTTCTTCAAGTGGAGCTTAATGGAACCTGGAACGTACGTTAATACTTTGCAAATGAAAGGAATTTTGAAATTAACGCTCTTTTTAAAGAAATTACCTGTCATCAAGTTTTTGAAGCATATTTATTATATGTACATAGTTAATATGTGTTAAGCACAATTTGAAGTTTTGCTTTTACTGGAAAATGTATACCATTTTAAAATATTTTCATATCAATAAAATGAAAACATCAATAATTTCCATCTATAAAAATACTGGCTGCAATTTTTATAGTAGTAAATATACAAAAAGGAGGGAATGTAAGCTCTATACAATATCATCTAGTACGTGTGCCCATAAAACTTTTCTGGAGGGGTACAAACTCAAGGAGAAGACGTTCAATATCGACTATCTTGATGCCAGATTTTCTGAACTTAAAGTTCCAAGGGACAAGTTCCACATATTCCTCCTGTATGGATTCCCGTGCCAACCTCATGATACTAAAAGTTCTAATGCCATTTGTTCACCGCATATAGTTTGGTTTACAAATATGTCTGTGTTGACATCAGCATTATAATCGATCTATACTATAATTATATTCTCTAACACCAGAGAACAGTTCTGAGTTCTAAACTTAGGTTCTACATCAATGTAACGCAAACTCATAAATTTACTAAACTTCCTACTATTAGAAAATACTTTCAGCAGATTTCGGAAACCATTTCTTACCAGCCATTCCGATTTTCTGTTTCTTATTACCGGTGTTTTACTACCGACATATTTCTGATATTTCTGCATATAGCTGTTACTACATTTCTGTACGTGCGACGTCGTACAAGGCACTAGAATAACTTTTGTATCAACGGAAATTACAAAACCTCGGTTCCAGCACTTTGTTCGCTGCGTTCACGTCAACACAGGACATGACATAGGTGTTTTGTTTGAAAATCTTGCTTTCCTCTTTGCAGAACAACAACACAAGAAAAAGATGGATTTTATGGATGGATAAAAGACACTACTTTCTGTTTCATTACGATATTCATATTTCGATATGATATTTCTCTTGAAAGTATTGTCGTCTGGTGTATGTTGTCACATGGAGTAGAAAACGGGTAAAGGCGTGTCGCTGCGTTTCTGCTTTTAAATTAAGTTCTCCGCCTTATGTGCTCCTAAAAATCTATTGAAAAGCACATGAAAACATAAAAACACTTAAAAAATATGGTCAAATAAATTTACTGTTAATTTTGCCTCAAACATTTGAAAATATTAAATGCTTCATATATATATATATATATATATATATATATATATATATATATATATATATATATATATATATATATATATATATATATATATATATATATATATATATATATATATATATATATATATAGAGAGAGTGTTCAAAATATTTCCAATGAGTAAAATGTGCCCCGTACACTAATAAGGTGATCTACAAAATTTCAACATTTTATTTAAAAAGTTCCAGAGATATGAAAAGACAAAAATGATGACTTAAACCACTTTTCGATGCATCGACTTGGGTTCTCAGAGGGGAAAGTCATGTCGGCAGATCGCGTTTCAGGGGTCATACACAAATTGAAAAAGAAAACAATGCGTCATTTGCATTCTTGCTGTAAATATATACATTTTAATTTGTGATTAATCCCTCACCAAATTTGTCTAAACATATCTCTGGGACTTTTTATGATAAAATGCTGAAATTTTGTACATTACGTTATTAGTGTATGGGGCACATTTTATTCATTGGAAATATTTTTGTACGGGGGTCGCATACAAATTTAAATTTTGTATTTCTTCAAATTTAATCCCCTGAAAATGTTTATCGATTTCATAAAATTCTGTACTTTTTTTACTCAACTTCGTAATTTATTATATATGTCTAAGGTCAATATTTAAGGAAATAAAGCCGAGGGCAACATTTTTGGGATCCCGGGACATCCTATATATATAATCTTCATAAATTTTAAAGAATGCCTAATTGTATTCTAATCTAGAAGTTTATTAATCCGAATTAAATTGATTGCGCCTGAAAGGTGAGCTTTGTATAAAAGGAAATATATTTTATTCCTAATTTTGCGCTAATAGCAGTATATGAATTAAACCTAAGACTATCCTATATTTTAAATAAATGTATATTGCTTAGTTACATTTTTCCATGAGATTTCACCCCTTTTGAGCTCCATCTTCAAGTGACGCAATATTTTCGTATTTTGAGTAAAGTTGCATTTCTGTTTCAAATTTTAATTCGACACTTTGGGACTTGACTTGATTTTTTAAATTTTTTATGTCCAATTTAATACCAGTCTCAATCATTTCTTTGAGTTTGCTATTGCCCACGTGTTGCATGACAGATGGTCTATTCTCTGGGTGCTAAAAGCACTAGCTTTAAGCATATCCGACTTAACTCTTAAGTCCATATTAAAAAGCAAACGCTAGGCCCCTATCACTATTCATAGTAAAAAAATGTGCATTAAGCACGGAAGACGGGCCCTTACAATTTTCCAAATTTGTCTTTGATCAAAAATGACATTGATTTTAAAAACTATGAGTCGCTTCAAGATTTGCGGTTAAAACTCTTTTGCGGACTTTTATATACTATTTCGTTGCAACCATTATAGAGTTTTAATCGAATCAAAAAATTAAAATTTCAGTTTTTTTCTCCTTTTTACCATGTATCCAGTTGTCTCATAAAATGAAACTTTTCTTTTAAACTAATAATTATAAATCCTATATTTTCTGTTCAGGACTCGATGATTGTACCTTTGGCTGGCTTGTATTATTAATAAGCTGTGTTGCTCTTTTTATGGACAAGAAAAACCTTTTAGCAGGATCTGCAATTTGAAGTAAATTACACACATCAGACATCCTGTTTTCCTATATGCATACTTGAAGGCTTCCATTCTTACACTGAATCCAAATACGGCTCATTTGGATCTGAAGGCCAGAAGGCGAATCATTTGGTTACAGGTGGGTCTTACAGCACGAAAGAAGTTACTAATGAGTAAAATCACTGTCTTTGTGAATCTCAAGATATATTATTCTTGACATAGAATGCTTTGTTTTCTAAAAAAAAAAAAACAAGTAACTTTTTATTTTCAATAAGTAAACTTCAGAAAATTTAAAATTTGAAATCACTGGGGTAGTTTCCAGTGTACTATATGCGAACATAATTACTTTTTAAATCGTTCAAAATCGATTTTCGCAAGAGAACCAAAAGTAATTTTTTGAGATTAATGAACTTCAGACTGATTTCTGCTGCAAATAAATGACATTTTTTATTAAATGCAAAAAGAAAAGAAAAAAAAACATCTTTAAACAAAGTTATATTTATTTAAAATGCATTATTACAATCATGATATTTCTTTGCGATACTAGTATTTCATTAGGCAAGCATTATACAGAACAATACATGGATTTTATCCTCTATTACTTCACAAAGGACCATAATAACTGCACGGATGACTTATCCGTGTATTACTTTAATTTATTCTGATCTTTTGTTAGAAATAGAAAGGGAACTATCAAGAAATTTAAGAGTTTTGTATTATGCTAATTGCTTTGAAGAGTCAGAAAATGGGAATGGAAACGATTTTCGCTTCATAAAGCTTTTTATTCTATTAAGCTGAACAATTATTTTTGTTGAAAGAATTATTTACAAAGCAAATGCTGTATAAAAACTGATAAAGAATTTGTTTTTAAATGTTAGAAACTCCAATTACACATTTTTGTTTATTCATTGCTTTAAATAAACATCGAAATCGACATCCATTTAATAGAGCGATGTAAAAATTATGAAACATAAATCTTGTTTCATAGAAATGTTTTCGAAAGTAACAAATTATTCTGTAAATTCGGATAACTTTGTTCCTTATCAACATAATAATCAACTTCTTAATTCAAAATAAAAAGTATAGAAATGAACATTTTAACATGAACTATTAACTTTAAACATGCAATGCACAACTGCGCAATTTTATGTTTTAAAGTTTCATTATGATTTCATCATAGTTCAATAAATATAGTTAAGGGTTTATTATATACGTACCAAAATTTTATTACAATCAATAACATTAGTCTTGTTAGGGCTTCAATGTGAAATGCGATAAATATACGTACATATAATCTGTTTGCAGTTACGTAACTTATTGCTTTTGCTTTTGCTTTTAAATATATAGAAGGACTAGTAGCATACCCGTTCTTCGTACGGAGTATATAATATAAAGAAATTTAAAATTCACAATCATGTCAGAATTCCTATAGTATATAAAATGGCATTGTTAATCAACATATTCTGTATAATATTAAATTTATTACTCCTAAAAAGACGTTTCAGGATATCGGTTCACACTATGCAAAATTATCTTCACGGGCAGATCTGAAGAATAAAACATACTGGCCACTTTTATAAACAAATTTACAAAAGATATGACATTAAATCAATACATACATAATGAAAGGGCTAAAATTATATAGGACCCGTACTATTTATATACGCGAATGTTAGAAGATAAAACTTGTATTAGTAGATTACATGTATAAATTGAAAATATCAATAAACCAGTAACATTTAAACATGAAGGCCGTAATTGATTAAAATATATAAAAGAATGAATGAGCTAAAATTATATGGAAATATATATATATATATATATATATATATATATATATATATATATATATATATATATACCCGAACTACTTATATTGTCGTAGATAAGAAAATATGCCGGTGCAGAAAAAAAAATATGTCGTAAATAAGAAAATATTGCCCGTATTACAATATGAGTCTCAAAATTTGCTAAAATAAATGAAAAACGAAACTTTTTCCTAGGCGTTCTACTCTCTGCCTCCGTGGTTTATATAAACGAAGGGCTTGAAAATCGTTTGGAAGTGAATAAAAATTTTATCTCTGAGTTTGGCGGGAGAGTTTTGCGCTAATTAGTTATTTTCTGAAAACATGAATTGTTTGAAACATGAATTTAAATGAAAAATCTATCTCCATGGTTTATTTTTAACAAACTTTTACTTAGCAATGAAAAGTATAAAGAAATCAAACTGGTTATTTAATTTGGCAGTTTATGAGGAAGATTCTATCTTATAACATGTAGCTCAGAAAAACAATTAAATTAAATCTGTCTGTTAATAAAATTTATTATTTTTTTATTTGAATGTTAAATAAATAGATATAAAAATATATTTTAGAAAAGAAAGGGTTGATTTTTATTTTTATTATATTAATCCCGGAGTGCGTACATCATGTTCATTTATTTTGGCAGAGAGTTTTAAACTATTATATTGCGTTTAGCTAATAAACTCATATATTGTGTTTACCCAATATATGAGTATTCATTTATCTGATTGTTGAAACAGAAAAAGAGTAGAACGGGGGCGCGGCATACGATTGTTATTAAATATTTTCCGATTTGAATAATAAAGATATTTATATAAAAAATAAATTTTATTGACATTGCATTTTTGACTGGATAATATCAATTACGGTCTTCAGGTTTAAACATTATTACTATTGATATATTCTAGGAGTATTGATTTAGGGATTATTGATATTTTCAAGTTATTATGCCATTGTTTTATTACGACAAAAATTGTTTAATCTCATATATTGTACGTTGTACGAGTAATCTTCTACAAATGCACGGGTAAATCCTCTAATCTACGAGAATATAAGTAGTACAAATATATTGGCGTATATTTTGAAATATATTAGCATATATTTTGAAATATATTGCCATATATTGGAATCAATTACGACTTTTTGGTATAAAGATTACGGGGGTTATTGATATTTTCAATGTATTACGTCGTCTGTTTTATTTTGGCAAAGATTTTTGAGACTCATACTGTAATACGGGTAATCTTCTACTAATACACTGGCATATTTTTTAATCTGCGACAATATAAATAGTACGGGTATATATATATATATATATATATGTATATATATATATCCAATATATATATATATATATATATATAATAGAAGATTTTTATGATTACTTGTAATATATATATACCCGAGAAATACCAAAGAAAATTGCTTGTAAACTGAAGGTAAAGGTAAATAAATTGCAAAACAGAAGCCTAGTGTAGCACGATGAGCTATGCAAGAAATTTGGAAATTGAATAAATGGAATCTAGTGAAAATAAAAGGAATAAAATGAATATGAAAAGCATTTCTGAAACCATGTACGTTATCAAGGGCCATACATGTTTCATTAATGCTGATTCTACGTTTCTGTTAACACTACTGTAAAATGTATTACAGAAATAATGTAAATGGCCCGACGTAGAAGAAAAAACAAAATGGATCAAATACACAAAAAAATCAAACATGAATATAAAATATTCTGTAACACTAGCTTGTGGCTAATTATTTAAATGAGGATGCAAAGTATTATAAAGTAATATCAAAAGAATATAATGAAAATAAAATGAATAATATATCTACCCCTAGTACTGTGGTACTTCTGGAAAAGCATGTGTATTACCAACCATCTCTGAACTGGTTACAGTGAATTTTTGTTACTGACTAAGCAGTTTTCTCAAAGCAGGTTACAGTGAATTATACAAAATGTTTAACTGTTAGAAGAAGACATGGAGATTATGAATTATTTAGAAATGTTAGAGTATGATCTGTCAATATGTTGCTGTAATTGTTGCAAGTTTTTGAATTTAAATTTAAAATGTGTTTTAATAAAAGAAAAAATAAGATTGGGCGGATAGTTATTTGTGATAACGGTGTTGATGAATTTATGAAGATGTTCTTTGTAGTAACAAGGTGTGCTTAACATTTTGATTCTTAATAACTGGTTATTAATAATATTTCTATATATATATATATATATATTTATATATATTTCTATATATATATATATATATATATATTTCTTATATATATATATATATATATATATATATATATTGGAGTCACTTACGAGTTTATTGATATTTTCAATTTATACATGTAATGTACTAATACAGGTTATACCTTTTAGTATTCGCGTATATAAGTAGTAAGGGTCCCATACAATTTCAATGCTTTCATTTTGCATATATTGATTCAATTCCTTTCTTTTTTTGTAAATTTGCTTACAAATGGGATCAGGATATTTTATTCTTCAGATCTGCCCGTGAATATAATATTGTATAGCGAAAACAGAGACACTTAAACTTATTTTGGGAGCATTGTATTAAATATTTTAACAAAATATTTTGGTTAAAAATATCATTTCGTATTCTATAGGAATTTGCACATGATTGTCAACTTTCAGGTTCATTATATTATATTATCCGTACGAAGAACGGGTATGCTGCTAGTGTATATAAAAAAAATTGAAAATCTGTCTGTCTGTCTGCCTGTTTGTCGCGTCATCACGGGAGAACGGCTGAACCGAATTTGAGGAAATTTTGTGGGTAACCTGGAAATAGTCCCACTTAAAATTTATTCTATATTTGGAGTTTCTACGATCAGAGCTCCGTGGTCCAAACGAAAACTTGACAATCGTTTGAAAGTGAATTAAAACTTTATCTCTCAGTTTGGTGGGAGATTTTTTGCTCTAATTAGCCACTTTTTAAAAACATGACTTATTTGAAACATGAATTTAAAGGGAAAATCTATCTGCATGGTTTATTTTTCACAAGCTTTTACGCAATAATGAAAAGTATAAAGAAATCAAAATGGTTATTTAATTTCGCATTTTATGAGGAAGATTCTATCTTATATCATATTGCTCAGCAACGCAATTAATTTAAATGTGTTTCTCAATATTTACTTATTATTTTTCTATTTGAATATTAAATAAGTGTATGTAAAAATATATTTCATAAATAAACGGTTTGATTTTTCCTTTAATTATATCAATTGCGGACTGCGTACATCACTTTCATTTATTTTAGAAAAAAGTTTTCAAGCTTATATATTGTGTTTACCCAATAAATTCATTTAGCCGATTGTTGAAACAGAAAAAGAGTAGAACGGGTATATCTTCTAATATAATTTTAGTGTTTTCATTTAGTATATACAAACGGGATCTGGATGTTTTATTCTTCAGATCTGTAAATTCAGAGCTACAAAGTTAGAGGAATATCGCTAACTTAGCAACTTTTCGTAAAAGTTGCCAAATTGACTGAAATATCGACAAATTGATAAAAACGACTCAAATATTTTGGCAAAGATTTTTGAGACTCATATTGTAATACGGATAATCTTCTACTAATACACTGCCATATTTTCTAATCTGCGACAATAAAAATAGTACGGATATATACATATATATATATATATATATATATATATATATATATATATATATATATATATATATATATATATATATATATATTCCCATATAATTTTAGTGCTTTCATTCTTCATTTCTTTCATTCTGTGCTCTCATTGCGGATTTATTGATATTTTCAATGTATACATGTAATCTACTAATACAGGTTATATCTTTTAATATTTGAGTATATAAGTAGTACGGGTCCAATACAATTTTAGCTCTTTTATTTTGCATATACTGATTTAATTTCTTATTTATTGTATAATTGTTTTCAAAAGGGACCAGGATGTTTTATTCTTCAGATCTGCCTGTGAAGATAATTTTGCATAGGAATAACAGATATTCTTAAACTTCTCTTTAGGAGTAATAAATTTAATATTTTAACATAAAGTGCACATGATTGTGAATTATAAGTTTCTTTATATTTTATACTCCGTACGGAGAACGGGTATGCTGCTAGTTTTATTTATATAGATAACGCATAAGGAATGCTTTAAGGGGACTCAGAACTCTCAAATGTGTCATAAATAGAGTGAATTTTTAAGTTTCATGTTTTAATTTGTACATTTCCTATACCTCGATAATACCTAAAAAATTTAAGACTAACAAGCAAATATCCGTAGCATATATGTTAATTTTTTCAATAAGGTAAATCTGATAATACTAATTTTAAGCAGTGTATAATGTTTGTGGTTCTGAAAAATAAAGGAATATTCAAAGAATACTTTTAAATTAAACACATTAAACATGACCGTTGATCGTAAGTTGTAAAACATTACATTGCGCCTCTAATTAAAACCCACCATTAGTGCGAGTTCCTGGAATAAAATAAGAGAACATAATACTACACAATTAACTGCACCCATTTTAACTTTTAGATAACATTATTTATTAAGAGCATTATATTCATGCTTTAATTACAATAACTATTTTCATATTTAATGAGGAGATTGGATATGTGAAACCAAATAAATTATTATTATAAAACTGATTATGATCTTCTGTATATGTTAATAAGCACATACTTTATTGATACCTTTAGACTTTTGTGGGCCCCATTAAAAAAATTTACGATTTATAACTTTAATATCGTCACATCACACTTGAAGAATATTCTATCATGACTGTACTATTGAGATATGTGATTCATGCTTAGATTCTATGTATTAGAGCCGAACTTAATGCATATATTCGCATTTTGTCAGTGGCTTACTGCTTATCCGAGCGTCTTATTTTGCTCAACTATTCTGTTCTTCTGGCTGTAGTACTTAAATGCATATCTCAACCCCGTATTTTTCTGAACTATATATTCTCATCCATCCTGTTGTCCTCCTGTTGTCACCGCTTTTTGCTTGAGGTATAGTGGCTAGAAGGGATAGTGTGCAGACCGAGGCGAAAAACAGGTTCCCTAAAAACCGCCTACGCCAGACGGCGTTGGTCTCGAATAAGCGGTCTAAAGCGGAGGAGTTAACATTGAAACTAATGGGAATTTAATTCAAACGAAATGATTGATATCTTTGGAAATAATTGAGGAATTTGTCTGAAATTTGGTGTAATTATTGCAAGTGGTATACACAAAAAGTCATTTGATTTTCAGAGAGATTGACCTAGGGATATATCCATATTTTAAAAATTTTATTTAGTTTTATCTGTGGTCGTTCAAACATTTGAGATCCAAAATAATCAAATTCATTCATCACAGTAACGTGAAATTCGGTATGACGTTTTCTCTTGTGGTACATTTCAAGTCTTTCGATTTTGAAGCTTATCGGGCTAGCCCGTCCTGGGCCCGCCATATGACTTTACTTTTTGGTATAACTCGAGAACTGGTGTATCTAAAAATTCGAAGTTTAGCATATGCTTGTCATTGCTGTATATTTTAACTCTTTGGATTAAAAATGTTATCGGGCTAGCCCGTCCTGAGCCCAACAAGAGGAATGTATCGTTTTTTGAGAATAACTCAAAATTCGGAGCATCTGGAATGTCTAAATTTAATATATCATTGCCCTTTGTTGTATATTATATTTCATCGCATTTCGATCCCTATCGGGCTAGCCCGTCTTGGCCCGCCATAGAAATTTACTAGCTTTTCAAGAATAACTCGATCAAACGGAGTAGCTAAAGAATGTGAATTTTGTATATCATTTCCTTTTGGATGGATTTTAATTTAGATTTTGAACCCCATCGGGCTAGCCCGTCCTGAGCCCAACAAGAGGAATATATCGTTTTCTGAGAATAACTCAAAATTCGGAACATCTGGAATAAAATATACCCTAAAAAACAATGATATACTAATTTTAGATATTCTAGCTGCTACAGTTTTGGAGTTATTCCTAAAAAACGAGTACATTCTTTTTGTTGGGACCGGGACGGGCTAGCCCGATCAGGTTTTAAATCCAATGAGCTTAGACACACCGCAAATGACGGGGCGCGGTAGCCCATTGGTTAGCGCGCTGGAGTTGCACTCGGTAGGCCCGGGTTCGATTCCAGCCACTGCCAAAACTGCCGCCGTGTTCATGCGGAGTACGATCACGTTAAACATGTGGGTCCGAAAGTCCTTCCGAGAGGTTGGTGGTAGGGGAAGGAGGGTACGGTCCCTGTGGATGCCTCCCCCACTGGGTTCCGGTCTAAATTGGGTGGCACTTCCCGACCGTCCAAACAGTTACCTTACACCTTTCTGGTAGGTCGGACGGTCTGGGTTTCAACAACAACAACAACAACACCGCAAATGACAACGACATTCTAAACTTGAAACTTTTTGATACTCCGGTTCTAGAGTTATTCCACTAAAAAAGTGAATTTCTAAGTCGGGCCCAAAACGGGTTGGCCCGATACGGTTCAAAAACAAAGGAATTAAAATATTCCCCAAAAGATAAGGATGTACTAAATTTATATTTTCTAGTTTCCCCGATTTTCCAGGTATTCTAAAAAACGGGTCCATTCCTATGTCGGACCCAGGACAGACTACCCCGATAAAGTTCAAATCCGAAGAAACTTAGATATACCCCAAAAGCCAACGACATGTTAAATTTGGAATTTTTAGCTACTTCGGTTCTCGTCTTACTTTTCAAAAACGAATGCATTCTTCAGCGGATCCAAGACGGGCTAGCCCGACGAGCTTCAAAATCTAAATTAAAATCCATCCAAATGGAAATGATATACTAAATTTATATTTTTCAGCTACTCCGATTGATCGATTTATTTTTTAAAAGCGAGTAAATTTCTATGGCAGGCCCAAGACGGGCTAACCCGATACGGTTCGAAATGCGGTGAAATGTAATATACCCCAAAGGACAATGACATATTAAATTTATACATTCTAGATGCTCCGAATTTTTAGTTATTCTCAAAAAAACGATATATTCCTTTTGTTGAACTCAGGACGGGCTAGCCCGATAAAATTTTTATCCAAAGAGTTAAAATATACAGCAAATGGCAACGATATTCTAAACTTGGAATTTTTAGATACACCTGTTCTCGAGTTATACCGCAAAAACGGGTGAGTTTCTAAGGCGGGCCTAAGACGGGTTAACCCGGTACGGTTGAAATTTGAAAGAATTAAAATACACCCCAAAAGAAAACGATATATTAAACTTAGATTTTCAACGTTCTCTGATTTTCGAGATATTCTCTAAAACCAGGTAATTTCCTATGGCGGGCCCAGGACGGGCTAGCCCGATATGCTTCGAAATCGAAAGAACTGAAATGTACCACAAGAGGAAACGTCATAACGAATTTCACGTTACTATGATAAATGAACCTGATTATTTTGGACTTCAAATGTTTGAACGAACACCAGATCAAGTTAAATAAAATTTTAAAAATAAGAATAGATCCCTAGCTCAATCTCTCTGAAAATCAAATGACTTTCTGTGTATACCACTTACAATAATCACACCCAATTTCACACAAATTCTCCAGTTATTTCGAAAGATATCGGTCATTTCATTTGCAATAAATTCCCATTTGTTTCAATGTTAACTCCTCCGCTTTAGACCGCTTATTCGAGACCAACGCCGTCTGGCGGAGGCGGCTTTTCAGGAACATCTCCCAGCATTGGGAGGTATAGGCGGTCGGCACACTATCCCTTCTAGACACTGTACTTGAGGTCTGATGCGCTACTTCGGCGATCAATGGTTAACCTCAAATCGACGCGGCAACCCTTCCTCAGTGGTTAAACTTTTAACCAATCACATTGACCTCTCTGGTCAGGGGTACTGTAAATTGGCGTCTGCCCGTCTGGGTCCTTTGTACTCTTGTTATAACTCATATATCCACATATAAACCTGTCTGTAGCCTGGTCTCACAATAATCATCAATTTATTAAAATTTTATTTTAGTATATGTTGCTTGCGCGAAGGATTGCAACAAAACTATCGCTTCCAGAAACAAAAATATTACTGATTATGATGCAAAAGTATCCATTGAAGAAATTACAGTAAAAAATGAAAACATTTGCATAAGTAAAGCTAAAAAAATATTATTAAAAATTGAAATTGTAATTAAATTTAAGTTTAAATTTTGCAATAATGCATATGTTTTTATTCGAACTATAACTTCTTGAATGGTTACTTTTGCATCATAATTAGCAATATTTTGTTTAAAGTTTCAAAATTTTAACTTGACGAAATCTAGTATCTAGCAGCTAGCATGCAAGCTGCCTCCTGGGTATCTATCATACAATCTGCGCATCTAATATGTAAGCCCACAATATGCGCAAAGCATCAAATATGTAAGCTTCCACCTGGACCAACTGACAAACTCATAAATCCAAGCGTTTTTAAGATATAGAATGCAATCTGCCACCTGGAGCTTCCGGCAAACTCATAAATCCGTTAATAGACCGTAAAAACTTATCATTTGATACCAATTTCAACCAATTACTCGATGGGGCAGGTTAATGTTAATTTTAGCCATTTTGAAAATTACGCCCAGACCGAAGGCCACCTGAGTCACCTGTCACCTGAAGGTACCTGACTTACCTGAAGGCACCTGAGTCACCTGACTTCCGGATCTCCGTTAATACCGCGAAGCTCTACCATATGCAATGTTAAAACTTTTGTACTCGATGGGGTAAGTAAAATCATTGCTGATTCTTCGACTGCATAGTGATGAGTTGAATTGACTGAGAGAGGAAGACTTATACATCTTAAACTACTAAAGGTAGAAACTTGAAATTTTGTATACACGTGAAACTTGACCCCTAGATAGTGGGGAAAATCTAAAATATTGGAATTCTGTAATAAATCACAGATTCGTTTTTAACATTTTACAACATGGTTGAAAAGTGTTTATGACTTTGGTAATTCTGCCTGTCTGTCAGTTAGCACGATAACTGCTGTAAAAATGACTTTATGAGAACGAAATTTTAGTATGTTATTCAGACTGTGTGTGGGACCTATGGGAATATAAATGAATGATATCACCCAATTAGTTTTGGATTGAACCCGGGTTGAAATATATACATTGAACCCTATGGGATCTAATTTCTCAAACATTTTTTAAGCGGATTTAAAATTCCCAAATTGCTTCGAATGTTTAAGGAAATATTCAAATTATCCCTTAAAATATATAAAAAAAAGTTCAGCAAAACATATCCTGTAGTTTTTTAAATAAAAATTAAAATAATAATTACATCCTTTTTATGAAGAGATCACGTGATCATTATCTGCAGAGATCACATGATCATTATATGAAGATATCACGTGACTCACCTCAAAATAAAATATGGCATCCACCTTGTGTCAAAATCGTTATTTTTAAAGTTATTTTTAATTCATAGTTATTCGTCCTAAAACCGCTTTATATTTGCTTAAATTCTGTGAATCTACATCCTGAAATAACGCAATTACAATATAGTTGAGTTTAAATGATCATCCAACTATGATTATTTATACAGTGAAGCCTAATTTTCACTTATGGAAGATGTAAATACCAAAAGATGCAGAGTGAGTTGTATAAGAATTGCTGCATTTTTTTAACGCAAAATTATTTGGCCCTTGGAGTCTGCAATATAGCTGATAGGAATGAAACACTCATTGATTTTACAGTAAAGCAAACGATTTTTTGATGAAGTCTTGAGCATAGAGTTAAATTACTTGTACCTCCATGATTTTGAGTTTTAAATAAGATTATTATAGTATTGTGATGAATGAAATAAATGGAAAAATGTTTATGAATGAAATGCTGTCTTTATTTAAAGAACCATCGAATTTATATTTCGATGACGTCATATGAAAAAGTTAATTAATTTTCGATGAAGTTTCCAAATATAATAAATTATTGAAGTATTATGATAATTTAAAAAATATTACCGACGAATGTATCGCATTTTAGAGATGTTTAAATCAGGTAATTTATATTTTGATGCCGTCATTTGAATAAAGTTCATTTTTTTGGAAGTTTTAAGTTTCTAAATATAATAAATTCATGTAGTATTGTGATCATTTTAAAAATATTACCGAGGAATGTATCGCATTTTAGAGATGTTTAAATAAAATTGCATTGAAGTTGGAAAGTGTTTCATAATCAATGCTTTATGCATGATTGATCCTTCTTGTTTACTTCGTGAAATAGATGAGCGAGATTGAAGACAAGAGTTACACAACACAACCAAAACTAATGAAGATACACACTTGGAACTTAGATTACCTAAGAAATTTTACACCTATAAGCAATGACAAAAGGTGTACATTTAGTTTTTTGAATTATTTAAATATTTGTTCGAAAAATTTATAAACCGGAGAAATTTCTGTTTAACATTGTTTCATCTCTAAATCGCGAATGGATAGATACCCAAAATCTATTTTTAGATCATCCTGCGTAGTAAATATATTTTGAATTTTCTATTTTAAATCTATGAGCGTACAATCAATCGTTTATGTTATATTTCATTATATAATTGCAGCAGACGCTTTTTTTATTTATATTTTATCAATGAATGCATATATTTTATCAATGATGCAATGAATGCATTTTATCAATGATTCCAATATGGATTTTATTTTTTGATTCCAATATGGATTTTATTTTTTGATTCCATTGTGGCAACTACGGCAATCAAATTCCCTCTCAAGTACCGAAACCATTTTATTGACTATACTTTAAACAAGGTATTGCAAAGGAATGCTATAATTTATTTGTCAGAAAACATTGAAAGAAACATCAACTTACAGTCATCGAAGGGGAAATATTTTTTTACAGAAAATTAATTTGCAAGCTAACAGAATTATAAAACGTGCGCTATTTTAATTCTTAAATATATTACGTTTTTTTACAGTCAGAAATTTTATTAAGGCTTATAGGTATCACATTTTTGTCCACTAGCCATTTCGAGCTTCAAATCTCAATAATAAGTCTTATACCTTAATAACCTACGCTTTTAACACATATGACTAAGTTATGCGGGTAATATAATCCAGAATTAAAGTCTCAATCTAGCTGCGAACAAAGGCTCTTTACCACCCAGATGATGGTTTATCTCAACTTTCAATAAAAATATTCTTCTCTCTAAACTAATAAACATATATTTCGTCCCCCCATAGTAAACGAAGAAACAGTAGTTTCAAACCTTTTATTAAGCATTCCTTTAAAATGTATTCCGTCCCCACTCTTAAATATGCTACAGTTCGTGTAGTCAGGTATATTAAGTACTTAACAATCAGAGTTGTTACTTTACTAATATTATGTCACGGAACCTAACAGTGTGGCAGTTGTTACACGTCATTGCTGTTGCTACCCACCAGATGTAAGAACTTTATGTGTTTTAGTGATTCATCTTGATATATATGTTTTTTTCTAAAGTGTTTAATTCTAAAAATTGTTCGATATAATAAGTCCAATTATTTATATTATCTTACTAAACATGTCTCTTATATTATGTACCAAAAGTTCTGTATTATACGTTCTCGATATTCTTAATAAATATTAATAAAAAAGGCAAAACTATTTTTTTATTTCTTACCTAATTAGATTACACTTAAACTTTTTACACGTCCATCTTATAAAACTTGACTACATCTTTAATACATACGGAAATTCTGTATCCTTCTGTCTAGATATATTTGAAATATTCTAACTCTATTTGGTGATATGTCCGTAAGGCACGTGTGTCACTGTCAAGCGATGGGTTTGTTAACTTAAATCAAATTTCTAACCAGATCATGTTGTGTGTAGTAAAAATAATATTGTGTGTAGTAAAAATAATTTTATTATTTTATTAGCGAAGTTTTGCGATAAGTTAAGAAAATATGTTCGAAGAATACAAATTTGCAATTATTGTCACATCCAAATATATACTTGTCACTATCAATTTAGTACTGGAAAATGTACCCAACGTTGATCAAAATTTAGAGCAGGAAATCATTGTACTCATTCATTATTTTTTTCAAAAACCAAATAGCCTGATATGGGATAGACGAATTCCTGTTTTTAAATTCCCGGAAACGCCAGTTATAAAGTTACATTTCGTTTTATAAATCATATAACATCATCAAAATAACAAAAATAAATGAAATATGATGAATCATATAACCAAAAACATTAGCGAAATAGTGTACCAATTGTAGAGACATAAGTTTTTAAAAAGTTATCAACAATCTTACAAGTTATACAAAATTATACAAGTTATATTATAGTAAAAATCAAAATGAATAAAATGTAATAATAATATATAAAATAATAGCATTATAAAAATTATTAATAAAATATCGGGCCAAGAAGTCTTCAAAACAACACGAATGTATCAAGACATGGAATTCAGAATAAATTGTAAAACTTGAATGATTTCTGCTTGTCTATTTATATGTATGTCGACTACATATTCCGGTGTAATACACATGCGCCAAACTGTAAAATTGAAGCTCTTCAGACGATAAATAAACTCTACCATGTATTTATACATATATAAAAATTATAATGAATGAACGCATGATCATGAAGACCTAACTTTTATTTGGTGACAGTGTACCATATTCAATTTAACTCCTGTTAAATTCAGAAGATCGAATTTGCAGTGGATTTGCATTCCTTTTCCTCTCAAAGTTGTGTGGAAATCCTCGAAATTTTATTCGAGTCATCAAAAAATTGATTTTCAATTTGTTCTTAGACTGATTTAATTGGAAAATACATATTCTATTTTTTCTATTAGCTTTTATTCCCCTAGTACACAAATGCGTATTGCATTAAAACATTAAACGATATTAACACATTATTAAATTTATTCGCGTTTGTTACAAATTCTTTTAAATTTATTATTTGCAAGACAACTTAAAACACTTACTAATATGTACAAAGAAGCTCAGAACTATTTTACATGCTACACCTTACTATTAGCTCTAATATATGCATAAACCATTGCAGCTCAAGATGTAAGTTGGCAGTTCCTGCAAAATAACTTCTTAGATGTGTTTTGGCACAGAATCTATCAAGCTGCGGGCAAGGTCAATATCCTTCAGAAATAATTGTCGAAATAATCTACAAAGATAATTCTTACTTACATTTTATGAAATAGCTTAACATAGTTACATAGTAACATACCTTTAAACAAAGCTACAGAACATAAAAATTGATTAATATATTCTTCGCAGTCATCGCTATGCATTCTAAATGCAATTAAGGATTCGAAAGTAATTCACATATTAAATTATTAATTATATTTTCAATAAGATAGCTCACATCTCTCTGTGCACCGCACATAGTACCAGGTATTTAAATGTAATCTTGGCCTACATATTATTCAAAGGCATTCCTCAAATTAAAATAAATGCATTTAGATTAATTTGCAATTTCTAAATCATTTAATCTAAATGCATTAGATTAAATGCATTTAGATTAAATGCATTTAGATTAAATGCATTTAGATAAAATGCGGTGATTAATTTGCATTTAGATTAAATGCGGTGATTAATTTGCATTTAGATTAAATGCGGTGATTAATTTGCATTTAGATTAATTTGCTAATAATTTGCAATTTCACCATTAATTGTTGTTGTTTCAAATTTTGAATGCAATTCGAAATTAAAATCATTTTATATCAAAAGCTTGTATAATATTAAGCGTAACATGGAACTAACGTAGAATGAACCGCCTTTCAAATGTGTCAATACAATTGAATAGATATGTTCCTGACACAAAGGCAATAACAATGCCTTATCCTTGTTGCACAAATTCCAAGAATCCGAAAATTAGTTGTAGATGCAAATATGCCAAGCCGTGATAAAGCCGTGAATGTGTTAAGTCATGAAGTTCGTTGGCACAACCCATAAATGTTATACACATTAAACTTATACCCAGGTTCTATTTCGAAGTTCTCTCGTCCAGGAATAAATTCCTGGATGAACTGCAGTGCAATAAATACAAAGCTGCAATAAACCCTTACCTTGTAAGGCGACATCTCCTGAAAACATTTATATTAATTACAATTTCAGGAGACAAAGCTAACGTTAAATAACCACACAGGTTTAAAGATAATTCACTTTCTTTATTCAATATTGTATTAAGAAGTTAGAGTAGAGATTATGATAGACTGAATCAATATCAGCAAGCACAACATTAAGTAACTGTGACACTGGATTCAGGATCGAACCAATTTAACTGCTGCCACGAAATCAAACAATGATAACAAGTTAATCAACAATATAAATAAAGTGACAAATCAATATTTAAGTATATAATAAGCAATATGATATAAGATATTTAAGGTATGGTCTTAAAGCAACAGGAGAAAACTCGCACTCAGAGATAAGCGAAATAGAACTGATAATTAAACAAGTTGATATAATTTAGGAACGGAAGTCAGAGTTTACGTAATTTAAGGAGAAGATTCTTTATATCTATGCTTCCGTAAAACAGGTGTAGATGCAGAGAGCAGTCAACCCTTACCTCCCCAGTCGGAGTTGCAGAAGGTTCGGAATCAGACATCCACCTCATATCGCAGGGAATTTGGCTTCATAGTTGAATTCCGTACCATTCCAACATCTCGACCGGGCACATAGACCTCGGGCCCCGTCGTACCTTCCTCGTCGCAGCTCTCTCAGCTAGGCGCCGGGCTCTCCATCGATGTTCTTCGGCGATGTAGGCATCTTCGGTTCTCCTTCCCATGCCCACGAGAGGCCAGGAGTCGACTTGGGCCGAATCCCGCACTCCGTAGTGGGCAACATCAAAAATGGTCCAGGCCGACCTGAGAGCGTCGACAACTAGACAGGAAGAAAAGCCACGAATACTCTTTGCAACAGCTTTTATGTAACCATGCGGATTCAGGTCCCAAAATCATTCGGACCTGCGAGAAGACTTATTTACAGCTTTAGACCAATAGAAAACTCCACAGACATACCCTCTTCAATTTACGGCAGGGTCCTGAAAATGAAATATGCGGATACAACATACCCTCGCCGCAAGGTCTCAAATTATTTCCAGAAGTTTCACTCCAAAATATATTGTGTAGAAAAGTGCATGCCTTGAACTAACATTATCAGGCCTTGAGCAAGCCACCATCTGCTCTACCCGGGAATAAAGACCTTGACTTTAACAATCAAATAATAACGAAATTTCTCTCTGAATGCGGTTTTCACGGATTAATAAAATGGCTAAAAGCTTTCCTTTCAGTATAGAATATTTTGTATAATACATATTTCAAAAACAAGAGGAATAATTAAAACAGGGTTTAAATGGTGTAAAAATATAGAATCTTGATAATTAAAATATAATTTGCGATTTTTACAAGGGTTTGGCGAGATTATGAAATCTCGTCACACATTGTCACCCAGAAACGCGCTGATTGTTAATGTATAACTCAATGTTAAAAGTATTATGGCGTGAAACATATACATCATTAGTTTGCTGTGAAATAAGTTAATATATTACATTATGTAGGGAAAGCCATATGCTTCTCACATAAATTTTTTATTTGACACCCCGGGTATATTAACCAGTTCATCGTTCTCTTAATGTAAGAATAGCCTTACATCGCGCAGGAATACCTTATATAAAAATATAACATAAAAATATAATAATATATTAATATAATGTACACCATCCCATAGATGTAAGAATATTCTTACATCGCATAAGAATGCTCTGTATAATAGAACAATATAATGTAAGGATTCCCTGTATATATAAACCAACAAAAGTTTTCCAGTTAAATTATTTATGTAATAAGAAAACTTCCTGACCGTTGCAGAACAGCTGGGGAACATATTTTTTACAATTTATATTATTTTTTCGCAACAGCTCCTTGCATCGAAAACTCTAATTTCATGAACCATATATTTAGTATATTAAAAAGTTTGGCAATGATTCTCATAAATTCAAAATTTTTGTCTGAAAAATAAGTAATTCTAGTATATTGATCTTCTAAAAAGCGTATATACTCAGGGTGGAGAAGCTCCATTCAGTCCCTTATGTAATATCCCTTTTATCCCAAAATGTAAATATTTTTCTGCTCTCATGTTCATCTATGTTTTCGAATAAGATAGTTGGGTATTACGTTTTCTCTCAAGAGAGTTTTACATATTTTCATTCAGTAATGCCACTTTAATGCTGAAATAAAGGATAAATACTGCAATACATTAAGTATTCGGAAAATATATATTGCTTTGGGAGTGTGAGAGGTGGATCTACTACATCATACAGTGGAGTGAGACTGACTGACAAAGTGATGAAATGCACAGCCCAAACAGCTGCAAGTAGAAACATGAAATATTGCATGCACGTGGGGCTTGACATATAAGTAGGGCAGTAATTATTTCCCAGAGCAAAATTTTCGTGATTTTTTTTTTTTTAATTTTTAAGGGATTTTCTGAAATTTCGCTAAAATGAGATATTTTTACAGGGACAAATTTTAGAGATTTTTTTTTCGCAAATTTGAAATTTTCAAAGAATTGCGCACATATCTAATATAATAAGTCCTTGAATATTTCAAACGACGAAGAGGATTTATTTGCCATTTCGGTCATATGACGTGAGTGTCAAGGAATTTTGTGCAAGAGTTTGATATAAGTCTGGAATACGAAAATAAAATATTTTTCCAAGCTACATAAAATAATCAACATGTATCTGTCAATATGCACAAACAGTGTCGACGCTAAACGAACCTCTTCTAAATTAAAAATGTTATGTGGTCAGCACATGATTTTCCTTACATAACGCAATGAATTTACTACTTTTACAGTAAAAGAAGTAGGTTATCTTATAGTAGATACTTATATTTTTCGCAAGATATTGAATGTTGGTCAATTACTCGTCATTTTAATTGATTTAGCATCATTTTTATCCATATGGCGATACTTTCGTTAAATTGGCAACATTTAAAAAGCCGCCAAGTTAGCAACATCCCGCCAAATTCTTCGCTAAAATGTCGTCAAGCGTTTTGGATGGAGAAATAAGTTATTCTTATAGTATGTAAATAACAATTAGCGTTCAAATACAAAACTATTACTCAATGTATCTTTTCTCATGGAAGGAACGAGCTAGAATCACGAGAATGATGCCACCAAATTTATCGTATCATATAACATATGAAAAGTGAACATGTTTCTCAACAGTTAATATATATTTTTTTTAATTTATGGAATTTTTCGATACATTTTTTGAAAAATGTGCAATATCTCAAAGGTTTATGCAAGTGCTCTAAAGTTTATATCAATCCTTTTCTAAGGGCGAAATATATAAGAAATGTCTATTGGCACAATTTTATTAAAGGTTTTGATTTTTCCAAAATTTCACTCGACACTTTTTTTTTGGGGGGGGGGGGGGGGTCGGAACATTCGATTGTGTTTGAAAATAATAGGCTTCTAATATTCACGGATTGTAATTTTCGTACCAAATTTCTTTCGAATCGCTCCATTCGTTCGTGATATGTCGTATCCACAGTCTCACTGACACACACACATATCCATACACACACACAGACATCACCTCAAAAATATTTGATTCGTGATCAGGGATGCTTAAAAATTCTTAAATCTTTGAATTTTATTCAAAAATTTTATAATTTTTTTTTAATTTTGTTTGATTAATCTGTAATTCTTTGATTTTTTTTTAAACATTTATAAATATTTGAATTTTATTATCAACTTTCTTTCAGTTAAAACTTATGAGCATTTAGACGCACAAAATCCAAACTATCATGGGCAGATAAACAACCTAAATGTTCTTTAGTTGTAGAAAATGTACACACAATATAAGTTTGAATCTTTTCATAAACAAACTCTAAACATTTTCTCCTAAGTAGTTCGAGACAGAAATTGATAATTAATACTCTATGATGCAAATATTATAATTATCTGTGAAAATAATCATCTTAGCATTAACAGTGCAGAAAATGCATAGCAAGTAGTCAAACATTTTCCTCCATTTTCTCTGTCTCATTTATCCTGAGAAAAATGACCCCTTTCTATCATCCAAAAACAACTGATACTTTTATTTTTCACGCTTTTACTAAGACAAATTTATTTATATAAAAATATGTTATTTATTTTTTTATAATTTTGGAAGCAATTTATATATAGGCCTAATTGCCCCATTCACTAAATATTTACACACATTTTTAAAATGTCTAGAGTGGGATTATTCTTCACACAAATTTCTTCATGCATACATAATCCAATCAATCAAGGTTTAATTTATGTTTATATTTATCACAACTAATATGAAAAACAAAATTTTATTTATGAAATATCTTTGTGTGCCATTAAAGTATTTGATTATAAGCTTTATTATTTTAAATTCCTTTTTTCACGATCTAGCATTTCTTCATACTTAACATTAGCACAGTTCCATGTGTTTGTTACTTCATACCATAATATTTCTTGAATACATTGCATAGTTCAGAATATTATATTTTCATATATTTCAGTTTTCTGGGAATTTACTTTTAATTCCTTGTAGTCTGCACATGGAAATAAAAAAAATGTGCATGGACGTCTAGTTTTGTATCTAATGTCTATACTCAAAAGTATTCATATCGATACGTGTATCGCTTCTGAAGTCATCATATTGAAACCTAACACACACAGACATATTCATATATCATACTCACACACACACAAACAAACACACACACACACACACACACACACACTCACAGAGTATTTATGAAAGTGTTCCAAATATGTTCACGAGATATTAAAACGGCAATTTTGTCAAAAATCAGTAATTCGAAATTTTCGAAACAATGGAACAATGATTTATCAATTTAATTCCACGAGAAAGTGAAAAGCTCTGACAACAATTGGAAATCTTATTTTTTTATTTGTTGGTCTATAGGGGATAATTTATCTTTCGCTCACGTACATTTAACATCACTAAGATACAAAAAATTACCTTATTTGTCATAATTTTGCACAAGTGTATGTTATGACACACTCAAAACATTAATTATAAAAGATTTTAGAAATCTTGAATATATATGTATTTAAGTGTCTGCTAATTTTTGTTAAACGTTCAGTACCAGAAAGCTAAAAGGTGTTATATTTTAATAGAAATGAGAGTAATAAAAATTAGAAATTATTCAAAAGTTAATGCGATAAGCATCAAAGTTGATTTCTCTTGTGGATTCAAAATACCTGCAGTGTTTGCTCTGCTTTCTAATTTATTTGAACGTATTTTATAACGTAATTTATTTAAAAAACATACGTAATTTATTATCAAACGAACGTAATGTATTTGAACGTTTGTTTGAATTAAATTTTGCTAATTAAATTATTGGGGAAGCATGATTTTTCATTTTTTGTCTTTGAGAATGAAATGTTCACAAAAATGATTCAACTTACTATGGAGGATATTTTCCAAGTATTTATAATAATATGCCATTGCATATAACAGCATTTAAGAACCAGTTTTGCAATTATTTTACACTCATCAGAATGGAATATTAGATATCTATAGAGGCAGCAACTAACTTGCTATAAGCTATGATTTTTGGATCTTTTATGCGAACTGACAAATTCAGACCTTCCAAGTAGTCGGCTTTAAATTTCCATACAATTGAGCGCAGACTGCACGAAACTGCAACTAACAATATAAATTTATCAAATTCGGTTTGTTGTGAAATGTGAAACATTTAAGGGCGTCTGTTTTCTGTAGAGTACTATAGTATTAAAATCAAAAGAACCAGCTAGAAAAGGAAGTTCTTCAATATAGGGAAGACTCCTTTATTGCAGATAAAAATATCCATGGGCCTTTTTCAAGCTCATCATGCGCTCATCAAAAACGAAACTCGAGAAAACTTTCAATTTGAAACCTGCAGTTCTGCAAAGTTCGCAAAATTGACGATTGCAGTTAAAGGTAATTCTATGTTATTGAGAGCATAATGCAGGCGAAAAATTGTCCAAGTATAGTGTTATCTGCAATGGAATTGTCTCCAATTCTATAGTATTACACCGATATACATTTTTGTATACAATGTAACACACATACTCTCTTTTTCCATATCAATGTTAAAACACGGAATGCACCGTTTTTAACACTTTACAACATAGTAGAAAGTGTTTGTGACTTTGTTCATTCTGTCTGTGTGTCTGTGTGTCTGTCTGTCTGTCTGTCCGTTAGCACAATAACTGCCGTTAAAATGGCTTTATCAAACTGAAATTTTAGTATGTTTTTCAGACGGTCTGTGGGACCTATGGGAATATAAATGAATAATATCACCCAATTAGTTTTTTATTGAACCCGGATTGAAAAAATGAAATACATTTAATCCAATGGGATCTAATGCTTCAAACATTTTTTTAGCAAATTTAAAATTCACAAATTGCTTCGAAAATTTTAGGAAATATTCAAATTATCCATTAAAATATATAAAAAAATGTCAGTAAAATATGTTAGGTAGTTTTTTAAATAAAAATTACTTAATATAGGGAGAAAAACAAATTCAATTAAATTCTGACTCTTATTACATCCTCCAGAAAGAAAAAGTAGATATATTGTATAATAAATATCTTTCCAAGAGTTTAATTGTTTTATATATGAGAAAAGTTTTACATTTTAAAATAAACATGGTAGATAACAATTTTTCAAATTTTTAAATAAAATAAATTATTATAATATTGTGATGAATTAAACGATTGGATCGCATTTTAGAGATATTTAAACCAGGCAATTTATATTTCAATGCCGTCATTTGAATGAAGTTCGTTTTCTTTGATGAAATTTTTAAATACAATAAATTAATGTAGTATTTTGATAATTTTAAAAATATTACCGAGGAATGTATCGCATTTGAGAGAACTTTGTATAAAGTTGCATTGAAGTTGGAAATTGTTTCATAATCAATGCTTTATGCATGATTGATCTTTCTTGTTTAAACATTTCTCAAAATGCATTATCAAAATACTATTCCCTACACGTAAGCCTATCTCAAAAGCAAATCATCTAAATAGCAATTTATGGTATTACAATAAAACATATTTCGGAGTGTGGTGTACCACCAAGATTTCAATTACGTGAAACCACGCAGATTCAGAGGAATTAATTAGCATTGTACTACCCTTTGCTGCGATTTACTAACTTGCATTCCATTAGATTCATTCTAATGAACGGAAACCACTTGTATGATATATTCAGAAGAATGATTTTACACTCTTAAAATATTGTAAAGTTCGCAAGTAATTATATAACTGACTAATTAAATACACAATATTAGGAAATTATTAATTTTCTAATACTAAATATATTTTAATATAAATATGCAACGCTTCTCGCTTTGATTCTGGGTGCTGTAAGATAGGTAACAATTTACCCAAGAAAATTGATTCTAATACACGTAAAGTGGTCTTACGGTCTAATTAAAATGATGGTTTTAAAATTCGGTAATCCTTTTCAGATATCTTTCATAATTAGTCCATTAGCAACAAAATAATTATTGACGTGATACCTGTAAATTAATAATGTACTTATATAATAAGTATATATTTAAGAAATATCATTTTTGATTGAATTGTATTGTAAATTACAAAGGGATTTGTGATTAAATAATTATCGTGTATGCTATTTATGTAGTATCGGTTGTGCGCACATATGTTAGTTAATAGTTAGTTATGAGTTATACAGTTAATAAGTTGCATAAGACGGTTTGAACTGCAATTAATTTGTTATGCAATTAACTGGAAATAATTAAAATGCTTGGTATAAAGATGTTCTAAGACCTTTTGTAGTACTTTCATACTTCCCACGTTGTTTTATTTCGGCAGAAGACTCAAATATATATTTTAGAGACAATATCCCAGTATTGTTTTATAGATTGTGAAGTTCCCTACCACTTAATTTAATCCTCATCTGGCTTACCTCCAATATTTAAATTCTGCTGAAATACAATCAAAACACCTAACATTTAGGGAATGGACACAGGCACCAGATAAAAGTAAAAAAAAACGCAACTTTTAAACTGAACTACAAGGATTCGTGCCTGAATAAACAACTCAAAGCTGCTACTTTTATAATCTTCTGTCTAGTTGCAGTATATTGATACTGTAACTAGACTGAAGAGCACTACCATTGTAGGGGTAATATTACCCAAAACCAACCGTACTCCAACCTCTGAGAGATCTAAAAAATATCTATATTACCTACATGACAATTGCCTAAGACACACGCAAACAAAGCAGTATATTTTCAAGCCGAACAATCGTCAACTTTGCAGAGTGGGGACTATCCACAAAACGCGCCCCTAACCTTCCTGTAGTAATATTTCCTGTCGTATACTTTCATAATGATACGGGGGATCCTATTTAAATGCTAAATTTTATGAACAGTTTATATCTGCTTTGAAAAGGATTTTAATGTTCATGTGAACCGGAAAGAGTTAGATAATGTTCCTTCATGTTCTATTCTATAACATACACATTTTCTGAAATACCATAGGCATCCCAGTAACTTTGTAAAGAAAGTTTTGTGAATATACACGCTAGGTCTGTCTAAAGAAAAGTGACTTGACACAATCGAATAAAAGTGATTGCAGCAACCCTAGCGGGGAATTTTAAAAGTTAAGATTGCGTACTCCACAAGAAAGCAAGAAAGAAGGAAAATCGAATTGCTGCAATGCATAGTTATCACCAATGGGACTCACTTCAAAAACTCGATGACTCAGTTAGGGTGACGATGATGTCACCCCAACTGGGTTATGTTCAAGTTGGCGCTTTCTAAACAGATGCCTTGCAGTTTCGAGAAGGTAGGACGATTTGAGTTGGATGAAAGTAAAATTTAGTTTCACGTGCTACGCCAGTAATAAATTTAGGAACTAATTAGTGTCACATCTGTTAGCATACCATCACCCGCCATTGTTCAATATTTTTTTTACACTTTTGTTTGATGAGATATATTATAACATATTTGTGGTTTACTTTTTTAATTTACTTAGTCTTTTGTGCATTTATCTAAAACACTTACCATCGCTTCATCACAGTATATTCGATTCCTGTGTATGAAAGTGTCGGTTATTTCAGCTTTTCTTAATAACTCAACAAATCCCCAAATCTATATCATGTGGAATACACTCTGTAATAGTTTTCTGTTGATTCCTAATAATTTGACAATGATCTAGATCATTGTTGTAATTCTATTTTCTTTCTTTCTTGCTTTCATGTCAAGTGCGTTATCTTAACTCGTACAATTCTCCGCTAGGGTTGATGCAATCACTTTTATTCGATTGCGCCAGGTCACTTTTCTTTAGACAAACATAACTTGTATATTCACAAAACTTTCTTTACAAAGTTACTGGGATGCCTATGGTATTTCAGAAAATTTGTATGTTATAGAATAGAATATAGAGGGACATTATCTAACTTTTTCCCCTTCACATAAACATTAAAATCCTTTTCAAAACAGTTATAAACTGTTCATAAAATTTAGCATTTAAATAGGATCCTCCGTATCATTATGAACGATTACGACAGGAAACTTAGACGAGTAATTTCTATGATCACAATAAAGTGGAATCCCGATTGCGGTGGTTGTGCAGATATTCTATCACGCAAAACCGCCGGTGCTGCTGCAGAATTAATTAGAGCTGCATCTTCCTTTGTTGCGGTTTGCTCAATTACCTTTAGTCAGATTCATTCTTGTGTGCGAAAATAATTCCCATGATCTTTTTAAAGGAGTAGTTTAAAACTTTGGAAAACTTGTTAAGATATCTTTATTAACGATTTAATTAATAGCCAAATATCAAGCATGCATTATGTTCTCATTAGAGAATATACTATTGCGTGTATTAAATTAGAGTTTAAAAGTGAATGCCATTTAATGCTAGTCATTAATCATGTTATATAGCTAATTTATTATAACTTTGTTTAGTAATAACGAGCATATTCATAGAGAATTAATAATTATATTACATTATTAGATAATTCATGTTGTAATGATGAATTAAATTTGATGAAATAAATTGTATTTGAAATGATTGCTTGATGAAAAATTACATGTCTTATATATTTCAGTAAATCAAAATATACATATAAAGTTATTACATAAAATATCTATTTTATAGAATTTTTATTTATTTTGTAGTAACACTACATTTGAGTTCATAACTGCACATGGTAAGTCTCCCGACCGTCCAAACAGTTACCTTACACCTTTCTGGTAGGTCGGACGGTCTGGGTCTCAACAACAACATGGTAAGTCTACATATAGTAAAGTAAGCATGATTGATCGAAAAAATGTGATTGCTGCTCCCCTGGGAAATAATTAAAAAATTTAGGATAAATAGTTCGGCAACAAAGCGGGATAAATATAAAAGCAATTATAAAGTTATAGAGCAATGTCTAATTAGTAGAACTCGACATCGGGAATAAACAAAACGGGTATATAGATAATATTAATTCGGTAATTATATTAACTCAGTATTTATATTCCCAGAATGGAACTGGTAATCCGCTCCCTACTCTACTAAATACTTCTCTGACAAGCTTAGAAATTGGAATATCCTGGATATCGAGTCTTGCAGTAACCACCGCTACGTGAGTGTCCAGCTAAGTGCTTTTGATAATACCTCCAATGATTTTGTTCTTAAAACCAGCTATTGCGCTGGTAAATTCAAGTATAATTTTTTGCAAAATGTTACTTTTTGTACAAGGGATTTGATAATGTTATTTACAGATAATTGTATAATTACTTTAGTTAATACAGGTTCTAAGTGTGCTTTTAAATTCCCGCGGAAACGTAGGAATAACAAGGTTAAAAAGTTCTCTTGATGGACTAGCGGTTTGGCCAGTATTCGGAATCATGTGACAGCTTTATTAAAAAAGCTGAAGTTTTTAATCAATAACAATTTTCCCCATACCGTTGAAGACTGTATAGGGTTGCCTATAATAAGAAATGGGCTTTTAAGAAATCGATGGTCAATGGGGCCCAAGACTGCGGCTTGATATCTTGGTACGAATTATGCTGATAAGTTTGGCTATACCTTTAAGGGGACAGTGGACGCTGAAATGAGCAAAAATCGACTAAAAAAGTTTTAACATATAACAATATTTTACACATTTAACATTTGCTTACGAGTGGGACAGCGTCAATCCTAAACGAAGTACCTCCAAAAAAAGAAAGCTGCAGCAGATGCAATGTTTCTGTCGGCGATTTTCATGGACGCCAATGCCTGCAAAGGGGGATCAAACTGTTTAGGATGTATTTGACAGGTATGTCAAATACCTGTCTTTTTGGGAGGTTCTTCGTTTAGGATAAACGCTGTCCCACCCGTAAGCAAAAGGTTGATTGCATTTTTTTCGAAACGGAATTTTCAAAAGTTTTACATTTTTAAAATGCTCCATGCGTCTTAATTTTTGTCTAAGATGCATGACATATAGCAAGAAGACACCTCTCATACTTTTTAATGAAACTGGGTATGCATTTTATAATTGGACTTTATTAAGGTAATTAAAAGTGAATAAGAATCTAATTAAATGATGAAAATTAAGTTTTAAATGCAGAGAAATATTTTTAAAAAATTAACTTTCTAAGGGATTTAAAAATAAATACCCAAGTTTGTTCATAATGTGTTTTTGAGTGATCAGAATGTAAAATTAATCAAAAATGTGAACAAATGGCACGCAAGGAGTATTTTCAAATTTTCGTTAAAAAAATAAAAAAATAATAATAAATTATAAGAAAATTGAAAAAAATTTTAATGGTACTGTATATAGTGATGTTAAGAGGAATATTTATACAAATTTTCATGTTTCTAAGTCAATAAATAAATAAAAAAAAATTCAACGTCCACCGTCCCCTTAAAGTAGCTTTCAATAAATTGAATCGCAAGAAACGAATCAATTGATAATAACCCTAATATCAGTTACAGTGATAAACATAGTATTTTGCTTGATAAAATTTTTCCTTCCGACTCAGATTTCTCTGGTTTTCTTTTGGATGGCGACCCTTTTCGCTCCGATAACGTTTCTCTCCCAGAGGTTATTTTTGTTTTTAATGGCTTGAAAAGCGGCTGGGCTCTAAGTCGTGACCAACTTGATAATACAAACTAGATTTGGGTCTTTCACATCGATCCCTCCATTATTTTAAATTATCTCAACTCTTATATTGATACTAGTTATTTCTCCAGCCCCCTCCGCAATGCGAAAGGTAATTTTTCTTCCAAAACCAAACAAGGACCCTACTCAAATTAATGCTTACCGACCCATTTGCTTGCTTCCCACTCTTGGGGAAATTCTTCAGAGAGTCTGCATCAACAGGTTTTATTATTGAATCGATACTTACGGTATTCTTCACAATGAACAGTTCAGGTTTCAAGAAGGCAGGAGATGCAAAGACATGGTCATTAATTTGGTTGAATACATGAAGTCTAAAAGGACTCATTTCCATTGTTCACTTCTCATGATTGATATCAGGGAGCTTTTGATCCCTTTAATTGGTCTGTCCTTGCTTGTATATTTACTTCTTTGAACATTCCTTCCAATTTCACCAATTTAATTTTTATTATCTTACGGATTTTCACGTTGAATTTATCGATGGTTCTATTATTTATAATAAGTTTGCTAGCATGGGTACTCAACAGGGATCTGTTGCGACACCTATGTTTTTGGAATTTTGTTCTGGCTCTATGTCTGACCCGTTGAACCCTCTTCGTGTTGAGAAGTTCTTTCCCCCTCACATCTCGTTGTGCTTAAGAACTTAGGGTGCCTCGTGTGGGCTGGATCGTAAAGTGGAGCTGCGGATGGCAAGACATTTGATCACCTACTTTAATATTATGATAAACAACTGTAATTGATACTTGTAACTGGTGTGTCTAATAAATCTGTTTTTTATTATCTGCATGTATTTCTTAACATTGCATTGCTTTAACATTTCTGCATTGCTTTTGCAGAAACGTCCACCATCTTGAATTCAGAGTTGAGGAGTCTACCATCCGCAGCTGTGCATGCTTTAGCCGGGATGTGTAGGACTATCTCAATAGGACCATTCCTAAAAGATGGATCGGACAGGAAACAACCACCAGTCTCCCGACTTATCGCCCATTGATTTCTTCCTGCATGGTTACCTCAAAAGTCTAGTTTACGAGACCCCTGTAACATCTGACTCTGACCTTGTTGCTGGAGTAGTTGAGACAGAAACACGTGTCTGTGAGGGTCCTGGCATTTTTGAATGCGTTCGTGAATCTATCCGTCAACGTTGCCAGATATGCATATCTGTGGATGGCAATAACGTTGGGCATCTAATTTAATAATATGCTAAACAATTGTAATTGATACTTGTAACTGTTATGTCTAATAAACTTGTGTCGTATTATCTGCATTGCTTTCTTTTTGTTTCGTCCTGCATTCCCCCCTATGGTGGCGTTTGAAGGTCCGTGTTCCTATGCAAAATGGACTTGTTTTTGTATGTCTGATCTACCCTTAAAGCTTGCTTAAGATCTTTTGGACCACCTTGCATATATATTTCATTATTTTCTGTCATAATAAACTAAATACGAAAGAGTTAAAAACTGTTCACGAAATTTTCAGTATGAGACTGTGAGACCAGACATAGATCTCACTTTTGATGAGACACTTTTATGTGAAATTTATGGTGGCCAAAACGACGAACAAAGCGTGTAGTCTGGCTGGCACCGGAGTTTATCACTCCGTGAACCTAAAGGTCAGAAGACCATAAATTTAGGGGTGCCATACCAGAGGGGCTGAGCTGGGAATTACAAAATGTGGAATAGTGCCATTGGGTAAAGGAGTAACCAATAAGTGCGGAAAATGGAAGAAAAGGAGGAGTTACCACCCACCGAGGGAACCACAGCCTGTGACCCGAGAATCAAGCAGACAACTATGGAATTTTGACGTAGGACCATACCAACAGACAACTATCACGATTTTGACTTAAGAGCAGACCAGAATAGACAGATATGGAATTTTGACTTGAGTATACCAAGAGAGACGATCAAGATGTTGACTTAAAAGTACGACTAGAGAAGAATGAAAAACCTAACAGACTTGTAGAGTGTCCCGTAGAGGTTCCAAAATAATGGAGATATATCAATGTGTGAGTGCAATCAGAGTACGAGGAGGAGCCACACACCAAAGAGTTATTCTCCCGGTCGTCCATTCTGTTGCTCCAAGTCCTCTGGACGAGCCGGACGGCCTGGGGCTTTCACACCAAAGAGTTATGGCCAGTACTGAAAACTGATGCAAGAATTTGAGATATGATCAAAGCCCAAGACGAATTGGAAGGTATGTGCTCAATTACAATCAAATGTCATAGACACATTTTAAATAGTTTTATCCATACTGGTCTCACATGTCTCACATGTTCCATCGCCGAAATAATAGAATTAATTTTGTAATGAATTTAATAAGTATTGATGTTGTTAATACATGTTTTATTATTAAGTTTAAATGGTGCAATCAATGAGCATTTTATTAAATAATTATTCCTTTACAGGACTCACACGAAAGATAAACTAATTGGAGGGTTTATAGCGGCACAACAAGCAATGTACGATTTAATATTAATTCCACTAAATATGTAATTACGGCAATGTGAAAATTTAATAATAATAAATTAATGTTAATTATAAAGTTAAACTTCAAGCTTTTATTTCTTTCGGTTGCCACAGAAACATAAACGAGTAGTTTCTATGACTACGATAAATCAAAATCAGGAAGGTTGAATAGGTAGTCTATCACGCTAAACAGTAAGGGGTGCTGCAGAATTAATTAGAGTTGAAACACCCTTTGTTGTGATTTGCTCAATTACCTACAGTGAGATTCAATGTTGTGTGCCAAACTAATTTCCCTGGTCTTTTTAAAGAAATCGTTTTAAACTTCGAAAACTTGTTAAGATATGTCTGTTATTAATTTAATTATCAAGCAGTTAGTATGTTATTATTAGAAAGTATGCTGCTGCATGTGCTAAATTATACTTCAAAGGTGAATAAAGACGTAATTGATGTTCTATAAATAATGATTTATAACTTTGTTATACAATCTTGTTTAATAGTAAGTTAATTAATTCATAAACTTTTTGATTATTAATGTTATAATGATGAATTGAATTTGATGCAAAAATGTGTTTAGAAATAAATGCATCAAGAACAAACATGCATATTAATATCTATTTAATAATTGACAAACCGTGCCTAATTACCTATTGACAAATAATTGACTTATTGGCATGTCTATTGACAAGTAATCGACAATCCACGTTTCAGACCATGTAGATGCACTGCATAAACATGAAGGCTGAAACTTTGCACACTTACAATAACGATCAAAAGACAGAATCTTAGTGAGCTAATTTTTAACTGCAATGACATAAATCTATTTACATAAAATAATATGCTTTATTATCTTTCATGGCTGTCATTTTTCATAAATTGTATTGCAATTGTTGTATCTTAAAATGCTGTCATTTTGTCTTCATTTTTTGTATTATCAATATACTACAATATATCATTTTTAATCTCTTTTAATACAACTCAGAATAAAACTGAGTGCTTAATTATTTTTCAAAATTTGTAGGATGAAAATATTATTACCAACTCTCAACAGCGTTATTGTACCAAGATCTTCCACATGAAATTTTTGTCATTCATGCTTGCAATCAAATTGCTTTTTAAAATTTATTATTTATCGTGTAATTAAAATTTAACATATATATAGTTTTTCGATTAACATTAATGATCCAAAATAACGAATGTCTCAAAATTTTTATACTGCAAAAGGAAATTTCAGAAAGTCAGCCACTTTTATACTCTTCTTGGTGGAACAAAATGTTCTGATCCAGGCAGACGCTTAACGATAACTTACTAAACGCTTAACGATTACGAGTACCATGGCGAAAACAGAAATTCTCAAGTTTCTTTAATGGAAGGTGGGACACTCAGCCCGGTAAGCAATAACAATGTTGTCAACTTGACGTAATGGGAATTAAGTTTCGTCATTCGTGATGTCACGGCCCAGAGTAAACTTTGAGAGGAGTTGACAAAATATTACAGTTTAAAATGTTTTGTTAATTTTAAAGAGCAATATCCAGATGTAAATAAATTGTGCAAAGATTTTAAATTGTGCTGTGCGCACAGGATCGAGTGACGCCCAATGAAATTTAGTCAGCAAGTTAACGCTTTTAACAAGTTCGGATCCTCTTCAGAATTCTAGAAAAAATGATCGCGTTCTTAATGCCATGCAGTCCCAGTTAAAATAGTTAGCATGTGCGTAAACTGAATTGTAGAGGACATACATATGCGTATGCAATTCAAGTCGTACATTTAACGAACAAACATATTTAAAAACTGTTGAATTATGATGAAATTTTAATTGTTGAATTCCGGAATTCTTCATCCACAGTGAGTACATTTCCTTTATAAATACTATGTATTCTATCAAAAGTAAAAGAAAAATGCATTTTTTATTTCAGATCACAAATCTTCCTCCATAAAATTCAATGTTTTTTTAATCAGAAGTTTAGTATATTTTATTTCGTGTGTTGTTACCCCATATCCGGTTTGTTTTATTTTGTCCTGGGTTAAACAATATGACCTCTTCTGTAGTAAAAAAATTAGTTACCGTTCTGAAAATACTTCAACTTATTTCGATAGAACGTAGCGAGTTCCCATGTTATATAACAAGTTCAATTTAAAAGCTTTTTAACGATAATGTTTACGATTATCGGATAATGATGCCAAATATTGCAATATTCAATTATTTGTGATCCATTATTATAATCTAATAAAATATATTATTGTCAGTGTGTGTCGGAAAATCCAAGCTTCAGCCATCCGCGAAATGATATACTGTTTTAACTAAATTCTCCGTACGACAAACTTCGGAGAGATTTTTTTAATTCGAATTCATTTACTTCATAGTTACTTTATGTTGAAGAATGATTTTGAATGATGATCATGCAAATCAGCTCCTTAGCGGTAAATATAGCTGGATTTCTATACTGACACCCTCATAAAAATTGAAGAACGTTCTGATGGGTAACAATCTTTAAACCAAACCCGTAGTCTAGCTGGGCAGGAGATTTGGAAATTCAGTAGTGTTATATGTATCTCTATTATTTAAGTAACGTGAGCTTGTGGATGTTTCAGACAGTGGCGTGGAATGTATAGAAGCTAAAAAGCTAAGCCTTCCTGGCTAAAAATCTAAATTAAAGAAATATGTAATCACGATGTTTAATTTTAAATAATTTTTCGAATATGTATTCATTCATGAGGAACTTTCTAAATTTTATGTGGTTAAAATGACATGTTTCAAAGTAATTCCCCTATTAAAACCCATTCTTCCCATTAAAACCACAACTTGATGCTAATTGTGTTCAGCTTTCTGTTGTATTACCAATATCACGATATTAAAACTTCTCAACTTGTAAGTTCCTCCTTCTGGAACACAGGACGCCAGAGGTTAGCTTTGAAAAAGGTATGGCTATTGAACTTAAGACAATGCTTGGACGTTAATTGGAACGTTTTTCTAATGACGAGGATGCATAGAAAATTTCTTGGGAAAGGCTGATTATTCCGCCATTTCGGGTCAAACGAAGTGCTATTAATTAATCGTCGAAAAAATAATAACTTTCAGTAATTCTAAAGAATATGTGGCATTTTTCACCAATAACTTGACTATCACCTAATTTTTATTAAGGTCAGGATGAAATAATGCACTAACGACTATTATTAACTTGAGTAATTTGCGAAGTAAACGTCTTATCTGAGCATCAGTATGGCGAGAATCCGCTTCTGTATTTGGGAGTTTTAAAAATAATAAATCTGATTTCGTGAATGAAATCATGTGTTACGTAACAATATCAGACAAAAGAGAGTGATAATTTTTCTAGCGGATGTTTAGCATATTGTGAATAAAATATAAGATATTTTTGAAATTTCCCAGCATAGTATTTGTAAATAATTAATATACAACATTTTCTAAGTTCAATGTTGAGTGCAATGATTTTCAAATAAGTTTTCTACCCAATAAGTGAAATACACTTTGTGCAAAGGATAATAAAAACTTGAGCAAGTATATAAGCACAAATAATACAATAATGCAGCGCTGTATAATTGTGTTATTTGTCCATATAAACGTTGCTCAAGTTTTCCTCAAGTTTGCTACGTTCAAGATTTATTTCTCACCAATTTTCCGTGCACTCTTTTGAATTGTTTAATTTTGTTAGTTCCGTTTATATTTACAAAACCAATTTTTTCTGTCACTTACTAATATTATTTTAGTATATATTCTAACTTACTATTTAATATATTGTAAAAGATCACTAAACTTTTACGTTACGGCTCCGAGAATCCACTTTTTCAAATCCAGAACGGCAAAATAACTGAACATTCCACACCTGTAAATAAATACCTTCAAGGAACGTGTAATTTGTTCGTAACTCGTTTCCTCTCTGTCAGGAGAAGCTTGGAGGAAGGGCTGCAGGCAGGTACAATAGGCGTCCCCCTCCTTTCCTAGAAAAATGGGGGTGAATAGAACTAGTACAGCAGTTGAACTTGCGCCGCTCTAGGAAAAGCTATTTTCAGTGGTACAACTGTTGTACCGCCGTATTTAAAAGGTTAAATTAGAAATAGAAAAACATTTAAAATATTATATCTATCTCTTCAAATTGTTATATATGTATGCATTCATCTTACACAAATAACATATATTTTAAAATCTTGTCAATTTCATGCATTCGGCATTTTTATGTTACTATCTTCTATTTTACTCACCAAGGAAGTAAAACTTATTGAACGATTGAATTCCAATATAAATTGAACTTTTAATACCGAAATCTTTACCAATTTAAAATGCCAATTGCTCAGCCTATCCAGCCTAAAATCTCACGCTAGGCTACTGGATTCAGTAACGCCTAATAATTATTTGTAGTTATATTACAGGGAATACTTACAGGTGATAAAACGTTGTTTCTAACTAAACCACCTTTCTTTGTTACTTCCAATGCTTTACCAGCGAGTTCATTTGGAAAGTAACTTAATCAAAGGAGTTTACTAACTACTTTTAATTCAATTAACAATTTATTATTGTCATTATTATATATAATCTGCTTAGTATATTTAGGGAGAGTGATTGTATGTGATGGTATTAGTAATCAATCAATGTTGTTACCTTAACATAACAACTCACGATACTAATACAAATATTTTCAAAGTGATTATTCCTTTCGTTGATTTGGCTAACTCACACATTTAGTGGCGGATCGTAATCTGCGACTTACTAACGGTTTTTCCAAAACCGTATCCGTTTCTGCTTCTTTTAGCAGTTTTTTTCCCATAAGTACATGGCGCAACACATTTGTGTGCTTTATCTCTAAATCGAAAATGATAATAACAAACCCAATCTCCACTTTGTACATTAAACCCTATTTATTTCTACCTATTTCTATCCCAACTCTGAGTTCGCGCTGATCGTTCTGTATTTTTCTGGCCGGTGCATATTCTAGATAACGCCAGAACCGGTTTAGTCAAATCTGAAATTTGCTTCTGTAATATGGGTACCGTGGTATCCTGATTAATGCCCTGCACGGATTAATACCTTACATTTCCTGACTGTAATCTGAAATTTTATCCGCCATTTCAGATAATTTGGGCAATCCTTCCATGGTAACTGACAAAATGGCCTGCATATTACTGGGTAATCTACTCATCCACGCCTCTTTCAAAAATGCATCTTCTACCTGGTAATCATTTAATTCACGCATTTCCCTTAGAAATGATGAAGGTTTTTTACTACCCAACTCTAAATCCTGGAAGAAAATGTTTACTTTTTTTGCTTCCGATATTTCAAATTCTTTAATTAACCTAGTTTTCAATGCTTTATACGGCGCCTCTGCTGGAGGCTGGTACACGAAATCTGAAGCGAGCGACAAAGTTTGAGGGTCCAAGGATGCCACTAATGTATCAAATTTTGTTTGTTCAATCATACTAGCTGAAACTCGAAAATTTGCTTCCAATTGCGCAAAATACAATTTCACATTATAAGGTCAAAACAAAGATACTTTAACCGACACCCTATTACACTATTGCATATTCTAATTCTCTGTCATATTTACGCTAGCCCTCAAACTATACTATCCTGCAAAGCAATACTCTATAGCAAAATTAAAAACACTTAATATTCAAATAGCTTCAACTTCAAATTTCTCGAAACACAAATAGCTAATAATACACATATCTCATAATTCAAATAGCGCAAATTACAAATAGCTAAAAATACACATAGTCCAAAATTCAAATAGCTAAAAATACACATTATTTTCTGAATCACTAACTAAATTCTCAGAAGATCACTGCAAGCAGGGGATAACAAGAAAAACGTATCTCACCGAATTGTAGGTTTCTTCATACTTCGGTGAGCTCTACACGAGTCTTCGTGTGCAAACGGGTCACCACTTGTAGAGGTTTGAGCACTTGTAGATGTGATTCTAACTTATTGTCCACAAACTCCACAGCCGTGATCTAAAATACCCTCGGTAAGTAATTTACTCAGAAGGATTTAGGCTCATGAAACAAACACACCACATAAATCAGGACTTATATTTTATTTTAACAATGGTAAACATTAAAAGCAGAAGAAATCATAAGTACATGCCGACTTGCTCAACATGCCAACTTGGCATACAAACAGGATAAGTCAGATCGTTATGTGAAACTGACATTCTACAGACCTGTTGATTCAGGAATCTTTAGCAGAATCTGAATCTGGACTGAAATGTGGAAAGGTCTGTCATATAGCTGGCAGATCAGCCTTTTTATATCCGCATCGGCGCATGCGCATACCTCTGTGTTGCGGGCACCGCCACACATTATAACATCACATGCATTTTATTAGATAGGATTACTTTGATCTTCTACTTTACGCTGTATGTACACGAGGCATTCTTCGACAAGGAGGTACAGTTCAAAAAAGAGGTGGAGACCGCCCAGTGGTTAAAGCATCGGGATTTCAGTCGGATGACTTGAGTTCGATTTACAGCTCTCCACAAATTGTCCCCGTGATCATGCAAGTGTAACAGGGGCAAATGCGAAGGGCGCACAAAACTTTAAAGTGTATCCAAGGACAGGAGGGCGGAAAGGAAATATGAAATTAAGCCCCCATCCAAGGATCACACAAACAGAAAGAAATTAGATATTAAGTACGTTTACTTACATTAGCGTTATGCAGCAATAACCTCTGGTACGGCTGCCCAGGTTTACAAAATGCAAACTGGACACATAGGCACACAGCAAAGTAACAAGATCAGGTTGGGAAAACATGAGTGAAAATTATCATAAAAACTATTTTATTTTAAATATATAAATATATATTTATGAAGATATAGAGACATTGAAAATAATTCTGGCCATTTTCTGTATTAAATATTGAAAAATAACATTTGGGCTTTGCACTTACAAGGAAGATGTATTGATCCGATCTCTCGATATATAATATATTTTCACACAAACCAACGCGACATTTTCATAGAAATCAATTTGAAAACCATTTATCTCGAGAAATTTAAATATTGAATAGGATTATACTTCATGTAATCCTTCAAAAACCAGAACCAGATATCAGTTCCAGACAATTTCCAAGTTAGCCGCGTCGCTCTCATTTAGAGCGACGCGGCTAACTTTAAATACCTGAATTCAACATCATTGTTTCACATAACCAATTTCACACAAGCACTGATCCAGATGAGTACTTCGACTCAAAATCTCAAAGGATCAAGAAGCAAATCCTGCATACACTGGTAGAATTCTAGCCGAGAAAATTCACTCCAAGAATTTTATGGAAATGATCCAAATACTTTGGCTGTTCACACATCTCTACGGTAGAACGTCCAAAACAATGCCGAAACTTAAATGGAGTAACCAAACGACTCTTCAGATCGGATCCACTATCTAGTCCTACAGGTCGTCAACGCGCTCGACTCTTTAATTCAAATCTCCAGAATTTTCCGAAATTAAATCTATATAAATAAAAATGAAAATCTGCCTGTCTGTCTGTCTGTCTGTCTGTCTGTTTGTCCCATCATCACGGGAGAACGGCTGAACCGAATTTGATGAAATTTTGTAGGTAGCCTAGAAATAGCCCCACTTAAAATTTAGTCCGTGTTTTGAGTTTTTACGACCAGTGGTTCTCGAGATATTAGTAAAAAACGAAATTTTCGTTTGTCTCATCATCACGGAAAAACGGCTAAACCGAATTTAATGAAATTTTGTGGATAGCCTTGAAATAGCCCCCCATAAATTTTGTCCAAGTTTCGAGTTTCTAAGACCAGGGGTTGTCGAGACATTAATGAAAAACGGAACTTTTTCTTAGGAGATCTACTCTCCAACTCCGTGGTTTATCCAAACGGAAAGGATGAAAATCGTTTGTTTAAAACGCCAAAATGAAATAAAACTTTATTTCCGAGTTTAGTACAGGATTTTTGCATTAATTAGTCACTATAGGAAAGCATGAATTGTTTGAAACATGAATTTAAATGGAAAAATCTACCTCCATGGTTCATCTTTCACAAATGTTTACTCAACGATGAAGAGTATAAAAAATACAAAATGGCTATTTAATTTCACATTTTATGAGGAAGATTCTATCTTATATCATGTTGTTCGGCAATGGAATGAAATTAAATGTTTTGGTAATATTTATTATTATTTTTTCTATTTGTATAATAAATAAATGGATGTAAAAATATATTTTATAAATGAACGGTTTGATTGTTCTATTAATTATATATATTGCGGACTGCGTGCATCACTTTCATTTATTTAAGCAAAGAGGTTTCAAGCTCATATATTGTGTTAGCTAATAAACTCATATATTGTGTTTACCCAATAAATTCATTTAGCCGATTGTTGAAGCAGAAAAAGAGTAGAACGGGTGTATGTATCTTCTAATACAATTTTAGTGTTTTCATTTAGTATATACAAAAGGGATCAGGATATTTTATTCTTCAGATCTGCAAATTCAGAGTTACGAATTTAGCGGAATATCTCTAAATAACTTGGTAACTTTTCTTAAACTTTACCAAATTAGTGGAAATGTCTCCAAATTGATAAAAATGGCCCAAATCAATTAATAAAATTAAATTTGTTTTTTTACAATAGAGTACTGAAATGATGTTTCTGTAGCATTTGTCGGTCAGTTCATCCATCCTACTTTAACACATTGACGGAATTTTTTTAATGTCACCAAATTGGTAAAAATATTTTTAAATCCATAAAAATATCATGAAATTGATAAAATCGCGCTTACTGAATGAAATTAATTGTGTTTTGTTAGGGGATAGTATTGTGATGATGGTTCGTCAATTTGTCGCAAAATGGGACTATCAGTTCTACAGTCCCACTTGGCGATAAATTTGGCGATTTTTTAAGTTATCGCTAAATTGACGAAAATGTCGCCAAACCTTCCATGGAGATTGCATTATTCAGATGATATGATTTCTATCAATTTATTTGAAGCAAATGATATCATGTCGCTTAGCAACGGATTCAATATGTTATGCGGCATACGACTTTTTTTTAATCTTTTCCGATTTGAATAATAAAAATATGTATATAAAATAAATTTCATTGACATTGCATTTTTGACTGGATCAATTACGGTCTTTAGATTTAAACATCATTATTATTGGTATTTTCGGGGACTGTTGATTCAGGGATTATTGATATTTTCAAATTATTATGGAATTGTTTTATTATGACGAAAATTGTTGAAACTCATATATAGTACGTTGTACGAGTAATCTTCTACAAATGCATAGGTATATCTTCTAATCTACGAGAATATAAGTAGTACAGGTATATTGGCATATATTTTGATATATATTGGCATATATTGGAATCAATTACGACATTCTGGTATTAAGATTACGGGGATTTTTGATACTTTCAATTTATTACGTCATCTTTTTTATTTTGGCAAATATTTTTGAGACTCATATTGCAATACGGGTAAGCTTCTACTAACACACTGGCATATTTTCTAATCTGCGACAATATAAGTAGTACGGGGTTGCATATATTGATTCAATTCCTTTTTTTTCTGTAAATTTACTTACAAAAGGGACCAGGATGTTTTATTCTTCAGATCTGCCCGTGAATATAATTTTGCATAGTGAGAACAGATATTCTTAAACTTCTCTTTATGAGCAATAAATTTAATATTTTAACAGAATTTGCACATGATTGCGAATTATAAATTTCTTTATAGTATATACTCCGTACGAAGAACGGGTATGCTGCTAGTCTAAAATAAATAAATGAGAGATTAGTAATTTTGAAATAAATGAAATTGTCTTGGCCCACACGGATTATAAGATTCCTTCTGAGTCAAAGTTATAATCCGAAACACAAAAATGACCGTTGGATCATGATTTCTTTTGTGTCCAACTTTTCGGAGCGAGAATTCCGAGATCCTTCTCCCACGAAAACTCAGGGCCAAGAGAGCCCCGCTACTCTGAAAATTGGTAATATAGGTCGCCTCGACCTTCAACTCCTTGCAGGAACTACAGGATGTAGCATGAAACGGTTTTGTGCGGAACCTCGCGCCGTCGCCTGCAGAAACGAAACCGCAGCCCCGTGCAATAAATAAAGTAATAAGAAATTAGCTTTGGAACATCTGCCGAGCAAAATTCCCACACTTCCAGTATGAAAGTGCAAACTCGTACAGAATTAAAACCTTGGAATGAAAATAGCTTCCGATAGAGAACGATTTCGGAAAGAAATGAAAAATGCCGTGTTTCTCACTTAAAACGTCACAAATCACTATGACATCCCCCTCCCTTTGGCGCCAAAAATCTGGAATGTAATGAAAGATTTTTCTTACAAAACAGTCAAAAATTGTTTGAGAAATACTTCTCTAACAGTAGCATAAATATGAGGCATTTTTTCCAACTTAAACAAAAAAAAACAAGGATATACAATAACATAGTGGGAATAGGAACTTTTAAGAGTACACAAATACAAAGTATTTGTAATTTAGACGAAAGCGGTAGTGTGTTTGCAACCACACCATCCCTCACGACATCCTGCAAGATCCAATGCAAGCGCTATACATCATCACTTACAGGAAAAAAGTCCGAAATGAAGTCCGAAAAGGATGACAAATATGTCCAAGCCGCCGAAAAAGTACCTTTACAAAGATATAAAAAACATAAGTGATTTGTGATATACAATTACAAAAGTGCACTTATACGCTTACAAAATAAGTACTCAACTTTGAGCACACACGAATAACATATTGTAAATAGTTGAAAAAAACTATAGGTAGCAGCCATTAAGCTTTGAGAATAAGGATGTGTATACATTTATGGTGTACAAAACCTTTATGAAAATGAAATTATTATTTATCAAGTAATTTTTTTCTCTTCTTGACAAAATTCGAATATGTTCATTGCAACTTTGAAAAAATGTATGTAAAAATAATTGTTGATAGTGTAAGTTTGCAAGGACATAATGCTTATACATAGTAAATTTTTTTCCAGTCATCGAAATTAACTTCTTATGAATTTTTAATTCACTTTCACTATCGTGAGTGAAAAGAGGTTGAATGGCATGAAAGAACTGATGTGAGTATGAAAATAATATATGCATATTGTAAAGAAATAAGTTGAATATGAAGAAACACATGTGTATAATGCAACTATATTGTATGCAAATACAACAATGCATATGAAATACAATACAATGCATATGAAATGAGTTTAAACTATGCTATTATTATGAAATTCAAACTGTAAACAAACATTTGAGTCCCATTAGACTCCAGCATTAATCATTAAGTTTCTAATTTTTGATATATATATATAAATTAGAAAGCTTTATCTTTCCTTTCTTTATTATCATATTAGATAAAATTACTTTATATCTCTAAGTTTATTTTCATATTGTGAGTACTGAGAGAGAAGTTCCTGAGTAAGATGTGTAAATTTTTAAGTGAATATTTAAATGACTTATCCAAAGCAACAATGATGACGGGGAACTATACGGGATGCCACATATAAAAATGGGAGTATAAAAAATAAAAAAAAAGTCCCGTGTGCAGGATCCACACCGCTACAACAGTCCGCGACACACGCCTTCCAGGTAACTCTTAGTCATCTAATTTTCTTTTTGAGCAGACTCACATAGTGAACTATCAACAAATATCTCCCACATATTCACCTAACTTCTGACTTTTCTCGCAGGCAGGCTCCCTACTTATTTCTTGCGATAAGGGGAAACAGCAGGCAGTAACGATACATAATTTCAGCAAATGTAGACCGGGATTTTAAAATTGTCATCCCGTTAACTTTTTCCAAGTACGTGTAACTTGTAGATATGTTTGCGTAACCAAACAGAGTTCCAAAAAGTTGAAAAATTTGCAGCATTAGGCTTGAAATCCTAACGACGACTGACTACAATGCGAAATTTCTCAAACAGCGGAGACTGCAATGGCAGCTACTTTTTTTCAATATACTATAATTTCTAAAATACCTCTTACTCGCTGCGCTCGCAGAGCACGCTTTATAATCTTTCCTAAAAATTCTAATGTCAAAAATCTCTATTCTGTCCCTGCCTATTTACCGCAGGAGGGAAAAACAAGGATTTTTCTTAGCCCAGGTAATCCAAAAACTGAATTCCTTGCTCATCAGCTTACTTCGCGAGCTATTTCATGTCAAACTAAAGTTTCATACGATAAACGATTTATGTCATCGTGTTACCCTATTATTTCTCTATATACTAATTTTCATATTTATGTATGCTATAGTTTTTACGGTACGAGACAGAGAAATCGCTACACGTGCCGATACGAAAAGAAAAGTTCACTTCATAAATGCATAAAAAGTAAAATATCTCAAAAACTACATAGAAATTTAAAAAGGGGCTCCGTCCTGCCTAAATTCACACATGTGGGTACCTGACTGCAAAAATTCGTGGTCTTGCTATTGTTAGTCTATCCAGGACGCGAATTCGCAGCTCAAATATTTTGTCTTTGACTTTGATATTACATATTTCTTAAATTACAATATATATCAAAAAACGGTTTATTTCAGCGTATTCCTCAACGCTTTTTCTACAAGTGTACCAAATTTCATATTTTGATATGCAATAGTTTTTGTGCAACGAAGCGAACAATCTCGAAAAACGAGAAATTCGCCAAACAGCGACGGCGGTAGCGTGAGCTACTTTTATACTATATATATGCATAGTATAAAAGTACTATATATATATATATATATATATATATATATATATACATATATATATATATATATATATATATATATATATTCTCAATAATGTTCCAAACAATCTCTACAAACTACAGTTATGAAAAGGAATCACAGCCAGAAGTATATTTCAATTAATAAAGCAGTATTGGTAGATAGTTGTGATAGTAGATTTTCCGTATACGCCTCTGGATTGCATATTCTCAGTAATCATGATTTAATTTAGTTCTCTTGAGATCTTGGGTATTCAGAGACTGTGATTCAATACATTTATAGGATTTCATTTAGATTACTTTCTTAGAAATACATAACTTGATATCAGGAGGTAAAGTATTTATATATATGCATTTATGTACGTTAAGCTTCACTATCTTAATAAAATATAAAACTGTAATATATTCTGACAAAGATAGTGCATCGCATTCTCCACCCACTTATTTTATATACTGTCGAAATGTATCACTTTCCTCGTAAAAAACATATATTTTTCGTTCAGTAACTCGTTATATTCAATAAATTTCATTCATTGCTTCTTATATGTAACTAACATTTAATTTACTTGATATCAATAATCATATTTAATGTTTCAACGATAATTGGAATGATCATATTTTAATGTTTTATTTTGTGAGTTCAAAAACTTTCAATGGCTTTTAATGTCCTTTTAACTTTGTTCTTTGTGCTTAATTAATTACTGCATGTAACATCTTAATTCATTTCTTGTGACTCGCTCTTGTGCTTTCTTGCTATTCCCATCCTGTCGTTTACAGCCAAGACAGGCATCCACCATATCAAGATAATTATGGATCATAAAACCAAAATCTACTGATCATATCATCAAGCGCACAGGAGGGGAGCGATAACACTGACTATCTAAATTGCTATTTCTACACCTCAATGGTTCGATATTGCCATATTCGATGTGGGGATGAGTGTCGTTGACACAGGAACTCCAAAATTATGTGTCTTGGTCTTGGTAATGCCCTGTAAAATGATATTTTGTTTTAAACAAAACCAAGTGGAAATTCTTTCAACTTTAATAATTTTAAGGTAATTCATTCAAATTAAATTTTTGCTAGCAGATATACTCGCCGTTGCCTGTCATTTAAAATATGTGAAAATTCTAAATTTCAAATATTTCTATTAAAACATAGAATTTAATACTACAGATCGCCACTGTTGAAAGTAATGCCGAGATGATAGTGCCTCAAAGCACTACGACTGTGTGATTTTGTACGTCGTAAAAAGGAGATTTTAATAAATAATTAAGCCTATTTTGGTTATATTTGATTTTGATGTAGAATTTAATTCACCTATAAAAGAATAAAAATGTATATGCGCAAGTTTTTGTAAACCAATGTACAAAAATATGAAGTTTGGTAAATATACGACTAAAATGAAGTCTCTGAAATGGTATCAAAAATTAATCTCGGGCCATTCTTACACAGTAGCAATAATCGTTTAAACACATTAAGAAATATATGAAAATTTGTGTTTTTAAAATATTACCGTAATCTTATATTCTACGTCCGTCACTGATTTATGAGTATAAAACAAAATATAACACTTTGTTTATTAAATGTAACATCCAAAATGAAGCATAATACATACATGTTATAACTTTACAAAAGTTTCTTCACAGGTATAATCTGAATAAGATATACTCGTACTATTTTTATCATGCTTGAAATACATCACCAATGTTTGAACATGCTTGAAATACATTATCAATGTTTGAAATATATTAAAAATGTATTTAGAAAATATTTGCCAGAGAAAAAGAAATGTGACTGAAATATAAAGTAAAATTGTCATAAATTATTGTTGTCTTGAATTCTAAGACAATAACTGATAGAAATTTAATACCAATATAATGCCGTCCATTTATAAAATACATTTTTATATCAGTTTTTTTATAATGTATATCATTGAAAGGAAATAACAAGAAAGATCACTCATGAATAAAACATTGATTATGAAACACTTGCCAACAAAAATACAATTTTATTTAAACATCTCTAAAATGCGAGACATTCAGCATTGATATTTTTTAAATTGCTACTGTACTACAATACTTTATTATACTCGTAAACTTAAAATTTCATGAAAAAACGTCATTCTATAAATTATCTGCTTCTATATGTAAAATCAACGAATATTTAACTCATATCAATTATATTGCAGACTCCAGGGCTAAATAATGTTGCATGAAAAAATTTCAGAAATTCTTATGCATATCATCTTACGTAGAAAGTAGTTGGCATAGAATTTACATACATAGACAATATGCAAAAAATAAAGCGGTTTTATGACAGATGCAACATTAAATATAAATGTAAATGTTTTCCAAACATCACGATTTTTGCCCAGAGGTAATATAGATGCCATATTTTATTGGCACGTGATCTCCTCATATAAAATGGGTGTTATTATTACTTCAATTTTTATTTAAAAACTACCTAATACATTCTGCTGATTTTTTTTTTTACACACTTTACTTGATAATTTGAATATTTCTTAGAATTCTGGAAGCAATTTCTAAATTTTAACTCTACTTAAAAATGTTTGAAAAATTATGTCCTATGGGTTCAATGTATTTCATATTTTCAACCCGGATTAAATCTGAAACTAATTAGGGGATATTATTCATTTTCATTCCCATATATCCCACAGACCCTCTCAACAACATACTAAAATTCCATTTTGTTATAGTCAATTTTACGGCAGTTATCGTGCAGACGGACTGACAGACAGACAGACATAATCAATAAAGTTTATAACTAAATACAATTTTTTACACTTATTATGTTGTAACACTTTATAACTAAGTTTGAATATATTAAAAATCTGCAAATAAACACATCTGATTTGACTTCGTTGCTAAGAAACAATTTGAATGTAATTTTCTTTATGTAAAGTCTTGGAAAAAAACCCGTGTCTGACTGTTGTTATTTCAATAAAAGATTGAATGCCCATGTTTTATTAATATTTCAACAACCACTAGTCCTCAAAATTCGAAACATGGACAGGGTTATCCGCAGTAAAGCAGAGAATAACCATGACAAATTTGAAAAAATATCTTTCAAAATTATGGCTTTATATATGGAAAAAACATACAGATAGACAGACATACCGGGTGATTCAAAAGTCCAGAGTAAAAGTAAAACCCTATAAAAAAAAATATGTATGGTTCGGGGAGACATGCGGTTTGCAGATTAATATTCACCGTGGTGGGGGATTTTGTGTGGCATGAAAAAAAAATTAGTTAAAACTCTCGACACTCAGGGGGCTGCGGCAGATAAAGCCATAGATGTGACTTATGCATGGAGGTGATTGCACACATGACTGGCCTGCCAGATTCCCAGATCGCACCCCCTGTGATTTCTCGTTGTGGTGATACCTAAAATCACGGGTCTATAGAGGAAAGTCCCAGTCCTTACCAGCACCGAAAGGCGCCTTACGGCAGGAGGTCGCAGCCATTCCCGTTAATACGCTGTTTCATGCTGTATCAGCCGTAATACCGCGACTGCACTCAGTACTGGAATGTGGTGGTGGACACATTAAGCACTTGCAGCTGTAAATCATGCTGAAATAAAATATCTCATTATACAATTTCTACCTCGCATTGTTTTCTTCGCAGCAAAGCTCCTCTAGTGTCGAGATTTTGAATTTTTTTTTTTCATGCCATACAAAATTCAACACCACGGTGAATATTAATTTGCAAACCTCATGTTTCTCCGACCCATAGATATTTTTTATAGCGTTTTACTTTTGCTCCGAACTTCTGAATCACCCGATACTTATTATGTATATTGATGTCGTTCAGTGAAAAAGTTCTATTAATGAAATACCTTGTTTTCAAGATTAAACACAATCAATAAATCTGTTATATTTATTATTTGAAATTAAAGTAACAAATTGATGTATGGAATTGTGCTAGATATATCCTGTTCAAAGTCTCACAAACAGACATATAGATGCCATGCCCGAATCTGGTGGATTCTTATTTTAGATTTCTAGAACCATAAAACATCACACTAGAAAACAATAACCAATCATATAAAGGAGCAGATGCGCCGTTTAAAGAGGTTTTTGTACAGGGAGCAAAATTATTTCTTAGGGGAGGGGATAAAAGTTGATGGACTATTGCTCTAATGATTGCAATATGATTTGGCTTGAAAATTATATAAGGAACTTAACGACGCAGAGATTCTTCGTGATGCAATAGCTAACACCAAAGCTGCCCTAGCAGGCGTCCATGGCTTTCATTAGAATTTTGAAACTGTTTGTATGAAATGCAATTTGCAACATCGTTCGTAATACTATTCCTGTACTCCATGTAATAATATTTACAAAATTGATAACCCATGTCTATGTGTGAATATCCCTAATCGTAACAAACTTTATATTTTAGTTTCTAGAATAAAATATTTTTTAAAGAAATATATTTTTCCTAAGTGGTCTGGCATTAGTTATGTAGCTTTCGAAGTGTGATCCATTTTGTCACCACATTGCCCTGGAAATCCACAGGAGGCAAATCACAGGAAGCAAAAATGTTCCCTTTAGGGATCCAAATTAGACCGGAACTCAATGTTCTACTGCACCCTCATTTATCATAATCGTGCCGTTTGTTTTGGATAGCCGTGAGGTTCAAGCTTGGGCTATCCCACACCCGTTTAATTAAATATTTTGATTATTTAAAAATATATTTTACTTCACCAATACATTTGCTCTTTTTTACAAAGCTAGAAATATAAAAATCGGGTATAAAACTTATTTCTAAGTAAACCAATATACACGGATGAAACTTTCATTTAGGATATAATTTAACGCAACACCTGAAGTTCTTCTCTTAAATTTAACCTCCCGTGTTCTTGAACAGATTGACATTTATTCGTGTCGTTCAGACTTTTTCTTTAGATAACTGATGGAGAAGGATCCCCAACTAATTTCCCGTACAGCAATTTGGAGAGCAAATAATCTTAGACACAGCAATAAAGATTTCCTGTGACATGTCACACGAAAGCAATATAAATGAGACTTCCTTATTACGTTTTTAATCTTTGCTGTGCCAATACTTACTAGATATATACTTTCTCTTTTTGACGATTACAATATTAATTAACTGTATCTAGTGTCTTTCTTCTGTCATCAGAAGCCTTCCGGGGTATTGTGCATGTATTATTTTTTTTTAATCCGCAATAAATTTCGTTACATTGTTTTGCTTTTCTTTTGCTGTCCCATATGATTTTCTTTTGCTATTCGTGAAATTCTAAAAATAATTAGTTTGATAAATGTAATTAATATCTTATTTTCTACTTTCGTGCTGTTTTAGCAGGCTAAAATAAAATCGTGGAAAATATTAATAATAAAATATATTATAACAATAAATATTTAAATAAGAATTGCGTTATATCAATTTACATTTCTTATATACTAATATTCGTAAAATTCTAATAATAATTAGTTGAGTAAATACTCTTATATATTTTATCTTTATTTGATTTAAACGGGGTAAAATAAGATCATGCAACATATTAATTAAAATTTTTTAATGTCAACCGTTTTGATAATTCGAGTGTACTTGCATGTGCAATTTTAAATCTCAAGAAAGGTTGAAAGAAGAGCCCCAATCGATATTAAATCGATTAAGCCAATTGATATTAAATTTCGATACAAATGAAATATTTTATTTCACAAGTAGGTAACTTTTTAATTAATCTCTAGTTTTCAAACAATAGCTAGAACTGCCTGGTTTGCTTTGTTAACGAAAAAGTACACAGAATACGAAAAAAAAATATTTTCTTGAGTTTTTGGAGTATCGAGTTACTAGCTCGAATATGTTTCTCTTTAATCTATTTCTTCTTTTGGGATATTTTCCATCATATAATCTTACTTTATACTAGCAGCATACCCATTCTTCGTAAGGAGTATATAATATAAATTTATAATTCGCAATCATGTGCAAATTCAGTTAAAATATTAAATTTATTGTTCCTAAAGAGAAGTTTAAGAATATATGTTCTTATTATGCAAAATTATTTTCACGGGCAGACTAAAACATCCTGCCACCTTTTGCAAACAAATGTACAAAAAAGGGAATGTAATCATTATAAGCAACCCCGTACTACTTATATTGTCGCAGATTAGAAAATATGGCTGTGTGTTAGTAGAAGATTACCCGTATTATAATCTGAGTCTCAAAAATATTTGCCAAAATAAAAGAGATGACGTAATAGATTGAAAATATAAATAATCCTCGTACTCTTTATACCAGAAGGTCGTAATTGATTCCAATATATGCCAGTATATATCAAATATATATATCAAATATATATATATCAATATATGTATATGCAATATACCGGAAATACATATATTCTTCTAGATTAGAAGATATACCCGTGCATTTGTAGAAGATTACTAGTACAACGTACAATATATGAGTTTAAACAATGTTTGTCATAAAAAAACAATTGCATAATAACTTCAAAATATCAATAACCCCCGAAAATATCAATAATAATAACGTTTAAACCTTAAGAACGTAATTGATATTACCCAGTCAAAAATGCTATAAGAAAAATCAAATCGTTCTTTTCTAAAATACATTTTTATACCCATTTATTTATAATTCATATCGAAAAAATAATAACAAGAAAGATCAATCATGCTTAAAGCACTGATTATGAAATACATTCCAACTTCAATGCAATTTTATTTAAACATCTCTAAAATGCAATACATTCCTCGGTAATATTTTAAAACTTTGCACAATAATACATTAATTTATTACATTTGAAAACTTAAACCTTCATCGAAAAAAATGAACTTCATTCAAATGACGGCATTGAAATGTAAATTGCCTGGTTTAAACATCTCTAAAATATGATACAATCCTCGATAATATTTTTAAAATTATCATACTACTACAATAATTTATTATATTTGAAAACATCATCGAAAACGACTGACATTCATTCAAATGACGTCATAGAAAAAATAACATGCCTGGCTCTCTCTATAAAAGCAGCATTTCATTCATAACATTTTCCCATTCACTTCATTCATCATAGTACTAAAATAATATATTTTATATAAAATCTTAAGACCATGGAGCTACAAGTAATTAAACTCTATGCTTAAAACTACATCGGAAAAAATCGTCCTTCTCTTTGTAAAATCAATGAATATTTCATTCACATCAGCTATGTAGACTCCATGAGCTAAATAATTTCGCGTTAAAGAACTACAGCAATTCTTATACAACTCATCCTACATATTTTGCTGTTTACATTTTACATAAGTGAAAAAAAGGGTTCGTTGTAGAAATAATCAAATTTCAATGATTATTTAAACTCAAATATATTGTAATTGCGTTGTTTCAGCATGTAGATGCACAGAATTTATGCAAAAATAAAGCGGTTTTAGGACGGATACAACAAGAACTTTTAAAATCACGATTTTGAGACAAGCTGGATACCATATTTCATTTTTGAAGTGGGTCACGTGATCTTTTCATATCGTAGTCACGTGATCGCTTCATATAAGGGGTTGAGACCCAGACCGTCCTACCTACCAGAAAGGTGTAAGGTAACTGTTTGAACGGCCGGGAAATTCATATAAGGGGTGTAATTATTATTATAATTTTTATTTAAAAACTACTGAATATATTTTGCTGGATTTTTTTTTATATATTTCATGGAATAATTTGAATATTACCTAAAAGTTTCGAAGCAATTTGTGAACTTTAAATTCGCTTAAAAAATGCTAGAAAAATTAGGTCCCTAAGGGTTCAATGTATCTCATTTTTTCAGCCCGGGTTCAATCCAAAACTAATTGGATGATACCATTCTTTTATATTCCCATCGGTCCTACAGATCGTCTGAACAACATACTAAAATTTCATTTTGTTTAAGTCATTTTTACGGCAGTTATCGTGCTAATGGACAGACAGACAGAATGAAAAAAGTCATAAACACTTTTCAACTTTGTTGTAAAGTGTTAAAAATTAACAGACATTTTTAATTTAATTGCCATGTCTGAGCAACATGATATAAGATAGAATCTTCCTCATAAACTGCGAAATTAAATAACCATTTTGATTTCTTTTTACTTTTCATTGTTCAGTAAAAGCTTATGACACACAAACCATGCAGATAGATTTCCCATTTAAGTCACGTTTCAAATAAGTTATGTTTTCTGAAAGTGACTAATTAGCGCAAAAAATCTCCCATCAAACTCAGATATAAAGTTTAAATTCACTTTCAAACGTTTTTCAAGCTTTTTGTTTGGATAAACCACGGATTTAGAGAGTAGAACTCCTAGGAAAGCGTTTCGTTTTTCACTAATATCTCGACAACCCTTGGTCTTAGATACTCGAAACTTGGACTAAATTTACGGGGGGCTATTTTAAGGCGATCCGCAAAATTTCATCAAATTCGGTTTAGCCGTTCTCCCGTGATGACGGGACAAACAGACAGACAAACAAACAGACAGACATATTTTCAATTTTATTAACACTTTACAACATAGTGAAAAGTGTTTATGACGTTGGTCATTCTGTCTGTCCGTTAGCGCGATAACTGCCGTAAAAATGACTTTATCAAAATGAAATTTTAGTATGTTTTTCAGACGGTATGTGGGACCAATGGGAATATAAATGAATATTATCACCCAATTAGTTTTGGATTGAACCCGGGGTAAAAAAATTAAATACATTGAACCCTATGGGACCTAATTTTTCAAACATTATTTAAGCAAATTTAATATTAACAAATCGTTCTGAAAATTTTAGGAAATATTCAAATTATCCCATAAAATATATAAAAAAAAATCATTAAAATATATTAAGTAGTTTTTTAAATAAAAATTATTTAATATAGAGAGAAAAACAAATTCAATTAAATTCTGACTCTTACTATAACCTCCAGAAAGAAAAAAAGAATATATTATGTAATAAATATCTTTCCAATATTTGAATTATTTACATGTAAGAGAGGTTTCACATTTTAAAATAAATATGGTAGATAACAATTTTTGAAATTTTTAAATAAAATAAATTATTATTGTATTGTGCTGAATGAAACGATTGGAAAAATGTTATGAATGAAATGCTGCTTTTATAGACAGACGATTTATATTTCGATGACGTCATTTGAATAAAGTTCATTTGTTTTCGCTGAAGTTTTCAAATATAATAAATTATTGTAGTGTTATGGTAATTTTCAAAATATTACCGAGGAATGTATCGCATTTTAAAGATGTTGAAACCACGCAATTTATATTTCAATGCCGTCATTTGAATGAAGTTCATTTTCTTCGATGAAGTTTTCAAAAATAATAAATTAATGTAGTATTGTGATAATTTAAAAAATATTACCGAGGAATGTATCGCATTTAAGATATGTTTATATAAAGTTGCATTGAAGTTGGAAAGCGTTTCATAATCAATGCTTTATGCATGATTGATATTTCTTGTTATTATATGTATACATTATTTTTTGTATACTTAAAGTTCTATTTATTTCAAAATGGATTCTGATATTTTTCCCCTAGTATTTTAGAACTAAGTCATTTACCATAAAAATGAATCTAATAGGTGTTATTTCATTTACAATAAATGCAGATTGCTATCAATTTCGAAACCTGTTTCACTTTGATACTAACCTTCTTTACTTTAGATGAGAAATGTGTAGTACTATTCTCGATCGCTTTGGAAACGATTTGTTTGAAAATCACTCAAAATCGTTTGACATTCTTCTTTAGTAGTAAATAAGTCTAAAACTAATTCTGATAAATAGATGGCTCCAAGGCCAAACGTACCAGGACTTGGAGTACTCTAGTACAGTTTTCGTATTTTCCGCTATGCCCCTAATACACATGCAGAAAAATAAACGAACTCACATATTATTTTTTTAGTATATGCATACATTATTTTTTGTACACTTAAAGTTCCATTTAGTTCAAAATGGATTCTGATATTTTTTCCCCTAGTATTTTAGAACTAAGTCATTCCCCATAAAAATGAATCTAATAGGGGTTATTTCATTTACAATAAATGCAGATTGCTATCAATTTCGAAATCTGTTTCTCTTTGATACTAAACTTCTTTACTTATCATTTTTTATTTTAATCAAAAGATAAATGTTTGCATTGACACTTTTGGGCATACTACGAAATTGATTTGACTGAAATGCGTTTAGGCGATGACTCCACGCATAGAGAATAATCTGAGAAGACATTTTCTTCTACAGTAATACTCGAAATAATACGTATAAAACATCTTTCTCTATGTCTATCTGTCTGTGTATTCCATTGTTCGTCTGTAAGGACTGCTTATAACTTAAAATTGACTCAACCATTTTACATAATTTTTGTGTTAAACCATTCCGGAACCAGGATCATGTCTTTTTACGTATTTTATTGTATATTAAACCATACAGGAGTTTCAATGATACTTTTTAAACTGATCATTTTCATAAGTTTATACAATATAATAAAACTATTGTAAACCTTTGATCACAGCAGTTTGGAGCGAGGAAACTAATTCCAAACTTATAGAACAATCTAAAACAAACTCGATCCTGATAAATTTCTTATAGTCACTTGGAAATACTCGAAAACTTTACTTTAATCACCTTGTAATACCTGGTACTAAAATACATAAATTGCATGACTTACTGTAGTTGTTCAACTAGTCAAAGTTCTGCTATTTGTGGTGCTTAATAACTGCCTTATAGGAAAAATATTTCACATAAACTAACTATAGAATAATGTATATCTTTCAGAGGTGCTATATCTTGGATAATCTAGATTTTTTTGACAATGAATTATTACTTGTTTAATTGGCCCACTAAATACTCATAGTTACAAAATCCAAATCTAGAAGGCGTTTTCAAAGTAATAATCAAATGGAAGATTTTTGAAACCAGCTTCGTAGCAATATTTTTTTTGACGGTTTCAATTTGACAAAGTTACGGCACAAGGCCATTATTGATGATATAGTATCTTCCATGCTAAAGAGTGGAAAAATAAACGCGAAACCAGTCCATGGATTAAAGACACCAGAAGTCAGTCTATCTTTTACGGTAGCGTAATAATCCCTAAGTAATATCAAGATTTATAGATACTTCAAGTAGTAACTTCAAGATTTTCTTTTTATCGAATGTAGATACTTTTCATATCCTTCAGATACTTAGAGCACGAGGCAATATCGATTATTTCAAACACGCAACTCTTGCTCAAAGCAGGGCTATTACACTAAAGACCCGCGCTTTATATTCCATTTGTTTCTCAAATATTGACTGAAAAATGATGAAAAATATTGAAATGATATTTGGACTCTGCACTCAAGTGGGTTTCTTCGAAATTTTCTGAAAAATTCTATATCTTTGGGGAAAGACAGAGTTAATGAAACTGACTTTTATATCAATATTCTTTAAAATGAAGTTAATGGGTTTGAAATTAACTTTTGCGTTTAATACGTAATATGATTTAACGTTTAAGCATTTTTGTTTATTAGAAGTTCATAAAGTTAAAATAATTCTAAATTCAGTAATATGCATTAGCTGGTACTATAGAATTATTATATTTAACAATTTAAATTTGACATGTATAAATTTCGTGGGTAGAACATATCTTAAACAGAGATTCATAAACAACTTAAAGACTGATTTGATGAAAGTCATATATATATATATATATAATATATATATATATATATATATATATATATATATATATATATGGTATACATTAATTTGAATGATATCAGATGAATTACATCATCTAATGTGCACTGAACTAACCGACGACTGACAGGCTGATTGAGTGAAGGGAGTTATGTATCAAAATAATCGAAAAAAATAATCTCGGCCTCGGTGTCATTCGATTCGTCTCAGCGCCGAAACTAAGAGAAAAAAATCCAAAATTTCCTATTTCAGCAATTCGAATTAGGGATGACGGTGCAAAGGAATAATAAAAAACTCAATGCACTTTTTAATTATCAAGCAATTCCCCTCTAGATAGACTCCATTTCGATGCAACTCTGGTCCCAAGTCAACAAAAAAATATATAATTTTGAAAATTGGACTTAATGGTAACGATGCAAAGGAATAATTAAAAAATGCAAAACCAGTTTTTGAAATGACCTATTATTACCACTCGTCAGAATCTCAGTTTTGGTCTTATTTGATTTTCTAGTTCAACGAAAAATTGAAAATATTTAAAAAACGATTTAGGGGGGACGATATGATCAAATTAAAGGAACTCATCACTTTACCCCTGAAAAGAAAACAAAATTTGATATCCTTTAGCTGCAAACATAGGAATAGGTTTTGAACAACTTTTATAAAGTGTATAGGCATTACATTTATGAACATTAGTCTTTAAGACACCATGAATCATTGGTGAATTACCCAGCATAAAATACATAGTTTTCAATATTTAAATTATTCTATATATTTTCATTCATACCATATTTTATTTGTTAGAAGATTCTAATATATAATATAAAAATAATAAAATTAGATAATTATTAGAAAGTAATGTAATATACATATATATCAATTTCGAAAGTTCATTGAAACGGAAATAAAAGTCTTCAGGAAGAAATGGCGAAATAATTCTAAAATAAGTCAAGCATTTGAACATAATTTTATTTCCAAAGCTTGCGTGACATCAGAGAAAAATTCTTTACCACACATTTATCACTTACCTACATTCTACACAGGTACCAGTGGGACTGGAAAATATGCATCGATGCATAGAAAGAAGAAGAACGTGACCAAGAAGTTAATTAGGTAAAATGATAAAATGTGTTGCATATGATATATTCCTTATATATTTATTTATATGATATATTTGAATTGCAAACATAATTTAATTTCATATGATGGTAGAATATGTTATATTTAAATATAAGGCATATTTAAAAAGCTTCAGTTTGGTGTCGGTAAGTTTATATACATTAATGATATCTAAAAGTAATGTCCATAGTAGTTAAGATAATCGTCCATTGAGACAAAAGGGTGAAGAAACATTTGTGTCTATTACAGGCTGTGCACAACAATCCAATAAAGCCCGATTTACTTCATCGTTTGACTGTATTTGACATCCTTTGAGTGTGTTTTGTTGCAAACCGAAAGAGATAAAATCGTTAAAACTTCCTGGGCATATGACATATGGCTGCATGTTGATCATTGAGAACAGCGGATGTTACATTCTCAATGTCATCGTCCGTGTTCGATGTTAATGGACAACCAGACTGCTGCAAATCATGCGATGTTCCGTGAATTTTGAACATCAGGGGGTCTTTGACAAGCACGCCTCAACATCACCACCATCATTATTTGAGGAATTTTGGCATATTCTTTATTTCAGTGGACAGAAACTGAATAACAATACATTGATCCGCATTGGAGGCGTTCGGTAACAATGATTCCATCCATATATGTTGAACTAGCCGCCTTTGGCGACCAGCCTGTTTGCTACCCTTGAAAATTCTGACCGTGGCAATCTTGCTGGCGCGACCAAAAGAAAGGTGTAAGGAAACTGTTTGGACAGCCAGGAAGTGCCACCCAATTTAGATCGGAACCAAAGGGGGACAGTAACCTCCTTTCCCTACCACCAACTTCTCGGAGGAATTTACCGACACACATGTTTAACGTGATCGCACTCCGCGTGAACACGGCAGCTGTTTTGGTAGTGGAGAGAATCGAACCCGGGCCTACCGAGTGCAATTCCCGCGCGCTAACCACTGGGCTACCGCGCCCTTCGCGACAATATCCATAACTTTCTTTTTATTCACCCAATTTAGACCGGAACCCAGTGGGAGAGGCATCCAGAGGGTCCGTACCCTACTTCCCCTACCACCAACCTCTCGAAAGGACTTACGGACTCACATGTTTAACGTGATCGTACTCCGCCTGAACACGGCGGCAGTTTAGGCAGTGGCGGGAATCGAACCCGGGCCTACCGCTAACTTCCTGCGCGCTAATTTACAATGTAAAATGACCATAAGTCAAGCTCTTAATTCCATCATCATCATTCCACCGTTCCATTGTTCCATCATTTAAGACATCCATAAAATTAAAATATCCATTTAAAATATCCACAGATTAAAATATCCTTCTAAAATATCCATTTAAAAAATCCATATCTTTCCATCATTTAAAATATAAATATAATAATTTCTACAATACATGTGCTAAGCTCCTAATTCATTTAAAACCAGAAGCGCGGGAAACGGAAAGCAAACACTAATTATGTTTTTTATTATCCCACCCATCGCTATGCATATTCAGAACTAAGGCTCCTCTATATACGAGCTGACTCGTCAAGCATATTGAAGCCCACCCAGGCCGAAAGCGTAATCCATTAGCATTAGCTCTATTCGTATTTTCACTTTAGGAAGTACTATTGAAATAATTTTTGGTAGGTGTTCTGTACCAAACTGCTCTAAACATACTAGAAAAAGGTTTAGGTAATTTCGCTTTCCCAGAAATGAAGACGGACTAAAAAAATGGCTTATAAATAGTCGGCAGAATCATTGGACACCCGGTACAGGTGTATACTTGTGAAAGCTAAATCTTAAAATATTGTAATTGAAATTTCTATTTTTATATAAAGTAGTATTTTAAACACTTATTTTATAATTTCGGTAACTGTAGCATGTATTATTATTGACTTTTATTTGTTATAGTCTCATCTTAGTAAACGTTGTTTGTAGTCCTGAATGTGCTATTCTACCTTTCAAACTTAAAAGTATAATTGCTTCAAATTTTATATATGTATATTAAAGATATATTCATGTTACACCAATACATTTCAAGTTTTATATAAACTTTACTTCATTTTTAGAGTATAATGAATCATAAAATTGTAGAATCCTACTGCTAACAAACTGTCGCCAAATGGAAATCTTACCATATTATAATAATTATGCAAACATAAGCTAAAATGGTAAATAAATCGAAATGCATTTATCATAAAAGATAATGAATGATCAAATAGGATTTTTTACTGAAAACTAATAGAAATTATGTCTGAATTACTCGAATCTACTTTGGAACGGCACTGATATTTTCATCGCCAAGATGATGATTGGCGCCAATCATTTGATGTAAACATTGGAGCTATGTTTAGAGGATCCAGTTTAGAGGATTTCCTCAATATAATCGTTTAAAATACGTCAATTATTTTGTACTAGACATAAAAATATATCGTTCATAATACAGATTTATATAATTTATTATTATTATTATTATTAAAACTTTAAATACTGTATTTATCTAATCTATACATCCACAGGTTTATAACAAAATTACTCCACTTTAAAATTTTATTACCATTAACATTAAATACACATTTTTATTTTAAAGTGCCCCCCACACTACTATGTATCACACACTACTACGTTTCACACACTACTATGTATCATCATAAATTTATATTTCAGAAACAGTTTTCATTATTTAGTACAAGTACTTCAAATAATTCAAGGTCTTTCGGAGCTCATAATAAGACCATATTTTAGTCTATATAATGTTAGAACTATAACGGATGTAAAACAGAAATATACATCAAAGTATTTCATAGATTTTAATAAGACCAAATTTTTGCAAAAATAATAATAAGAGAAAAAAAAAGTCCATCTATTTGTTAATCTATACTTATAGAGTGAGAATCATATTTTTGATTCTTGTTAATAAGTGTCGCGTAATTACAAATGTTGTTCCAATCTGATTCATATTTGTTAAAATATAACTCATTTGTAAATTTGTTAACATTATCAAATACTTGTAAAAATCAATATTTGGAGCACGTGTTAAACCGTCAAATATGGTAATCCATATATTTGTAGAAACATAACATAACATAAACAGAAACAGGCCATACACATAACATCACATATGAACGAATTATGAGATTATGGGACAACAATAATGCTTATTAGAGCTTTCATATCATTCATTGATATGGTCATATAACACAAAATTAATATTTATGTTTTTCTTCTTTTCAATTCACACCGAAAATGTACAAAATCTTGAAACCGACTGACATTACCGTCCTATAAATGGTGTAACTCACTTTCAAATAACAAATCATATATAAAATATCTATTTATATTACTAACAAGAAAGATCAATCATGCTTAAAGCATTGATTATGAAACACTTTCCAACTTCAATGCAATTTTATTTAAACATGTCTAAAATGCAATACATTCCTCGGTAATATTTTAAAACTTATCACAATACTACATTAATTTATTATATTTGAAACCTTAAACCTTCATCGAAAAAAATTAACTTCATTCAAATAACGGCATTAAAATATAAATTGCCTGGTTTAAACATCTCTAAAATGTGATACATTCCTCGGTAATAATTTTAGAATTATCATAATACTACGATAATTTATTATATTTGAAAACTTCATCGAAAACAACTGAAATCCATTCAAATGACGTCATAGAAAAAATAACACGCCTGGCTCTCTCTATAAAAGCAACATTTCATTCATAAATAATTCCCCCATTCATGTCATTCATCACAATACTATAATAATTTATATTATTTAAAAATTAAGACCATGGAACTACAAGTAAGTAAAACTCTATGCGTAAAACTTCATCGAAAATTATCGTCCTTCTCTTTCTAAAATCAATGAATATTTCATTCATATCAGCCATGCAGACTCCATGGACTAAATGATTTTGTGTTAAAGAATTACAGCGATTCTAATACAACTCATTCTACATATTTTGCGGTTTACATTTTACATAGGTGAAAAATAGGCTTAATAGTAGAAATAATCAAATTTGTATGAGCATTTAAACTGAAATATATTGTCATTGCGTTGTTAAAGTATGTAGATGCACAGAATTTAGGCCAAAATAAAGTAGTTTTAGGATGGATACAATACTCAATATGAATTAAAAAGAACTTTAAAAATCACGATTTTGACACAAGATAGATGCCATATATCATTTTGAAGTGGGTCATGTGATCGTTTCATATCATGGACACGTGATCGCTTCATATAAGAGGTGTTATTATTATTTTAATTTTTATTTAAAAAACTACTGAATATATTTCGCTGAATTTTTTTTTATATATTTTATGGAACAATTTGAATATTGCCTAAAATTTTCGAAGCAATTTGTGAATTTTAAATCCGCTTAAAAAATGCTTGAAAAATTAGGTCCCATAGGGCCCAATGTATTCCATTTTTTCAACCCGGGTTCAATTCAAAACTAATTGGGTGATATTATTCATTTATATTCCCATACGTCCTATAGACCGTCTGAAAAACATACTAAAATTTCATTTTGATTAAGTCATTTTTACGGCAGTTATCGTGCTAACGGACAGACAGACAGACATACAGACAGACAGACAGACAGACAGACAGACTGACAGACAAACAGACAGAATGAACAAAGTCATAAACACTTTTTAACTTTGTTGTAAAGTGTTAAAAATAACAAGTTTTTCAACGTGCATTCGATTACAAAAATGCATTATAATTCGAAGCCCCCCACTCCCGCCCTAGCTTTCTTTTTCCCAATAATTATTTTCAATATTCCAAACACCACGGATATCAGTATGCATATTGCATTTATCAATTAAATAGCAAATTCGATTGAAAATAATTGTACTGAGTTTCATTTGAATTGTTCAATGTCTTCGGAAGCAAAGCAATCATACATAAAGAAATTTACTGATTGTTATTGAAGGTAGCTCAAGTTTAAAAATCAGTCAAAATAGGAGAGTCAGATTTTTAAATACCCAATTGCGTTTCTCTTACATATGTCATATTTTGCCAGGTAGGTAAAAACTATATAGCATGCCCTGACTATGAGAAATCAAATTGAATAGAGTTCTACGGATGAAACGAAAAAACAATACGTTTGAAATGAATGAAAATTGTTGACGTAGTCTTATTTCTCAATAAAGTAACCGCAGTAGTAATCCCTGAGTGATGAGAAATATATTCTCTGAAGCATATGAATAGGAGAAACGTGACTAAGATCTCAATTAGATAAAATTATAGGATGTGCTGTATCCTATTTCAGTTTTTTATATATTTATTACCGCCATATAATTGGAATGCATTTAAAACTATATATGTTAGTCAGACTTTTCCTGGTTATATTAGCCAGATATCTGCAAGTACAATTTTATGAGAAACAAATTAGATTAATTTTACTTTGAAATTAGCATTAGCTTGATTTTTAAATAAAATTATATTCATACTAAATACATTTTTCTTAAGAGCAATAATTTGTTTTACGTTATATATTGTATAAGATATAGGTATTCAATGTAGAGTGTTATAATTACAATGTCATCGCTATACGGTATTACCTGTATAACAGTGGGGATATTTGGATGTTTTTTTCCAAATAAGGAAATATAAACTCAATTGCTTGACTCTTCACATAAATTAATTATATGCTTATTTAACAGCTATACTTCTCATTACATATTTAGTATATTATCCAAAATGAACATAATGTTCTCTTTAAATACCCAGTTTAAGCGGAACCTATCTATTTTTACAGCATTCATAATTTTGATATTCTTTTTTAAATATATATTAATATTTTTAAAGAATGCATTATTCTTTTAACAAATTTTAGATAAACATTGCATTTTATAGAAATATCATTTTCTTTAAAAAAACACGTTTAAAGATAAGGTTTCAACATATAATATAAACAAGAAAGATCAATCATGCATAAAGTATTGATTATGAAACACTTTCCAACTTCAATCCAATTTCATTTCAACATGTCTAAAATGCAATACATTCCTCGGTAATATTTTAAAAATTATCACAACACTACATTAATTTATTATATTTGAAAACTTAAAATATCATCGAAAAAATTGAACTTCTTTCAAATGACGGCATTGAAATGTAAATTGCCAGGCTTAAACATCTCTAAAATGCGATACATTCCCCGGTAATATTTTTAAAATTATCATAATACTACAATAATTTATTATATTTGAAAACTTCATCGAAAACAACTGAAATTTATTCAAATGACGCTATCGAAATATAACACGCCTGGATCTCCCTATAAAAGCAGCATTCCATTCATAAATATTTTTCCATTCATATCATTCATCACAATACTATAATAATTTATTTTATTTAAAAATTTAAAACCATGGAGATACAAGTAATTTAACTCTATTCTTAAAACTTCATCCAAAAAATCGTCCTTCTCTTTGTAAAATCAATGAATATTTCATTCATATCAGCTATGCAGACTCCATGAGTTTATAATTTTGCGTTAAAGAAATGCAATGCATTAAAGAAAAATAAATTATATAGTATGTGAAGAAGACACGTTTAAAGGCAGTAAAATATATATTTTTCATGTTAAACTATTTTATATTAACGATTGTTGAGACAACTATTTTTACAAAATGATATAAATGGTTTTTAACACTTTATAACAAATTTGAAAAGTGTTTATGACTTTGTTCATTCTGTCTGTCTGTCTGTCTGTTTGTCCGTTAGCGCGATAACTACCGTAAAAATGACTTTATCAAAATGCAATTTTAGTATGTTGTTCAGACAGTCTGTGGGGATATAAATGAATAATATCACCCAATTAGTTTTGGATTAAACCCGGGTTGAAAAAATGAAATACATTGAACCCTATGGAACCTAATTTTTCAAACATGCTTTAAACGAATTTAAAATTCACAAATTACTTCGAAAGTTTTGGGATATATTCAAATTTTCCCATAAAATATATAAAAAAATTCATCAAAATATATTCAGTAGTTTTTAAATAAAAAGTAAAATATTAATTACATCCTTTTTATGAATAGATCACGTGACCACTACATGAAGAGATCACGAGACCCACTTCAAAATAAAATATGGCATCCATCTTGCGTCAAAATCGTGATTTTTAAAGTTCTATTTAATTCATATTGAGTGTTGTATCCTTCCTAAAACCGCTTTATTTTTGCTAAATTCTGGGCATCTACATACTGAAATAACGCAATTACTACAATATATTTGAGTTTAAATGATTATCAAACTTTGATTATTTCTACAACGAAGCTTAATTTTCACTTATGGAGAATGTAAATACCAAAAGATGTAGAATGTGTTGTATAAGAATTGCTGCATTTCTATAACGCAAAATCATTTAGCTCATGGAGTCTGCAATATAGTTGATATGTTTGAAATCATCGATTTTACACAGAGCACTAGACGACTTTTTCGTTGAAGTTTTAAGCATAGAGTTAAATTACTTATACTTCCATGGCTTTAAGTTTTTATATGAAATAAATTGTTTTATTATTGTGATGAATGAAAGGATTGGAAAAATATTTATGAATAAAATGCTGCTTTTATATAGAGGCGATTTATATTTCGATGACGTCATTTGAATAAAGTTTATTTGTTTTCGAGAACGTTTTCAAATATATTAAATTATTGTAGCATATGATAATTTAAAATATATTACCTATGATTGTATTACATTTTAGAGCTGTTTAAAGCAGGCAATTTATATTTCAATGCTGTCATTTGAATGATGTTCATTTTTATCGAGGAAGTTTTAAGTTTTCAAATATAATAAATTAATGTAGTATTTTGATAATTTTAAAAAGTTTACAGAGGAATTTATCGCATTTTAGAGATGTTTATATAAAATTGCATTGAAGTTGCAAAGTGTTTCATATTCAATGCTTTATGCATGATTGATCTTTCTTGTTTAATTTCAAATTAGTCGTTTACTTATTTTATGTTTAACCCGATCCACAACTATTTTGAACTATATTCGCGCAGAACGATTCTTTAGCGACCAAAACTCTCATCACAGAGTTTTCACCTTGACATAATCGAAAAAATCGATAAATTATCATTCAAACAAACTATGAATGTTATTTAGATGATTATTAGAGGATTTTTATTTAACTTTTAAAAATTATTACTTTTTGACCATTTTAAAACTCTTTGATTTTTCTATAACGGTAGACAAAAATTGCATTTTTATCAGTATTTGCTTAAAATATCACATATTACCCCCAAAAAATAATTTCATAAACCTATACATTGATTAACTACAGTTTTTTTTTATCCGAAACATGCCATCGATTTTATCAAGCGCCGCTAGCAAGCAAGCGGGATTCGCAACTGTCTGAGCCTTTCTGCCAATTGAATCCATTTCCCATGCGACGAATGGAATAGTGTTTTTTTCAGGAGGTGCTGTATTTGTTAAAGCTCATCTCCTCGCACGGGGCTTTTCGTGTACAGTTAGATGTGATTTCGTAGCTTGAGCGCTGCTTTTTTTCTTCGCGTTTTCATCAGAGGTCAAAATGGGTTTCGGAGTTCGTATTATTTATTAGTGGGAGCTTATATAGGACTCGTACAACACAGTCTAATTCGTTCTAGTTTTCAAATATAGAAGGACATCGTATTATTATTTAAAAAATTATTATAAATCAATATATAGATCTTATATGAATAAGAACATAACTTCCCTCACAGCAAAGATCGTCACATGTGTGACAGTGACGTTGTAGGCACGTGACACCTTGGTCACAATGTGACATCATATTTGTGACTTCAACGCGACGTTATGTGTTAGTAACTTTGTAACTTCATTGTGACTATATTCTGTGACGTTTCCACAATTTAATTAACACGTAACAATGTGACGTTACAAACAAGTTAATATTCGACGTCACAAATTACCATGAAAATGACCAAAATGACTTCGCTGTGACCTCAATATGACATTGCCGACACATACTACGCCGTCTTGTGATGTCCCAATGTTACAGTGTAACGTAAATATTACGTCACTGTGAAAAAAAATGCTGGTAGGGTTGTTAACATAGAGATCCATGGGCATAACATGATTGGCGACACCTAAATTAATCTTATGGCTAAAGGCAAAGCATAAAATTGGCCAGATTTTAAATTTTTGTAGATAAACAGATTTGCAAAGTGTTTAACAGTGAGCTTTGCAAAGCTCTCCGAAAAATAGTTTAATCTATTATTAATCATTACACTATTTTTAACACAACTTTTAACGAGGAATATAATTCAAAATATGTTTATGAATTAGAAATTTTTCCTAAAGATATGAGTTTTAACAACCACCCATGTTCATATGCTGAAATGTTTTACGCTGGCTATTTAGTACACTTGGATTGAATTTTTAGCTCTTGCAATTTTAATAGCTACAATAGCATACAATAGCATACAATAGCATACAATAACTATATTTGCAACAAAGCATTTCTTCAAATGGATAGTAGCGTCAGCACAACTAATGCTTTTATTGCAATATAGCGTACTTAAAGCGAATTCCTTATTGGATAATACGACGTAAGCTCAGAAAGTGTCTCATGATTCTGCACTATATATACCTGTTATACCTTTGACGATACGTAATGATGTTGAAAACAAACTTTCATGCTCTCCATATATTTCGGCTTAATAGAAAAGTGTTCGACTCTGTCTTTAAAGAAAATTAAGAGGCAAAGTTCACCTTGGTGTTTTTTCAAGTATTGAAGGCATATGAAAGTCATATTAAATATGTTAATTGGTACCAGTTTAATACTAGGATAACTAAAATGATGAAAATAATATATCATATATGGGCTCAGGATTTTTATGGTTAAGCGAGGCGAAATCATTCTCCATTGCTATCGAAGCAGAATCAACATTAACCTGAATTTTACTATCTCTTTTACTCGAATACTACAATAGGTAAGGAGATAACAATGTCATTGTATACATGATAATTGAATTTATATACGTGAAATTGAACGCAGATTTGCAGAATCTCAATTTCAATTAATAAAACGAAATATAACAGATAACAACGAAATATAACATATATAACAGTAAACGAAATAAAACAAACGCGCATTTTTAAACTGCGCATGCTCCTTACGCTTCCTACAAATATATTATTTACTAGCAGCATATCCGTTCTTCGTATGGAGTATATAACATAAAAAAAATCAAAATTCACAATCATGTGCAAATTCATATAGCATACTAAATGACATTGTTAATCAAAATATTCTCTTAATATATTTAAATTAATGGTCCTAAACAAATGTTTGAGAGTATATGTTTTCGCTATACAAAATTATCTTCACTGGCAGATGTGAAGAATAAAACATGCCGGCCCGTTTGTAAGCAAATTTACAAAAATATGAAATTGAATCCATATATGCAAAATAAAAGCGTTAAAATTGTATGGGACCCGTACTACTTATATACGCGAATATTAGAAGATATACCCTGTATTAGTAGCTTACATGTATAAATTGAAAATATCAGTTAACCCGTAATCTTTAAACCTGAAGGCAGTAATTGATTCCAATATATGCCACAATGTAACTGCTAAAATTATATGGGACCCGTACTACTTATAATGTTGTTGATTAGGAGATATGTCATCATAATACTATATGATGATACATCATGATACTATATGATATGTCTAAATTTCATCACAATAATATCCCCTAACAAAACACAATTAATTTAATTTAATTAGCTCAATTTATCAATTTTAAGATATTTTTATGGATTTACAAGCAATTTTATCAATTGGACGACATTTTAACAATTCACTAAATGTGTTAATACTCAGGACGGTTGGACAGACAGACAACTGCTACCGAAACATCATTTAAGTACTCCTTTCTAACAAAACAAAATTAATTTCATTCATTTAGGGTTGTTTTTATCAATTTGGCGACATTTCCGTCAATTTAGCAGCGTTTAAGAAAAGTTGCCAAGTTAGCGATATCCCACCAAATTCGTAGGTCTGAATTCGCAGATCTGAAGAAAAAACATCCTGATCGCGTTTGAATATACAACATGAAAACACTAAAATTGTATTAGAATATAAATCCGTTCTACTCTTATTCTATTTCAACTATTGGCTAAGTGAGTTTATTGGCTAAAAACAATATGAGTTTATTGGCTAGATACAATATATGGGTTTATTGGCAAAACAGTATATAACTGATATAATGACAGTATATAACACAGTGTATATTTAAAAGCTCTTTACCAAATTAAATGAAAGGGTTGTACGCATTCTGCATTTAATATGATTTAAATAAAAATTAAACCTGTCATTTCTAAGATACAAAATTCATATCCATTTATTTCTTATTCAAATCGAAACAATAAGCATAAAAATTAACAAACACATTTGATTTAATTGCGTTGCTGAACAACATTAAATAACAAAGAATCTTCCTCATAAAATACTGATAATTAAATAATCAGTTTGATTTCTTAATACTCTTCATTGTGGAGTAAGAGCCAGTGAAAAATAAACCATGGTGATAGAGTTTCCATTTAAATTTCTGTTTCAAACCTGCGAGTTTCAAAAGTGATTGATAAGCGCAATAAACACCCACCAAACATGGATATAGAGTTTTAATTTACTTTCACGTTTTGAACCAGCGATTTCCAACTTTTTTCGTTTGGTTGAACCAGGGAGTTAGAGAGAGTTAGAACCTAGGAGTTCTAACTCCTAGGAAAAAGTTTCGTTTTTCATTAATATCTCGACAACCCCTTGTTTTAGATACTCGAAACATGGACTAAATTTTAAGTGGGGCTATTTCATGTCTACCCACGAAATTTCATCAAATTCGGTTTAGCTGTTCTTCGATGATAATTGGACAAACATACAGACATGCAGACAGATTTCCAATTTATTTATATAGATTTTTAAACAGCTAATCAAAGCATGTGCACTTTCAAGCATTATGATTAAAATGTGATCCTGTATACTAATATTGCGAACGCGCAATATCCGATTTGTCGCCTCGTCTTCCGTCTGTCTGGAAGGCCAGGCGAAAAAAACGCAGTCCATGACGTTAGAATGACGTGAAGATGATGTAAACCCAGGGTTGCTAGTAATTCACATTTGGAAGAAGGGTTTCCAGATTTGTTAATGTATCGCCAATTTGACGATACATGTCTTCTTCCCGAATCTTCCAGCAGCATTTCGATAGTATGATTATTCTTTGAGATATAAGATTTCCAGCAGTTTCTATGGTGAAGATATCAATAGGAATCACCACTTGGCTGTAGTGGAGTTGAAGAGTTGGCGTGACACTAGCTACATTGGACTGTGATTTTTGTCAATATATTGAGAATAGTAGGAGCTGTTTTGTTGTTGTTGTTGAGAACCAGACCGTCAAGAAGAGCCACCCAATTTAGAATGGAACCTAGTGGGGGTGGCATCCCCAGGGAGTGTACCCTCCTTTCCCTACCACCAGCCTCTCGGAAGGACTTACGCACCCACATGCTTAACGTGATCGTACTCCCTTGAACATGGCGGCAGTCTTAGCAACGGAGTGAATCGAATCCGGGCACTACCGAGTGCAAATCCCTCGTGCTAACAAATGGGGCTATCGCGCCCAGCAGCTGTTTTGTGAAATTACTATCTTCAATGTTCTGTGAATAATATCAGTCATTTTGTGAAATTAGTGAAGCATTTTTATGCTGTTTGATTGCATATGTGTGTAGACAAGGGATTCCAGGGGATGATTTCGTAACATTAAATACGTATATACAGTTTAATTGTGTTACATTGATTTAATTCATGTACTGTATTCTATTTTTTTAATTTAATATACAAATTCCAAAAGCATATAAGCTATTTTGAATTATGATTCTCAAATATTGAAATTAACTTTACTTCTTATTTCATAAGTATTTGTTAAATGAAGTTTTAATTTAAAATCTTTCACATCTAGCATACTTCATATGCGCGTGCCCATTCGAAGCCAGGCTTTTTACTAGTATGTCAAAACGCCACATATAAAAATACGATTATAAATGACTTCAGAATTTTATACAACAATTTATAAAGGAGTTCGCGTATGGTGTTAAAACTTATTTTTTGACAAAATTATTAAAAGTTTGTATTCTATTTTGCATACTTTATTCTTAAATTTATACGGAATTCCGGAAAACCCTGGAGTCTCCAACCCCAGAACCGGAAACTCTTAGTGACATGACTCCCCCCCCTATCCTTGATCACAATGGAGTTCTATGCTGAATTCTTATCAGCAATCAACTAAGTCAATCCTTGGAAATAAATGTTTAAAGAGACATTTTTAACCAGAAGTGGAAATCTAGTGAATCCCCATCTCCTCCGGAATTTAATGCAACATTCATAAGTTGTCATCTAGGTTCTATGCATAGCCGATCTTGAAAAAATACGAATATTTTAAGAAATATTGTAGACTGGGGGTGAATAAGCAAAGAAATTGGAAATTCTTACTAAACCACCTATCCCTTCCAGAATTTAATGCTGAATCCATATCAGACATTATTTTAACTATATCTGTGGCATATTCTGAGAAATTGATGTTTCATGGCAAACATATTTGAAACAGAATAGAACGGGAAAAATCCATCAATTTCAGGAATGCGACAGAGTTTCGCCCCATAAAGTCCTCGTTTCCAAATATGTATCTGGCATGTGAATATTATACGTGACGTGTTAAAACGCGATTTCTAAGCGTTTGCGTCTCAGACCCCAATATAGCTATGTGATAATTTGATTTTTTAAGTAATGTGACCAGGAATTTGGCACAATCGAAATTAATAAAATTTCAATTAGTTTTGTACCTACTAAAGAAGACTAACGTTAAAAGTAAAATTATTTTTTACGATTTTTAGCCTAGCTATTTTATTTCCCGCTTTGATGAAGCAGTATCATTAAGTATTGACCAAATTTCAATGAATGATGAATCATGTCTTTTGTTCAGTTGGAAGGCATATGTTTTTTTTAAACTTGAAGATGAACTTTATTTAATATTTAATAAAAATTAGAAACAAATTATATTTTTTCATTTTTAGAGTGCAGACAGACATGCAGTTAAAAGTACTAAACCTACTTTAATCAATAATTGTTCATTTTATGAGTTCTGGTGGTCACTTATTGAAAAGCAATTTTAATTAGACATCCCTAAAAGGCGATATATTCGGCGGTGATATTTTTTAAATTATCAAGGTATTATAATAATTTATTAAACGTGGAAAAATTAAAAGTTCATCAAAAAAGGTAATGCTATAAAATCGGCTGCTTCTCCATGCAAAATCAATGAATATTTCATTCATATCACTTACATTCCAGACTCCAGAGTTAAATACATTTGCGGTAAAATAATTCAGAAATTCTTTTACAACTCATTTTAAAATCTCTGATTTTTTTACATTCTGCATACGTTAAATTTAGGCTTTTTTGCAGAAATAATCATAGTGTTCATTTAAAATAAAAAACATTGTAATTGCGTAGGTACTTAATTTAAATACACAGATAATATGCAAACATAAATCGGTTTTAGGATGGATGCAACATTAAATATAAATATAGGCGCTCCATAAAAATTACGATTTTCACTAAGTGAAAAGAAAATGGATGCCACATTTCATTTTGCGAGTACAGTGATAATTTCATAGAATGTGGTAGTAATTAGTATTTGAATTTTTATTTAAAAAACTCATTGACATATTTTGATGGAATTTTTATTGCACATTTTATGTGATAATTTAAATATTTTCTAAAATTTTCAAAGCAATTTGAGAGTTTTAACTGCGCCTAAAAAATGTATGAAAAATTGGTTCCCATGGGGTTCAATGTATTTCAGTTTTCCAACCTGGGTTCAATATAAAACAAACTGGCTGATATTATTCTTTTACATTCCCATGTCTTCGACAGGCAGTCTCAAACATACTAAAATTTCATTTTGATGAAGTCATTTTTATGGCAGTTATTGTGTGAACGGGCAGGCAGAGAGACAGACAGAATGAACAATGTCATAAACACTTGGTTGGTTAGTTGGTTGGTTGGTGTCGTGTCCATGTGAAGTCAAATAGAACCATGTACATACATTACTGTCTTAGCGAGATCCTCAATATTCTCATTATAGAGTTCTCCTTGGAAAGGGAATTCTCCAAAGCTTTGCAAAACCGCAACTATTGCTGGACAGTCAAATATGTGTTCCAGTGTAAGTTCTTCACCTGGACAGTTTCTACAGTATTTGTAGGTTCTGGTACCATCCGCATTAATTTTCATACCACCTAGGTGCCCAGTTCTTAATCTGGCAATTGTCTTGGTGATCTCCCTATTCGCATTTATTATATATATATATATATATATATATATATTTCAAAAGACGTCAGGACTTGTATAGGATAAATGAATCCAACTATTTTCAACAGGTTAAGGGTATTCCAATGGGAAGGGGATGTTCATCCCTGCTCGCCGATCTATACTTGTGTAAATTTGAAAATGGCACTCATATATTACATGAAATGCCATATTTTCGTTTCGTTGACGATGTCCTTATTGGACAATATAAGAATACACCCCAATCTGATTTTACTTTTTATCCAAAAGAACTGGAATTGATTGAGAATATAAGTAAGGAGGAAGATAGTGTTGATTTTCTAGATATCACACTAAATCATGACAGTAGATATGGTACTTATACCGTCTTATATGACAAGAGAAACAATTTCAATATAAAAATCAATCGCATTATTGGGTCCAATTTGACCAAAAACATTTTCAGAAATGTCGTCATTGGTCACCTCAAAATAAATCAACGCATTAATTCCTTCAAGTCTGATTGCATCATGCATAATAGGAATATTATGAAGGAGGCAATAAAACGGAATTATCCAATTCGCTTCCTGACATGTTATTATAATTCCCTATTTAATACAAAAAAGGGAGAAAATGCTTACTTAAAGGATATGGCAGAAGTATAGAACGATGAAAGTAAAAATAATGAATTGCGCACGCGTGGACTGCTGTTATATATGATGCACTCCATCTTAACCGACAGGGGCATTTGCTGCATTTCCATTCTTTCCCTTGCGATCCTGGTAGATTCCTATTTGTTTTCCTTGCACTTTTTCGAGTGTTTTTGATTTGACACATTTACGGAAGTATGGCTTCTGCATGGCATTGGTACCGTGAGTGTTGCCCGGGCATAAAAGCAGTCTTTTTAACGGGAAAGAGGGGTCGCCATCCCCCTCTACCATTTTATGCCTTGCAGTTGGTCATTTCCCCTCTTTTTCATATGAATCTTGTATGTTACTTTAGGAGAATGTGCTGCATTGCGCCAACTTCTGGAGAAAAATTGGATAACTGTGAAATAATTCAATTTTAATATGTTTACTATGCTATATATATTTCAAAAGACGTCAGGACTTGCATAGGATAAATGAATCCCTGCTGTAAAGTACGGTTAACCCCGATCGTTTACGCATTCGAAATGAAGGATTTTATGAGCTGGAAGATAAAATTGCCCGACGTTGGCCAGTATGTAAAGCAGGGATTCAATGAGTCCATTCAATATTTCTTTTCAATGGACGACAGGGCATATATTGGATAAATAAATCCCCGCTGTAAGTACGAGTAACGCCGATAGCAAAGTAAATTTCATATAATCATATTTTTGCGGGTTTCTATAGAAACTAATGAGATTCCTAAACTCCCAACCCGGTATCAATGAACAGAAATGAGATTAGACCCCGTTTACAGCAGTGAATTTAATTTGAAAGATGACACAATAAAGTTCAAGTCAAGTGTAAGATTTGGTACAGCCCACCAATTATAGAAGGAAATTGAACCCTCTCAGTAGCTTGATGGAAATAGACTGCGTCATCTTCCCAGGTTGTGATTGGCCGTTTGACTCTAAATTGAGATACGAGTATTTTTCGCAGTAGGTACTAATTAATATATATTTATTCAAACATTCCTTAATCTGTAACTAACTTCCAATAAAACACAATTCGGTAAATGATGCAGTAAATTTATAAAATCAGTTTACTTTTTAATTTCACTAAAATACATTTGTCAATATAAAGCTAAATCAACCTTGAATGAAATTTACTTGAATAATATTTCAAAAGACTATTGCAGACAGATTCTGAGATTATAACTGAATATAGAAGATTAACATTGTAATAGGCAGAAAGACAAAATAAATCTCCACTATGTGCCTGAACAGCAGGAAAAAAAAAATCAAACCGTAATAAAGTAATCTCATGCATTACGCTTGTGTGACATCTCCCAAGAAATCTTTATTGCTGTATCTAAGGATATTTTCTGTCCAAATTGCCTTTTGGGAAATTAGATGGGGATTTTTCTCCATCACTTATCTGGAGCAAAAATCTCGGTTAAACAAACACATGTCAATCTTTACGCAGACGGGTCACTTTTATTTTAGGAAGGGATTTTGAAATTTATATGAAAAAGTTATTTCCAAACATACCATTTCCGACTTGAAATTTATAAGAAGAAATATCAATAGTGCATAAAGAATTGATTACGAAACACTTTCCAAATAAAATGCAATTTTATTTAAACATCTCTAAAATGCGATACATTCATTCATCGGATATATTTTTAAATTATCACACAGTTATAATAATTTATTTTAGTTGGAAACTTTAAGACATGGAGGTAAAAGTAAGGAGTTAAAACTCCATAAATAGAAAACAACATTACCGTTTGAGAGAAAAATTCAGGTGGCGCTGAAATAAGATACTAAAGATTTAAGCCGTACTACACACAATATCGGGGTTTTCGTGAACATAGGAAATGTAAGTATATTCATTATGCAATCGCATATAAAATATTATATTTTAATATGAATATGTAAATAAGAAGTAAGTAGTTTAATAAAACCCATTTTTAATAGCAATATATTATATTTTCTCAATACTATATTCCACCCTTTCTGAAGAGTGCAAAAAACTCGAAATCGACCCAAAGATATGGAACGCGATTCTAATTTATAAAACACTCCTATCGGCAGATTATGTATTTATGGTATGAATAAATTATTCTCATGCATTTTAACACAAGTATTAACTTTTAGACGTCGCTGAGTGCAGAACGCAGAACGCCCTGCATCACTCCGAAGTTCTAGACATACAAATTCATAAAGTCATATTCACTAATGAGCAGTTTTCATCGAAATGTAAAACATATATTTTTATAAAGTCTAATTATACGTTATATACATCTTCATATTCAATAGCTTCTGAGAAATATGTTTAGATGAAACTTAAAGGGAAAATACTCATATTAAGATTTAAAAGCATGAGTTAGTTTACAAATATGAAATATTTCAAGTAGTTTGAAAGATACGATGAGAAGATATGCTAAGATTTGAAGATAATTTAGTATTCTGAAAAGGCGATATTGCATTAAACATGCATACGATATTGTATCTACATATTTTCGTTATTTTCTAGATGATATTTCAGAGTATATGTGCATTGCGTCAACAAGCTCTTCTAACTTTTATTTCAGTCTTCTGAATTATAGAGAGAAACGATTTTGCTCGTAAAATGTTTAGAAGAGACATTTTTCCTTCAAGTGCATTTGCGTAAATAAAAGTTTATCAGTATTACATATTGCATAGATAAAAGTTTAATAATATTCTAAAAACATTGCAGTACCGAAATTATGCAATTTTAAAGTAGTCATTACTTATTATTAATGCATCAATTTACATATTTAAAAGCATTTGCATATTATATAAATATCCAGACAATAGAAATATTTCTAAAACAAAAATCAACTACTAAACCTCACTTAAATTTTTTTGCGCAGAGAATCCGTCTTTAGGAGACGCTCTCAAAGTCAATATCCCTCTACTGTTGCAGACAATAAAATTCATGAATCGGTATTTTGATTATTATGCAGTGGGTAGTGTGAAATATACCAGCACGTTCAATGGTAGCGTGAATATTCGCTATGAGGTATAATTCTGCAAATCACGTTGGAGAGGACTGAAAAGATCCTACCGGGAAGATGACTTTACTGTTTTATAAATTGAGCTCAGACTACAGGATTCTGAAGCAGTTCACACTCAAGCACATTCTGCACCCTAAATAAATGCTTAATCAGATTCAGGAAAGTACTAGGCCGCTTAGTAATACTCTGCTCAGGTAAGTATTACGCCTTGATCCTGGCGCTGGATACATGTTTCTTATTTTGTTCTTGGACTCAGACCGTACGACCTACCCGGAAGTTTAAGATATTATGCGTTTAAGATGTCCGTACTTCGCGTGGACATGGGAACAGTTTGAGCACAGCCGGGTATTCTCCTTCTTCGACTCAGACTGTCTGACCTGCCATAAAGGTAAAAAGTATCTGTTTGGACAGCCGGGTAATGCCAATCATTTTAAACAGGAACCAAGTTCGGGGAGAAATTCACATGTACCGTACACTCCTCCGCCTACCACCAACACTTTGAAAGGACTTACGGACCCGCATGTTTAACGTAACGTTAACACGGCGACAGTTTTGTGTAGTGGCAGGAATCGAACTCGGTTCGTCCAAATGCAATCTCGCGCGCTTTGTAGCGTCCCTAGCACTGGGCACATCGAATGCTATGCCGCAACACGACTGCATATTTCACCATAAATTCATTTTTTAACCCTTTAGCATAAGCGATTTTGATACGCCCTAAATAAGGTCTGTAGATACTCCCTCAATAAGTATTTTTACGTCCAAAATAAACTATTTTATGGGTCGCGAATAAGATGTTTTATTTGTTCTAAATAATCTACTTTCATACAGACGACATAAGGTATTTTTATACGCTCTAAATAAGCCTATTTGACACTCTCAAAGCACGTCTTTCGCCGTAATCGTTTCGAATACCATCTCAGAATTCGCATGTACTCTTTTTTTCTATTTATGCGTAAAAGTGCTCATGTACAGAAGTGGAATAAACCCATATCTAATCCTAATTATTCTAATCAAACGTCAGCTAATGCATACATATGAAGTATTAAAACTTCATGCCTTTTGAAATAAAATTTTGTTTCTCTAAATAAGCTAATTTATGAGTCCTATATAAGATGTTTTATGTATTCTAAGTAAGCTATTTTCATACACACGACATAAAGTATTTTTTATACGCTCTAAATAAGCTCATTTGACACTCTCAAAGCACGTCTTTTGCCGTCCTCCTTTTGAATAAAATCTCAGAATTCGCATATACTCCTTTTTCTATTTATGCGTAAAACTGTTCATCTATTGGAGTGGAATCAACTCATATCTAATCCTAATTAATATAAATAAACGTCAGGCAATGCGTTTATAGGAAGTATTTAAACTTCACGTCTTTTGAAATAAAATTTTGTTTTAAACCATCAATATTTCCTAAAAATTTTAAACATTGAAATATATATTTAGTTAATCTGTAATTAATTATAATATTTTTACCCTTATCTGTTTTAATATTTTAATACATGCAACGTTTTCATCAATTGCCCTTATAAGAAGTTTAATTACTTCGAATGTCCAATTTCCTCATTAAAAAAAGACTGACAGACCTAAGGAACATTTTTATGAGCACGATGCATTAATGAGTATAAACTTGTATCTGCATAGATAGTCCGTTAGAGGTCGAGGGGCTAAATTTAGTGAGTAAAAACACTAATTACATGAACTTTGAATAGCACATACACGAATCACTTCAGATTTGACCCTTTAATTTCTAAGACAGAAATAAAAATCGGAAATATTCAATGTAAAATTTAAGATTTCTGGATAAACATACAAATAAGATGCCTTTAACCATGATTTTAAACAACCTACATCGATTAAACATTTATGAAAGACAAACTGTAGATGCAGTTGCCCGGGATTAATTGAATTAATTCATTACGTTTTCAAAAGGCGAGAACACACACTCAAATTGCAAAACACACCCAAGCACATGTTGTGTCTTAAATAAGCACTTAATCGCACATAAGACCATTGCCAGTAATGCGACTTGGATCATGTGTTGGGCATATTGAACACTGTATGTTATAACCCCACTTCGTATTACGTTCTAAATACTACTTTTATCATCGGCGAAGGTATATAAGCCTTTCAGTACACCCTAAATAAGCTCTTTTAATACGTCCTAAATAAGTTAATTTGATGCGCCCTAAATAAGCTATTTTGATACACTATAAATACGCTCTTTTAATGCACCCTAAATAATCTCATTTGATGCATGCGAAAAAAGTTCTGCAGATACTTCCTATATAAACTCTTTAAACTCGCACTAAATAAGCTTTTTTGATACTCCTTAAAGAGTGTAATCCTTACTGTGGTATACTCAAAATACGACTTTCGTCAAATGTGTTTGAGCCAAAATCAAAAGAAGGTTTTATAAATGAAAGTGCTTGGAAACTCTGATAATGTTTTCGATGCTACATATGACCAGCTCGCAATTTCTAGAAGAAAACCTAAAAAAAAACTATGCAAGTGACTGCAGATGACGTCGCATCGAAATTCCTGTATTCCCTTAAACCCACCATTAGCACCTGCCTTCAAAATGGTAACTTTTGACATCTTCCTAAAGATGGAGGGGACGGCCAGAATTATTTTGACATTTTATGAGGTTTCACATAAACATCCATAATTAATGAATGTGTGGAAAACAGCAAAAACATCAATTTATGTTTGTAATTGTATGTAATATTCAAAGAAACAACTGGAAATTATGACTATCAGATTGTCAGACGCTTTTTACGTAGCAATTTTAAGATCACGTACTTCTACAAAACACGATAAATATATATATATATATATATATATATATATATATATATGTATACCGACATACACATATATATATAGATGGTAATTCTTGACTTCCTGTTTTCTTTTGTTTGTTTTTTCAAATATCCCTCTTTTAATGCTAGAAGTCTGTGACATTGGTATTTATAGTAACTTACTATTGCCGAGTCTGAAATAATAATGTGCCTGGGTTAATTAGAGATAGATGCACAGATTTGAAAATAAATCTATATATATACATATATATATATATATATATATATATATATATATATATATATATATATATATATATATGTATTTAATAATTAATATAGTAGTAGTAGTAGTAGTAGTAGTAGTTGTGGTAATAGTGGCAATATATTTCCCGATCACGAAACCATGTCTCAAATACTTACTAAAATGTTCAAACCTTGAGAGAAACTCACATTTTCCTTTCACTCCTCTTGAGGTAAATTTTCATAATTTTAATCACAGCACACGCTACTACTAGCAATTACTAGCACACTCTACTCCTAGTAAAAACTTATTTTCATTCGCACACGTGATTTTACGTTTACCTGGTTTTTACACCATCTCAGACGTCTATAGTATTTGCATCTATGCTTAATTTTCCATTCCGCCTCAAAGACTTCCCTATTTCAAGTTGAGAACCGAAAATTCTGAAATGAGAAAAAAAAATAACTGAAAATCCCACTCCTTCCTGTAAATATATTGTCTTTTGTGTGTAAGCCGTCCCTCCTTCTTGTACCTATAAATTATTAGAATCAGAATTCCCAAATCTTTTCAATTGGATGAAATATGTGTACGTCTTCCTCTCCAGACAAAGAGGAGAGAAAGTCACTGGTACATACTTTGTATCAGAGCCGTTCACTGAGTAGATTTCCAGTGATACAACTGTACCTACGTAGACGTACGCATGTACAAACGTACCTACTTAGTTAGAAATCACGTATCAACATTTCATGTAATCTACGTATTAACATTTATCTAAATGGTTATAGAGATTAGGAGTGACTAACTAAAATATAATAACTTAATAAAGCACTTGGATCAAAGAGTGTTACATAAAAATAAAACAGAAGCTACGTCCACCCTTTTTTTAATCACACTATATTAAGAAAAATTTGATGTGGGCAGCACACGACTTTCCCTGCAGACTTATATCCGCGTTCTCATTATTTTAATTAAATTTAATTCACTTTTAATTCAATTTTCGTTCTCATTTGGTAACTGGACTTATTTTCGAAAGTGGCGAATAGAAAATACGAAAACACTGAAATATCTCGAGAAAGACTATTTCAAGTGTAATGGGGTTGATCTTATTCTTTTCTTTGTTAAAAATTACGTATGAAACAAACATTTAATAGATATATTTGAGCATACGTAGTTTTTTAGTTTAAATTTTGACGATTTTTGCAGGCCATTTTGCAAAAAAAGGAGATTAGTTTTCTTTTCGAATAGTATCAAAATCTGCACCAGGGTGATCCGCAAGTAATTTATCTACCGAATTTTGTGAAATTTGACCCATTAGTGTTTCAGCTACAGTGGATACAGGCTTTTGCGGGCCATTTCGGAAGAAAAGGCGGGTTCTTTTATCCCGAATTGTACCCAAAACTAATCCGCACCAGATTCGCCCACAAGTGAGTTACCTACTAAATTGTATGAAATTCGGTCAATTAGATTTTTAGAGTGGATACAAAATATGCTCAGACAGACAGACAGACACACACACAGACGTCACGCTAAAAATAATTTTTTCGTATTCTAGAGGTCTCGAAATGCTTAGATCAGTCGAAAACTTGAATTGCGATTTTCGGCATGATTCCAATACTTCCCCTATACATTACCATGTATTGCAGGGAAAATAAAAATCTGATGTGGGCAGCACATGACTTTCGCTGCAAACTCATTCATTTTTTCTTTTTTTTAATCATTTATAAAATTGAGTTTAATTGCACAAAATAACACTAAATTTGCTTTTTTAAAACAGTGGCTCTTTTTATTTGAAAATTGGAGATTTTTCCAAAGGTGGAATAAAAAAATGCGAAAATTCGCAAATATCTCTATAACGGTTAGTTCTAGAGTAATAGAGTTGTTCTTGTTTGTTCCTCGTCAAAAATTAAGTATGTAACAAGCATTTAATTGATACATTTGAACATATGTAGTCTTTTTATTTAGATTTTGACAATTTTTGCGGGCCATTTCGTAAAGAAAGGCAGATTGTTCTGTTCCGAATTGTACCAAAATCTAATCAGCACCAGAGTATCCCACATGTAATTTATTTACCAAATTTTGTGAAATTTAATCAATTAGTATATTAGCTAGGATGGATACATGATATTTTTGCTGGCCATTTCGTATAAAAAGGCAGGTTGTTATTTTCCGAATCGTAACAAAATCTAATCAGAACGAGGGTCTCATCCAAGTGACCTACATACCATACTTTGTGGAATTCAGTCCATTAGTTTTTGAGTTAACGTGGATACATACATTGCACACACAGACACAGACACTTACATCACGCTAAAAATAGATGTTTCGTATTCTAGAACTCTAGAAACGTGTAGATCCGTCGAAAACTCGAGTTGTGATTTTCGGTATGATTCCAGTACTTTCTCTATACATTACCATGTATTGCAGGGAAAGTAAAAAATCTGATGTGGGCAGCACATAACTTTCGCTGCAGATTCAAATTCATTGTTTCTTTATTTCTTTTATAATTCATTAAATTAAGTTTAATTGCACAATAAATAATTGTACAATAATTTATGTAGCATTTTTAATTCAATTTCTGTTTTTATTAGGTAACTGGGCATTTTTCCATAACTGGCATAACTAAATGCCAAAAATCTCAAATATCTCGAGAACAGTTAGTCCTAGAGTGGTATAGTTGTTCTTATTCTTTTCCTCATCAAAAATTACTTATAAAACAAGCATTTAATTTATATATTTGAACATACGTAGCTTTTTTTTTATTTTGGCGATTATTGAGGTTAATTTCGTAAAAAAAGGCAGGTTGTTATTTTCCGAATAATACCAAAATCTAATCAGCACCAGTGTTACCCAAAAGTAACTTACCTCCCAAATGCTGTGAAACTTGAACAATTAGTATTTTAGCCAGATTGGATACATTAAATTTTTGCGGGCCATTTCGTAAAAAAATGCAGGTTGTTCTTTTTCGATTAATACTAAAATCTAATCAGCACCAGAGTATCGTACAAATAACGTATCTACCAAATGTTGTGATATTTGATCCATTAGTATTTTAGCTAGAGTGGATACATGAAATTTTTACTGGAAATTTCGCAAAAAAAGGCGGGTTTTGTTTTTACGACTCGTACCAAAAACTAATCAGCACCAGGGCCATACCCAAGTGACTTACCTACCAAACGTTGTGAAATTCGGTTCAAAACTTTTTGAGTTAGAGTGGATACATACATTGCACAGCCAGACACACAAACAGGCACAGACAGACAGACATACAGACAGACACACACATACGCCACGCTAAAAATAATGTTTTCGTATTCTAGAGGTCTCGAAACGTGTAGATCTGGCGAAAACTCGAATTGTGATTTTCGGCATGATTCCAATTCTTTCCCTATACATTTCCATGTACTGCAGGGAAAGTAAAAATCTGATGTGGGCAGCATATGACTTTCCCTGCCGATTTATATCTGCGTTCTCTTTATTTTAATTAAATTTATTTCACTTTTAATTCAATTTTCGTTCTCATTCAGTAACCGGATTTATTTTCAAAGGTGGCGTAGAGAAAATACGAAAAACTAAAATATCTTGGGAACGGGTAGTCCTAGTGTAATGGGGTTGGTTTTATTATTTTCTTCACTAAAAATTACGTATTAAACAAGCATTTAATGGATATATTTGAGAATACGTAGTTCTTTAGGTTACGATTTTTGCGGGCCATTTTGCAAAAAAGGCAGTTTATTTTTTTCCGAAGCATGCCAAAATCTAATCAGCACCAGGGTGACCCACAAGTGACTCATCTGCCGAATTTTGTGAAATTCGATCCATTAGTTTTTCAGTTAGAGTGGATACAAGCTTTTGTGGGCCATTTCGCAGAAACAGGCGGGTTCTTTTATCCCGAGTCGTACCCAAAACTTATCAGCACCAGACTCGCCCACAAGTTACTTACCTACCAAATTTTGTGAAATTCGGTACATTAGTTTTTTAGTTAGTGTGGATACAATTTATGCACAGACAGACAGACACGCAGACACACACACAGACGTCACTCTAAAAATGTTTTTTTCGTATTCCAGAGGTCTCGAAACGTGTAGATCCGTCGAAAACTGGAGTTGCGATTTTCGACATGATTCCAATACTTTCCCTATACATTACCATGTATTGCAGGAAAAGTAAAAAGTAGCCGAGTTCAATGCCGCTGTTTGACAAATTTTGCGTTCCTCGAGAATTTCTGTCTTGTAACACCAAACCTATACCATACAAAGATGCAAAATTGGGCATTTGTAGAGAAATGTTAGGAAACCCGGATACATGTTAGGGGACAAATGATTAAAGGAATAAAAATGTTTGATGCAAAAACAAACTATTTCTGCATTTGCAATTTTTCCGACAACTATACTAATCAGTTAGTTATCGTGCAAATAATAAAGAATTGAAATCGATTTCGATATAGTTCAATTAAAACTAAATCACTATGTGGTAAAGTGGATTGAAATATATCAGGCCATTGACATAAGAGTTAATACTCCAAATTCCATGAGCATGTAATCAAAGTTTACATGTTTCAAATTAGTTGCAGTGATGTACGCATAACACGTCTGCGCATGCGCACGATGGAATCGCATAACGCGTCTAATATCTGATATCAATTTCGAGGTATTCATATTAATATTCCTTGAAGGAAAATAACTATAAATCGTATGAAAACTAGGAATGTTGAAACTGTGTAAGAATAAAGTAGCAAAACTATTTTCATAGGCATTAGTAGGTATTTTTAACTCTCTATTGCATACGTTTGAAGTTTAGTGGAAAGAACAACCAAAATATTCTGATCAAGGGGAATCATTCAACACAGTGCCTGCGAAAAGAGAAAGAAAACATATTAACAATTACTTTTTAAGAAATTGAACTTTCGATGTACATAGACATTTGTGACATAGAAGTTCAACAGTAAAATGGATGTATCAATCGCCGGATTAAAATTATCCTATAAAATAAATGTTATTTAAAAAAAATCATCTCCATTTCAACTTATATCACGTCGAATAACTAATATATAGTACATTTGCATATTATGAAATACGATTCAAAATCGATTTTATTAGTTATTCAACAGACAGTAATTATTCCATTCCAATGTTATTCAAATGAGTTCTTTGATTGAACCTCTGCCGCCCCGCCCATCCTAATGACGCAATTGTGCATAATTATGTCATAAACTGTCTTTTACATAGAATCAGTAGAAACATAGAACAAATAGTAATATTTGGAGATTAGCATGCCCTGATATGTGTGATTAATTTACATTTTTTTTTACCCATTTGAACTTCATCTCTGAAATTTTATTTTATGCATGTAACACGAATGCAGAACAGTTACTATGGCTACGAATAGAGAATTGTTAATGTACCTACGAATACATAATTGTGTATAAATTAGTTTTAAAACGAATATTTATCACACACTTATAGATATATATACTTCTTGCAGTGTTTAGAAAAAATTCTTAGCGCACCAAAAATAACGCTATAATCGAAGGTACAGATATTTGCAGGATAATGATAATTTTAACATTTAGTAATTACCTACGTACTTTTAATGTCTAGTATCTATAAGAAAGAAATTATTGTGATAAGTTAAAGATCTTCAAGTCCTGATATCACTGACTCAGTTGACAAATTAATTTTACAAAAAATGTTAATTAGTAATATGTTGGCAATTTTAAGATACAATCATTATACAATTTAATTATTTTATTGCATCGTGATTATTTAGTTCAATTTCTACTATGACAATCATTTAAGACTTTAGGATAAATTTCGGCATATTGTCCAACTCATAGAAAATAACATAACACGCAACATTAAAGTAGTTTTAGTTAAATGACATTTGCCTAATTCGTATACTGAATCCTTAACTACTTACGCATCATGTAACAGTAGTTTAATATAAGGTTGCTTAATAGTAATCTTAATAATGTCTACATTGCCATTTGGTAGTGATTAGAATACGACATTATGGGAAAATTTAGATAATAGATTTAGTTAAATTATCAAATGTAAGATATTTTTGTAATTTTATTACAGGAATTACTAATTTGTGTCAAATATTAAGTTTCAAAATAACAGTATAAAATAAAAATACTGATTTTAGCATGTAAAAATATTTCGTGTTATCATTAAAAAGAACCCTTTTTCAAAATTAACTTAATTAAATAATAATTTTTGATATATATAACTCGCACTTGTATTATTACTTTCCTTATATACATAATGTATAAGGAAAGTATTGTGACGGGGTCGAAAATTCGAATTCGAGTTTTCGACGGGAGAGCACGTTTCAAGCATCCCTGATCACGACTCAAACATTTTTGAAGTGATGTCTGTGTGTGTGTATGTGTGTGTGTGTGTGTGTGTGTGTGTGTGTGTGTGTGTGTGTGAAAGTATGTGTGTGTGTGTGTGTGTGTGTGTGTCAGTGAGTCTGTGGAGACGATAACTGACGAACAAATGGACCGATTCGAACCAAATTTGGAACAAAAATCACAATCCGTAAACACTGGAAGCCTATTGTTTTTATACGTGATCGAATGTCCAGAACCCCCCTAAATTTTTGAATGAAATTTTGAAAAAATCGTTAAAAAATCAAAACCGCTAATAAAGTTACGCAAATAGACATTTCTTATGTAATTTTTCATTAGAAAACGATTGGCATAAATTTTAGAACTCTAACATGAACCGTTCTCGAGATATTGTACATTTTTCAAAAAAATTATGAAAAAGTCACATAAAAAAAAAAAATTCCTATTGCGAAACATGTTCACTTTTCATATGTAATACCATGCGATAAATTGAGTGACATCATTCTCGTGGATCTAGCTCGTTCCATTCATGAAAAAATATACTTTGAATAATATTTTTGTATTAGAACGCCAATAGTCATTTATCTGCTGTAAGAATAACTTTTTTCTTAGTGCATAATTCTTGGCGAAATTTTGGCGACGAATTTGGCGGAATGTCGCCAACTTGGCGACTTTTTTGAAATGTTGCCAAATTAATGAAAATCTCGCCAAATGGATAAAAATGATGCTAAATCAATGAAAATGACGACTAATTGTCAAAAATTCAATATCTTGGAAAGAATATTAGTATCTACTATAAGAAAATCCTATTACTTTCCTTATATACATAATGTATACGGAAAGTATTGTGACGGGGTCGAAAATTCGAAATCGAGTTTTCGACGGGAGAGCAGGTTTCAAGCATCCCTGATCACGAATCAAACATTTTTGAAGTGATGTCTGTGTGTGTGTGTGTGTGTGTGTGAAAGTATGTGTGTGTGTGTGTGAGAGTCTGTGAAGACAATAACTGACAAACGAATGAACCGATTCGATCCAAATTTGGTACAAAAATCACAATCCGTAAACACTGGAAGACTATTGTTTTTATACACAATTGAATGTTAAGAACACCCCTAAATTTTCAAATGAAATTTGGAAAAAATAGTCAAAAAATCAAAACCACTAATAAAGTTACGCATATAGACATTTCTTATGTAATTTTTCATTAGAAAACGATTGACATAAATTTTAGAACGGTAACATGAACCGTTCTCGAGATATTGCACATTTTTCAAAAAAATTATCAGAAAGTCATATAAAATAAAAAAAAATTTCCTCTTGAGAGACATGTTCACTTTTCAGTAATACCATGCGATATATTGGATGACATCATTCTCGTGGATCTAGCTCGTTCCATTCTTGAAAAAAGATACTTTGAGTAATACTTTTGTATTTGAACGCCAATATTCATTTATTTGCTGTAAGAATAACTTATTTCTTTGTCCATTATGCTTGGCGAGATTTTGGCGACTAATTTTGGCAGAATGTCGCCAACTTGGCGACTTTTTGAAATGTTGACAAATTAACGAAAATCTCGCCAAATGGATAAAAATGACGCTAAATCGATGACATGACGACTAATTGTCGAAAATGCAATATCTTGGAAAGAATATTAGTATCTACTATAAGAAAAACCTATTTATTTTACTGTAAAAGTGGTAAATTCATTACGTTATATAAGGAAAGTCATGTGTTGCCCACATCAGATTTTTTATATAAGCAATGATTAACTGAGATTTGTAAGAATATAAATCCCATTTTAACAGCGCGTTGACAGTATATTTAAAAAGAACTGGTGCGAATTAATGAATTAATGGGTATTTCGGATAAGTAATAACATTCTAACATAATTTGTTAGGATCTCAAAATATAAGTTCTGCTACTTATATAAATTCTACTAGTTATATAAGTTATGCTAGTTATATAAGTCCTGCTAGTTATATAAGTTCAGCTATTTATATACGTTCTGCCGCAGTTAATTTTCTGCTTTTAAATGTGAGTCTTAAATCACCCGTCTAATACCGTCACATTACACAATTACATTACATTATTACTTTACTATACATTTTCATAATCATTACAATTATCATATAGTAATAATCGATAGAAAAACCTCCAATTATTGCGAACGGTCATTTATATTTTCACAAGCGAAGAACGAATTAAGTAAGCAAACTATTAAGGATCATTCCGTGCTTTAAATTCAAAATTAAATTAAATGCAAAGTGCCTAAATTGCCCATTTCAAATCTGATATTTCAGACGATTGATAGTTTCCACCAGTTTATACATTTTATTAATAAAGATAAGTAAATAATTAAGTATTAGTATTGTACCATTTGGTATTACAAATTATTTCTATATGCGCATTTTCGACAGGAAAAAGAATGCTAAAAAAGCACTGTCATCTTTAAATCATTAATCACAATGATGAACATCGAGATGCGTTCCATTGATCGATGATAACTCATGAATAAAAATGTAGGTGATAAGATCGTACTCTTACAAATATGATTAGTAGTATTGGATATATTCCAGAAAAGCTATCTACTATTGTTCAATATTTGCGCGGTATTTTTTTCCATACTGTGTAATTAAATGCTCTGTTCTTGGATATTATTAGTGATTATATACTCAGATATATTTTTGGAATCATTTTCAACGAACAGTGACTAAATGTACACATATATTTTGGCTAAAAAATAAATAAAATCATTCTACTATTTTTATATATATATTATTTCAATCGTTTTCACCGCTAGTGATTGAAAAGAAAAATAGTAATTTTATACTTATATGTCAATCCAATCTAGCGCTAGAACAGAACTTCTAAGGTTCATATATGCGGTCGATGATGTTAGTATCAAGATCAACATCCCATAACACACGAAGAAGAAAATTCAAGTAAAAAGATTTCTCTCCGAATATTGCCCTTCTTCCACAAACATTGAAAATTTTCTTCTTTTACCAACCGGAGATTACATTCTACGTGACATTTCACCGTTTGATTATTTCTGTTATATGTGGCTTAGATTTTCTCAACAGTTATATGTCCACAAGTCACAGTAATGATCTTTAATATACTTCTTACTCTTATGAATTACGGTTATCATGTGTGATATGTGCACTCTGAAACTGCTGGCTATAAATAAGATGGCGGTACTAGCCGTTATACAAGATTTAATAAAATGTTGAACTTGTTTCTATCCTTGAAATGATAAGAGTTAGCTACTAACCAAATATAATCTATTCACGTTCCTTTAAGTGCCTAATAATCTGAACAATGTGGGAAATTATTAATAATTGAAATTGTTGGATCATCCCTCTTTCGGGCTTCGGATTTGTTGGTGCGAAAAGAATCCTCCGGCGAAGGAGATCCAGCGTATCCTCGAAACATCTGTATGTTATTGTGTTAGTTATCTTTATAAACGTTTCTTAAGTTTTTCTTAATGTTCGAAATAATTTTGTAATTTCTCTTTAAAGCAGAACGTGTCTATCCACCAATACATCGATAGACATTAATATCTATATTTCTGTTAAATGATATAATCTTATTAAAAAGAAGGAATATGTGTGATGGCGTATACCTCTACTCCATCTATACATTTTACATATGCAAAGATATGATTTTCGGATTAATTGATACACCCATGGATACACATTTTTAACAGTTCCAGTGAAAACGATACATATATAAAATTCCATTATATGTTTATTTTCCATTCTTCTTCAAACATTATTTTAATTATGTAATGTTCAGTGTTAGCATTCATAGGAAAAATAACTTGCTTTAAAGTCACCTGATCTGATTTTTTTCTGTTTCTATCAGGAAGTCGAAGTTCAACTTTATGTACACTCCCAGAATTATAATGCCTATGATTTTAACAACAGAATATGCGCGCAGTGATTTTTATTTGCATAAAATATAACTTTTGTTTCTGAGTTTCTATAAAAACTGTTGTTGAAACCTTGTGAATGAAACATATTTAAAAGAACCTGTGAATCTATAGGGGTATTTGTTATGGAAAAACTTTTCAAAAAATTTCTAGTGAGTAAAAATATATCTCCGTTAAAATATATATCCAGAATTTTAGAACGTGTCTTTTGCGATGCAGTTTTATAAGAACATCCACCACTTTGGAAAAATATGCAAGTTCTTCAAAAAGACTTCAAGATATAGTTTGTTTATTTATTTTAACCATTATGCAAAATTATAATTTATCTTTTTAAATAAAAATATTTAATCATAATATTTAACAAAATTACCATTTATGTATTTATTTAATTAAAAAAAATATTGTACTGTAGCTATGATCTTAAGTTAAGGAACATTATTGATTCGATATGTATTGAAAACTATTGTATCGATGAACTGTGCCGTATACAATTGCATCTGTAGGAAATATCGATAAATCGTAAGGTACGATCGTTCCGATAAATCGTATCTATACAGCTGTATGAATACGCCCATTATTAAGTTCTAGCGCTCTGAATTGGGAAATTGTCATAATATTTGCAGAAAAAGTAAGCAGTGACTGTTTCAAAAGGCGATATGGAAAACTTATCTTCTGTTAAAATCAGAATACAAAAATCGGCGGTAGCTCCATTGCGGTCGAGCCGAAATTGTTTTGTGTAAATAACATTTTATAGACTAAAACTCTAAAAAAGTTCGATAAGTTTATTTGATTTTTTCAGAGTCATTTGTTTCTTTTACAGACTTTCAAAGCGATACAAAATATACGCTAACGGTTTATAGTTAGCTAGCATTTTCACTTTTTATCTGAATTGCTAACATTTTTAGTTCTAGAAGTTAGTTTATATGTACTTAGCACTTTAGTTCTTTAGTTAATGATATTAAATTATTTTAAATTAAATTATTTCTTTAGCTTTAAACATTAAATTATTTTACTCACATGGCGGTAAATATTAAATGAAATTTCTTGGCGGTGTATAAATTAAACGTACACGCTATATCTGACGAGATTCCAAGTTACCTATAAGTTTATCTGACGGCAATTAAATACGTACTTAAATACATATATGTACATCTATTCTGTTCAAACCTCATTAATCATTAAACAGCTTTAGAATATCCAAGTACATTTAACTTCCTAATTCTTTTGTAAATTAAATAATACATCAAGTGCTTATACATCAATAATTCACCAAAGATTATTTATACACATTGAGCTGAAACACTCGTGACAGTTTAAATATTACAGCTTTCCCACCCATTGAAAGCCGCAGGTTAAAATGCAAAGTATTGAAATTATTACTTCGAAAGCTAAGAGATCTAATTATATACACTTGTAAAGCCCAAATAGCTAAAAGCTTTTGCTAAGGACATTTGCTTATAGACTAAACATTATAGACTAGACGCTTGCTTATAGCTAAAAGACATTTGCTTATTATGCTAGCACACTTGCTAGCACTTATTTTTTTAGATATAAGCATGGTGAACTTGAAAACATGAAAATTTTCTATATTATTCATCTTGGCAAAGCGATTACTCAAAAATTATAAGAGCTATTTAAAAATAAACATATATATCCAGAAACTAGATTTCCTAATGCATATTCTTGTCGCTTACAGTTGCTATCTATCTTTTATAGTTCCGAACATATTTTGAGTGAAAGTAAAAAAAAAAATTTAAAAAAAACTCTCCCAGACAGACATAAATAATTAAAATATTGAAACTATTGTATATTCGTAAATTTAACCATATTTCTGTAAAACAAGAAAAATCATTTACATTTTTATTTAATAGGTTCGAAGGTATAACCGGCCAAAATAAAGTCCATTATTCGTAACGCTCCGATTTTTGCCACATATATATATCCCAGCATAGATATTCTTCATATCAAAATTGCGAGAGACCGGCAGAAGAAAGAATACATAGCCTGATAGATGGTGTAGTCATTAATCGTGAAGGTCGTTTACAGATGGCACATAAAACACACAACTTCCTGCATTCTCTAAATATGCACTCTACAGTCCGTATATACCTTTATCAATTCATTGCATTCTGGCTTTGGACCACCATTTGTCAGGAAATCACTTTCAGTCCAATAAACATATCAAGATAGCTTCATTAATATTTCTTTAAAATCAGAACCTGCTGTGTATCTTGACTTATACATGCACATTCCACAACGTGACAGATCCTATAGTTGCATTTCAGATTGTGCTGAATAAAATATGTGGCAGTTTAGTAAGCTTTGTAAAATACTTATACTAGTCAAATTATGTTGGATATAATCTTTATTTCTTATTAATCCTCTTGAATCAATATTTAAGTTGACATTCAAATGTCATTATATTACATTAAAAGTATTTGTAAGTGTAGTTCACTTCGACAGTAAGGGCATTGTAATCCTGTCCCATTAGCTCAAAGACAGAGCGTTGGCTAGCCAGTGTAGAGATCCGTGGTTTGATTCCTGGTGATCACAATAGTAGTATCCCTGAAATAGTAGAATCCGGAGGCTAAAACAGGAGGTGTTCAGTCAAATTATCGAGTTGCACGTCAATGTGGCATTTGTGGATGCAGTGTTTACTTTGACGGTAAGATCTTGCAATTCTGTCACAATAGCTAAAAAGAAGAGCACCGGCTGGCCGGTACGAAGATACGTCATTAGAGTCTCTGTTGGGGCAGCAAGGATATTTACAAATGTACCCAAACGAATTAATATGTTAGTGCAGTGATATTGAGATCTGAAAGTGGCTCTGGAACGATTAGTATGAATAAAAAAACTGTGGCATATGGCGCGGCAATTCTAAATCGGGTGGGCAGCGACCACGTAGAAAGAACCTTCAGTGTTGTCATCCGTAACTGGATGGGCCTTGCTTTGCTCCTACGTTATTTTATAGCTGATTTTGTTACGTTTCCCTCTTTCTTGATGTCGATTCTTTGGATCAGATTCGTAGCGTGGGTTTCTTCTATCTAGAATCTGTGGCTTTCCATATGTTGATATCATCGATGAATTTATGGGTCATAAACATTGTTCAAGTATAATTTCGAATCCTGTACCTATTCGTCTGAACCTTTGTTTAACTCGTTTAACACTTTGTATTAATTAAAAGAAACATTGCTTTTTCTGGTTTGACATGATACCGGAACGAAGTTATCCTCCAGGTTAGTGCAGTGGTGTTAGACGTCTGAAAGTGACCTTAGAACAATTACTACATATTCAATGGGCTCTTGCATATGGGGGCCGATTTGAAATCGGGAGAATAACGACCAGGAAATTTACTATACTGGATATAAATACTAGCATCGGGGAGAGGAGCTAATAGGGGGATAAAAAGCAGCAGGTAATCAGTCAATTTGTTGAGTTGCACGTCAATCAGACATTAGCGGGAGGAGAATGCGGAGGTCGCTTCGGCAATAAGGCCTTGCAATTTCATCCCAATATCTAAACTTTAGAGCGCTGACTAGTCAGTACAAAGATCCGTGGTTCGATTCCCAGTTGAAACTGAAAAGTTCTTTATATATATACATGACGATGGTGAGCTTTCTTATTTAAAACAAAACGCATTATGTTTAATTATTATTTCTGTGTTATTCTGTTTTATTGTTTTCTCTGTGTTGAACTGTTTTATTATTATATCTACGTATTTCCCGGCCATCTGTTGTAACTGCTCTACTACCTTTGGGTAAGCTGAACGGAATGGGCAATGAATAAATAGTTAAAACAAAACGCAAATCAGTGAAATATATATTCAGGCAGAATAAAATCTATTATCTCAATTCATTTCGCTTTAATTACATTCCATCTCTATAAAAGTCATTGAATATATTTTGCATGACCACTATAAAAGCTTACTTGAATTTGATGGTAAAGAATCACACGATAAAATATAAAACATTAGATTATTTGAAATTATACGATACATTTCCTAAAGATAGAAATATCGTTGACATGAAGATACGATTAATGATTCAAGGGACCATAAGACATGACGTCTGAGATCGACAACATTTTGTCAGAGAGATTCATGACCATGCCGATACAAGCAGGACTCCATTGATTGAAGTATGTCACGTTTCGTTCTAATATGTTCTTACCCTTGTCAAAAAAGGGCTGAAAGAACATTTAACAAACACGGATTTATTCATATTTTTAATCGCTGGTTTTTATGTTGTAAGTTAAAATAGCGAAACCCAATATTTTTGCAAGCATAAGAGTGAAAATTATTATGTTAGGAATTCCCTCGAAAAGTATAATTTTCATCCAATTTTTAACGTATCGTCATACAGCCGAGTGAGCTTGAGTGACTAAGGGTTGAGTTACACAACCAAAACTGCTGAAAGTAGAAAATTGCAATTTTTCATACGCATGGGGCTCGACCTGTAAATAATGAGATAAATCAAAATTCTTAGAATTGTGTTCATTAAATTTACAAATCGCTGAATTTTTGGTTCTGTCATTATTTCAGAATCATTATTTAATCAGATTTTATTTTTATTAAACCATAATTATTATTTTTAATTAATAATTTTTTTCAAACGCATTACTTCTAGCATTATTTTACCCGAATATGACTAGGTACACAGAATTAAGTTTTATGTCATTATTCACCGTAAACATATACCCCTTTTTTAACTACTCCCTTTTAGTACAATACATCTTTAAGGATATATTTTAATTTATAGTTACAGCAAACGATTTTTTTATTATGTTTCTATTATTCAGTTAATTATAATTTTGATTCTATAGTGTAAACTATGGTAACCAAATTATCTTGCAATTACTGAAATCACTAGATGGCTATTCTTCAAATCAAACTATTGAAAAATAATTATATAATTAACCTTTTAACTACGCCGATACAATAGTTGTAACACTGAAAATATCTTCTTCTAGAGCGGCGCTGGTTCAACTGCTGTACCAGTCTTTATCACCCCTATTTTTCTGGGAAAGGAGGGGAACGCCTATTGGACCTGCCTGCAGCCCTTTCTCCAAGTTTCTCTTGATAGAGAATAAACGAGTTACACACAAAATACAAGTTCCTTCAAGGTATTTATTTACAAGGGTGGAATTTTCAGATATTTTTGGAGTTCTGGAGTTGAAAAAGTGGATTCATGGAGCCGTAAGGTAAAGGTTAATGTAGCTTAAATACGTTCTTGTCTGACACGCAGTCTGAAAACATTTAACGTGTTGTAAGATACAGTAATCTGACATGAAATAATGTTTAATATGTCGCAATTGAAGTATAAGTTAAAATATAGGAGGAAAATGTATTCTTTCATTTGCTATTATCTGTGCACATGGAACCAATTCTATTATATATTTACAGTAGAGCTATACGCTGACAAAATTTTTAGACTTTTAACTTTACGGAACCTATAATAACAGAGCGTGAATCAAGATCGATACCAGAAATATTTTTCAATCTAAAATCAAAGCATACCGTTCTTCGACAAATTTAAATATCTTTTGAATCTTTGTCTTTATATATATTGTTTTGAAAGAAAGTAAACATTGGAGTTTATAATTTTATAATTCACGAGAATAAACATGGCCGTGATTCGAATAGCTTGTTGTACATTGCATCATTGCAGCCTTATAACCCACCAATATTTCATTGTACGAGTTTCTAAAATAAGATCATTATTTTGGAACACTCCGCATTGAATTCCACAATTTAAACTTTAAACATATTATGTATTATACATATTATGATTACGATTAAATTTACATTAATTTTATATACATTTTTAAGGAGAAGAACCTGCATGTGCGGGATCAAGATTATATATATATATATATATATATATATATATTACTCAAATCATACATTTGGCCTAATATGTATTCTGATTTGCACATACATATGTTTGTCGTTCTTCCGGTGGATCACCATACTTGGAATGTTGGCCATTGCTTTATCTGACATTTTGAGGTTAATTCTGCTGAATACAACACTTGGACATGCCCAGACTCGGAATTGAGACTGAAAAACACTACACTTCCTAGGACGGCCATCGCCCCCAATTATTTACTTAACACTCGTCCGCGGGCGATGATTCTTCAATTGACTATATATGTTGAACTTTCTCTGCCTGTTGCCATATCATTTTGCTTGAGGTCCAGATACGCCCTCCGTATCTTACTGGTTCGTCCTCAAGCAGATGTAGCAACACTTCTTCATTGACCATCTTATTATCCACTCTGTATAGTATAAGCCTTGGCTCCCAAGGATATTTCTGACCCAACCACACCTACAATTTATGTGCACTAAATTTATTGGGGTTATGACCTCCCGGGCCACGACTGTCGTAAAAATGAAGTCTGGGCTTTGTTTCGTACGAGTATTTCTACGAGTCTACGCTTTGTTTCGTATGGTATACATCGAAACACAAATGTCATCTGGTCTCACATATATGAAAAGAAAATTAATGCAATCAACATGGATTATTCAAAAATGTACTTTTATGATTTTAATTTCGAGTTACATTTTTAATTATATACACATATATAAATATATATATTAGTACTTTTAACTAAATATTATATTAATATTATTTTATAACTTTAAAGAGAGCATCATTCTGGTCAAAAGTCCATTTTGGTATTTTTGAAACGAACAATGGACTTAAACAAAGGACGCCGTATTTGACAGTCTTGGCCCGGAGTCTTGGAACCATAAATTTATAGCATCAAAATGGCAATCTTGAGTTAGGAGTCAACAATACTTCCGTACAAATCTTGCAAATTTTAATGAGCTCCATAGGAACCTATCAAGAGACACTCAATCTTCACAAAAAAGAATAGGCCAACGGAAATCGGTGAGGGCGTGTTTCCACGGAGCAAAAAAGTATATTGTTACCTAGAAAAAACTGATACGAATAACAGTACATTGAGAAGTAAGACGAGTATCAGTAATCAGATGGGACTGTGATGAGATTCAGTGTTGAGAAATAAGGCTCAGTTCGTACAGCAAATATATAAGACAAGTGTTGTACTACAAGAATGATGTGTGCAAAATATAAAAGATGAAAACGAAGATGGTAAGAGTATAGTTGTGACGAGAGATATTTGCAGCGGTATGACAGACCCAATGACAAGAAAATGCAACGATATAAATGTATGTGCCAATTATATTTGACAACGGTCGAGTTCTTTTTCTCAAAAATATTTTCGATTACAAAACGGTCTCACATTGAACCCTCCTGGGGCACGTTGTAAAATAATAATTAGTTAGGAAATTATCGGTGTAATTATATTCTTGCTTATAATTGTGTGTTAAATAAATATTAATTTTAAAGTTAAAATATTTTCGTTAATGATTAGTGTGTCTAATTTTAAATATGGTAAGTGAGATCGCACTTGGGTATACATTTGGTGGGTTATTGCTACACAGCGATTAAATATTTTATATGCGTTGTACGGAACTTAAATTTTTTATACTGAATTTCGTGGTTTAACAGTACTAACCACTTAATAACAAACTAAATCTAAATATATATTTACGCCGCATTTGGTATTTGGCCAACTTCTCTTAAGTTATTAGCACCACAGTATATTTTAACTTGGATGGTTTATGCCCTGGGTCTAAAAATTATCTCAACTATCAGTTCAAACATGTCTTTAGTTTAAATAAAAAACGAATCATCAAGAAGAAATACACTTTTGTTGCAAAAGAAGAATTCGTTAATAGTGATTTTATAGAACATTATTTTTTACAACTATCTATTATTTAAAGAAAAATAAAACCTAGTATGAACAACCTCTTAATAGCTCCTTACCAAAACCTTATTGTGTCACAACATGTAACGTGAGTTACATACTATGTCACAGTGGTTCCAATTAAATACTGAATATTTATGAATTGATGTGGTTCCATACATATTAATAGTTTTCTTTTACGTGCATTTCCTTACTCAATGACTTAGTAGTATTAATTTATTAATTTACAATATATTATTTGTGAATACTCATAAATATATTAATCTGATTATCAAAAAGTACTGACTCTCATATTTAATTATCCACGATATCTAGACAAGCACATCTATAAAATTATTCAAGGATTTTTCAATACTTTATAACATGGCACCGTATAATATGTATCATAGCAACTCATTTAATGTTTAAACGTGACAGCTGTTCGATAGCAATTAGATGAAGTTTTAATGGTAATATATCTCGAGGAACTACTTAAACCGATAGCCAGGATCATTCAAGAAAGTCGTATACATTGAAATTCAATGTATTGCAGTTAGAATAATTGGCACTATATTTATGATACGTATAATGATATCATTGTAAGTTGTATTGTGTTTCCAGGGAAGCACATTGGCTGTTAGTATATAGAAAAAATGAGAGTTTATTTCGAAAACTAGAAGGTATGCCCGTTATACGACGGAATTCAAAATTTGCAATTCATTTCTTCCCATTTGGAGCCATTTTTATCAATTTGGGGATGGATGTAAGACTTCTGTGAAGTTTCCTGCTCATTTTGCAGCCTATATGCTTCGGACTTTTCTTTTTGAAATATTCCCAAATATTCTTGACTTTGACGTGCTCGCCATCTTCTCACTCTTTCTCGGTTTAACCGATATTTCTTTTTTATTATATCCTCTTCTTTTTCCATTGGACAACACGTTTGTGAAATAAAATTTGTTTTGACTGTCAAAAACTGTTTTTTTGTGTTTAATAGTTTGAAATATAAATTTACATCTGCTGACACTACTCAATAAAAGAACAAACAATGAACCGCGTTCAAGCAGAAATATAATTAACTACGAAGAAATCTCTGGTTTTTAATATGAACAATGAATTCAAGCAGCAGTGAACGTGAAAAGTCAATGGGTGATTGATGTTTACATGGAGGATTATGAAATTGCTGATGGTCTGGGTTAGTATTTAAATTGAAATGCTTATCCGTGATTGAAACACGTTTGCCAACATTTTGTAGCAGCATTACCAAAATACCCAAAGATGGATAAACAGACAGCTAAATCAAGGTGTTTATATTATTAGTTTAATTTGCAGTTGGTATGTAGCTGCTGATATAAAAACTGTGCTGTGTTCAGTATAAAGTATCATGGGTATGAATGCCAAAAGTTTTCTATTTATTTTTTTATAATTGACTAGAATTATAATCGAGTTAAAAAACTGGATGAAGTTGCAGAAGATTCTTTCAAATCCGCCATTCAAGTTTTAAAAGGTACACGCTCCTAATAACCACAGACGCATGAGCGATTCATATCCCCTCCCATATAATATCATATTTTACTATACGAATCCCTATCAAAACACACATACTATACCACCCAGTAGTATAGCGTAATTAATATACGCTTCCTTAAGAACCCTCTAATAAACGAATGGATAATTTTTAATGCCCCAAGCTTTTTATTTCAAGTTTCCAATTACTAGTCATACAATAGAGGTGAAAGGGACTAACTCTCTAAAACTTAATGGATTATAACTCAGCTCAAACTAATATATCTATAAATCAATTTGGTATTAATTTCACAGTTTAAAACATGAATTTTAAGATAAAGGAGAAAGGAAGTCGCTCTAACTCCATGCTTTAAATATTTAAATTTTTACTATTTAATGGGATGACTTCTCAATAGTAACTTCCCTATTCAGCTGAATCATGGGGGTAACTGGATGGTTTTATTTCTATCTCCATGAGCTCAATACACTTACCTTTTAATTTCTTCAATCATTAACATTTTATGACCATGCAATTGCAGCATGTTGTAACAAGGCCTTCGTCTGAGATATAAACACTTTATTTCACCCCAACAGGCTACATAGACAGGGATTGAATGTTGTATTTTATTATATAATAACAGTTTTAAGAATGACTATTTCAGTTAAAGCTTTTTTCTTCTTTAAAATGATAATCTCTTGAGATATTCCTTTACTGCGAGGATACACTTCAGACAGGATACAAGTCTGAACTGTGATGATGACACAGCACATACGAACATGAGAAGTGACATAGGTGATAATGTCACAAGAGCATCTAAGTTTGATGGAAATTCATATGGGTATGTAGGTAAGAGCAGAACGATTATCATATTATTTCTTAACGTATTATATAAAACTGAAAAAAAAAATCACTTTGGTGCATTAATGAGCAAAATTTGCACCAAAATGTGGTTGAAATTGAATTAAACTGGAATCCATGTTGTATCCACGATTTTCAAAATTATTTGAACGCATCTATATATATTTTTGAAAAGAAATAAAACCTGCAATTGTTTTTATTTATATATATGACGTTTTAAAACAGAAAAGAAAAACGGAAATCAATGTGCCAACTGTGGTGAATGCTCAGTGTACGAACCGCCTCTTGGGCCCTGGTAAAATATTGCCCATCGTAGTTTGGCAACGATATAGTTTGTCACTTTGCTATTGGAGAATGACAAACTGTATTACGAAAAAATATGATGTGGACTACATATGATATACCATGGAGATTCGATTTAATTTCCCTTTTCTTTCTTTTATAATTTATTTAATTGAGATTAAGTGTACAAAATAACACTGATAATTATTTGAAATTTCACCGAATTTGTAGTTTTAATTTAATTTTCTTTTTTATTTGGCGATTGGGCATATTTTTAAAGGCGACTTGACAAAAAAGGCGAAAAATCTCAAATATTTCAGAAGCAGTTAGTTCTAGAGATATGGGGATATTCTTATTTCTCTATTCTTCAAAATTTAGAAATAAAAACAAGCATTTAATTGATACATTTGAGCATATGTAGTGTTCTTTTTTAGATTTTGACTAATTGTAGGTCCATTTTGTAAAAAAGTGAAGGTTCTTATTCTGAATCGTACCAAAATATAATTAGCACCAGAGTAACTCACAGGTGACTTATACTCTAAATTTTGTCAATTACTTTTCGCCTAGTGTTTATAAATACATTGCCTATATATTGACAGACATAAATACTCAGATTTTGCTTACGGGTGGGACAGCATTAATCCCAAACGAAAAGCCTCTCAAAAAGACAGGTATTTGGAATACCCTATTCTAAGCAGTTCGATCCCCATTTGCAGATATTGGCATCCATGGACGCCAATGTCTGCTCTGCAATGTGGGTGGCTTGACAGCATAGGGAGAACCATCTCCTGGAGAATATCGTCGACGTACAAACATATAGTATAAAAAATACCGTGATGTCCAAACCATCATATTGGGTTGTGCGGAATAACAAGAGGATATTGGCTGTCAGATGAGATGGCTCCCCAGACTGTGACACAAGAGGTGATGGATGGGTGAAGCTCGACGACAAATGCAAAATTATAACTCTGGACTTACACATGCGGCGGTTATCTGCAATGATGGAGAAGCTGGATTCGTCTGTAAAGATATCATGCCTTCAATCGGACACTGTCTAAGCTGACCGAGCTCGGCACCAATTCAAACGACTCTGCCTATGTGGAGAAGTCAGTGACATGCACGTTAATGGATGTTGTCAGCTAATTTCACTTTCTGCAGTCGTTTCCGAATAGTATCCCTTAAACCAATATGGATGATGGCAAATAGCTGATAGCGCCGCTATTCTGTGGACTACATTTCTAACTGCACGATCCTCTCGATCGATTGCCTGTCTGGGGTATCCTGAGTACTGGAATGGTTATATGTGTTTTCTCAGATCCGCCATTTCCAACACCTAGCAACTTTAACATCGCTCGATTAAGATGACGACTGGTATGTCCGTCGGAACAACTAGCTTTTCATAGGCTTATGATTATATAAATATATATATATATATATATATATATATATATATATATATATATATATATATATATATATATATATATATATATTTACACTGCTGGACAATTGCTAAGGATGGATCACAATTTACAATGTTGCACAATATTAAGCGGGGGTGGAGGCAAAGCAGGATAAACTATTGTTTCCACACTGTTCGGACATTAGAATAAAGATAATTTATTGTTCTGAAAAACACAGAATGTTTTGAGACATATGAAAGGAAAAGGTGTTCATTTGATGCTGTGTACGGAGAAATGGAAAAATGCATATGAACGACAGCAAGTATCTTTGAGAAAGGTGTCATTACGATATGCCCACTGTGAAGGACGATGCTACATCCCACACGTCGTGTTATGCCCTGCACAAAATTATTCAGCAGCTGTTGAGGCAAGTTATCCCACTTCTCTGTCAGTGCATGAATGAGGGTGTTCTTGTTGTTGGAGGATATTTTCGACCAGCAAGTCGTCTCCCCAAAGCATCCCAAACATTTTCAATGGGATTTAGATCTGGAGAACGTTCTGGCCATACGAGCATTGAATACTCTCGCTGATTAGACAATCCAGAACAGCTAGTGTTCGATGACATGGTGTGTTGTCTCCCGTCCATGAGATCAAATTTATCACCGACAGCAGCACGGGAAAGGCGAACATGAGGCAGTAGAATTTCATCAGTGTACCTTTGGCCGGTCAAAGTCCCATTTGCAACCACATGTAGGGCCGTGAAAACTATTGATCATGATGCCGAACCATACCCTGATACTGCATGTCGCTGTGGTGCGCCGGCCCGTTTTTGATAGGACAATGTACCTGCCTTCTGAAGGTGCCGTACTTCTAACACGACCTTCTCCGTGACGGTTGCAACACATTCCAGTTGTTTTAAATGCTGACCACAGAGGGGAAACAGCGACGTTTGCGATGTCGAACTCCCTGGCCGTGTCTGTTTTTCTCGCCTTTCTTTGATCTTTCCAATAATACGGCCACTCGTAAAATCATCTAAGTGATATCGGGAAGACATACCGAAAATTTCAAGTTCGTCAATTAAATCTTTCCCGTTAAACTTTCACTTGGAACAACAACTGTCCACACGCTTCAAATTCTTTAAATCGCTTATCAGCGCTATCACGTGGCGAACAGGCGGGGAAATTAAAAATTTGCATACGCACACCTCTTCTTACTGTATCTCGCACTTATTCTAATTTCCCACATTTTGCTTTCTCTCAGTTTGTGGATGCTATGGGTGATAGTGTCATCCGTACTTAGCAATTGTCCAGCAGTATATTTTATATATGTATATATATATATATATATATATATATATATATATATATATATATATATATATTTATATATATGTGTGTGTGTATTTACTGTTTTCTATTCAAAAGTCTAACACAAACAAAGGAGATTCAGCTGTGCTATACACTTCACTTGAAACATTTTTTCGAATCCCAAAAATGTTAAAATTATTTTATACTGATTCGCACCTCTACATTCAATTTAATTACACATCCTCCCCGAAACGAAATAAAATCTGTTCTCAAACTTCTTACGACTTTTCGTTCAAGAAATCCCAAGGACTTTATACCGTGAATTAATCGTGTTCCAAGTTTTACACATAAATTTCAAGACTCGAAAAGAAGCATTCTTTTGAGAGGAAGAGAGGAAAAGCTGTAAACTTTTAAATTAAGTAATGTGTTTCTTTCTTGCTCCGTCTCAAGAAGTTACATATGTGCTTTTTAACTGAAAATAAAATATGTCTGTGGTATTATGTCTCAGATTTTGCAGTGTAAAATGTAAAACATATAATAGATATATTGAAATATAAGTTCTTGATAATAGCCAGTCTTAATAATAGCCAAAAATATCTTTGAAATTAGCTATAAATCACCATATAGGGAGATATTAATGGGCATAGGAAAAACATATAAATGATTATTATGTAATTCCAAAAATTATACTTTTCCTTCAAGGAAATTTCGGAAAGGAAAATACAAAATACATAAGGGGCATATTTTCTAATGTTTTGAAAAATATGTCAGGACTTGTAGGGTGGTTAGAAGAAACTTACTCGATAAGAAATAACATCTGATTTTCATTTTCTAATTTTCTGGTATTACTGATATTATTGTTATTTTGTTTTCTTTTTTTAATATAATTTGCGTTCCATCTAATAAATTGAAAAAGAAAAGGAAAATAACATTTCCCAGTAATACTTTAAAATTTACAGATGCAAAGTAGTCTTGTAAATCGGGAAAAATAGGTGATGATATTACTTAATATAATATGATGTCCCATTGGTTTCAAGAAAGGAGTGTTCCACGAACTGAAAATAGCGACACAAGTTTGGCAATAAAGAAACGCATGGGAATTAATGAAATTGAAAATCATTTGGAATTGAATTAATTTAGAATAAAGTACATAATAAACGAATAATGTATTGCGACAAGTGAAATTTTAAGTAATTTACAACACAGTTGAAAAGTGTTTATGACTTTGTTCATTCTGTCTGTCTGTCTGTCTGTTCGCACGATAACTGCAGTAAAAATGACTTTATTAAAATTAAATTTTAATATGATGTTGAGACGGTCTGTGGAACATATGGGAATGTAAATGAATAATATCACTCGATTTGTTTTGGATTGACCTTGGATTGAAAAAATGAAATACATTGAACCCTATGGGACCTAATTTTTCAAATATTGTTTTATGCGAATTTAAAATTCAGAAATTGCTCCGAAAGTTTTTAAAAATATTCAAACTATCCCATAAAATATATAAAAACATTTTCAGAAAAATATATTCGGTAGCTTTTAAATACAATTTAAAACAATAATTACACCCATATTATAATATATAATATGGGTGTCTGAACGGTCTGGGTCTCAACAACAACCCATATTATAAAGATATCACGTGAACCACTTCTAAATAAAATATGGCATACATCTTGTGGAAGACCCAGGCCGTCCGACTCATCCAGGGGACTTGAGCAACTATTTGGACGACCGGAGCCACAATTGTGATTTTTAAAGTTATTTTAATTTATATTTAGTGTTGTATCTGTTTTAAAACCGTTTATCTATATTCATAATTTCTATATATATATATATATATATATATATATATATATATATATATATATATATATATATATATATATATATATATATATATATATATATATATATATATATATATATATATATCCTTTAGAAGCCGAAATTTGCAAAATTAAAACCAGAAATCACACTTTTAAGGCGGAGAGCAACACAATATAGAGAATTCAAATAGTAAACCATAAAGGAAGAGAATGAATGTGGAAGCAATATACCAAAAATTGCCCGAAGGAGGTTGTGACACCCGCTCCCCGGTTAAGCAAGTTTTATGTCCCGATGACACTCCCGGTAGCCGATCCATTGATATAGCAGATAATGCAAAAGTATCAAAAAACAAATAGAATATAAGTCACATGATTAGTGCCCATATTAGGAGGAATCATTGACCGTAAAAAACCCCTTTATTTATTCAATTTAAATTAAAAACATCCAATATCTCCCGAGCCATATATCTGTTATCCAATGTTAAAAGACATTTATAAAAACCACTGAAGCAGATACTACACGCCAATGTCAAATACTCCAAAGATTGCAGTAAAAAGTACAATTTAGTACACAATATAGTTCACTTACATAATCAAACCTTCGATGAAGAGGATCAACCACAGCAACTTCATGTGTATTGAAGGCACTGACATAAAGCCAGTAAATCTACATGTCACTTGGTATTTTATTTAAGTATAAACGGTAGCTGTCAGTCACGATTATATCATAAAAACCGCATATAGTATCACTCAAAAAACTCTTCGGAAAACCTTGTGTAATAGTTCCATGGAGGAAGCGAATGTCGGTAGTATATCGATCATTAAAGTTGCTATTTAATCGTTTGCTGGAAATGAGTTGATTTAAAGTGATGTTTCTGAACACTTTCTTTTGTAAACAGGAATTCCATAAAATAATATAATTTATTTAAAATTTAAAATCTCTACGTTTTCGTAAAGACGAAAACCCATAGTACCATCAGAGAGCTTATATATTGATAAATCCAGAAAATGGAGACTTTAATCGTGGTTATATGGAGTTTCTCTTCATTTTAAGCATTTTGGATAAAATCGAAAATCCATAATATACTTCTCTGAATACAAGCCAATAGTATGTTATCAAGTATAATATATCAGCAAGAATAGAGGGGCATCCTCCACCCATTGGAATTCGGTGTAGTTGTTTGTAGAAATATGTACCATCGTACAGAACGGTTTCGAATAGTACCAGTTCAATCATAGACATATATATTTTGTAATGTTTGTCTGCATTTTACGTTTGCCGTAAATTTCCATCAAAATAGCAAACATATCATTGATATTGATGCTGCAGAACAAATTGTAAAAATCATAGCTTTTATAATGTTAACATTCTGAAATATTTTTAATTTTTTCAATGATTTCTAGATTGTTATTAATAAAATAAACTCCATTAAATTTAATTTTGATATCACTTCTTTTAAGATAAATAGCAGTTTTTACTTTCTTTATATACATAATGTATATGAAAAGTATTGTGACGGGATCGAAAATTCGAACTCGAGTTTTCGACGGGAGAGCACGTTTCAAGCAACCCTGACCACAAATCTAACATTTTTGAAGTGATGTCTGTCTGTGTGTGTGTGTGTGTGTGTGTGTGTGTCAGTGAGTCTGAGGAGACGATAACTGACGAACGAATGGAGCGATTTGAATGAAATTTGGTACAAAAATCACAATCCATGAATACTGGAAGTCTATTGTTTTAAAACACAATCGAATGTTCAGAACCCGTCTAAATTTTCGAGAGAAATTTTGAAAAAATTTTCAAAAATCAAAACCTTTAATAAAGTTGCGCAAATAGACATTTCTTATGTAATTTTTCCTTAAACGATTGACATAAACTTTGGAACGCTAGCATGATTCGCATTTTTCAAATTGCACATTTTTCAAATAAATGTATCAAATAAATCTCATAAATTAAAAAAATATATATTAATTGTTGAGAAACAGGTTTACTTTTCATATATAATATCATGCGATAAATTTGGTGACATCGTTCTCATGGATCTAACTTGTTCCATTCACGATAAAAGATACTTTGAGTTATACTTTTGTATTTGAAATCACAATAGTTATTTATCTGCTGTAAGAATAACTTATTTTTCCGTCCATAACGCTTGGCGAGATTTTGGCGACGAATTTTGCGGGCGACATTTGAAAATGTTGCCAAATTAACGAAAATCTCGCCAAAAAGATATATATGACGCTAAATCAATGAAAATGGCGACTAATTGAATAAAATTCAATTTCTTGGAATGAGTATAAGTATATAAGAGTAACTGTTTTTTTTAACTCTAAAAGTAGTAAATTCATTCATTATATAAGGAAAGTCATGTGTTGCCCACATCAGATTTTTTTATTTGCAATAGTCAAATAAGTTTTAAATCCATTAATAATATGTCGAAATTTGATAGGATTTTTAAAAAGTTTGAGAATCAAAGTAATATAAGTAAATCTAATGGATTTCAAGTTGTAACTCAAAGTTTTGTATTTGGCTTTAATACGGTTTTCAATTTCAATTTGTGATTGATTTAAGAGGCAGTATGCATTACGATCTTTATAATAAGCAGTCAGTAAGTTTATGTACAGGTATTGGCATGTAAATGCATAATTGTCTGTGACTTTGTCGACGTACGTAATCACGAAATGTTTTTGTAAAGCCAACAAAATATATTTGTTATAATGTTTCACAACATATTTCACTTCACTGTATTTTTTAATAAATTCGTTTAATACTACCGCTCTCCTCTCGTCATAAACTGCGGTGGGTGCACTGTATTTTACCGCATTTCTGTAAATGAACCTATCAATATCACCTTCAAGTGGACTTCCAATAGATCGATATTCTTGCATTAGATATTCAGTGCCAAGTTCGAAAAATGGTTTTAAAGTTGATCCATGTAAAAGTTCAAGGTTTCCAGTAATGACGTTACCATGGGTTACGTCTATAGATGAGGAATATTCTAGACAGAGGCAATGCTGTTAGGTATAAATAACCTCTCTACAAATATTATTGTCGTTAAATAAACTCCTGCAGAGTGGTTTGGCAAATTTGTAAGCAATTTTAATATTGATATTGTTAATAGGAAACTTAAGTTGGATTTTTTTTTAAATGGATGAAATATTAACATCATCGAAAACTTTATTTTTGTAATTAATAATCATATATTCCGTAGTAATATTAAAAGGTTTGTTATCGATTAAGGAAATGTCTAAGATTTTTGCACGTAATTTAATGTAATCCAGAAATATAGCAGTAACAGTGGAGTTGTGAGAAAAAACGTTTTTAAATGTGTCACAACTACAAAATTGCCATATGTTTTACAAAAATGCATTTCTAACGCCAAAAATGCAGTTCTTAATCCATCTATGAGGTATTGATTTATTTTTAGCATGATCCCTTGCAAAATTCATAAGATTATTGATGGTGTCAGCCAGATTTAATTTCTTTCATCTTCCTCCTCGAGTTTTTTGCATATTTGTTACATTTTTTCCGTAACGGCGATGATTGTTAATTATAACAGACGAGTGGTGTTTTTGAATATAATTATTATCATAATTAATATCATATATAATTGAATTCAAACCATAGGGATGAAGAGCATAATTGTTATTGATGTAATAATTCTTCCACCACAAACGTTCTTTGTAGTCGGCTACGATATCCAAGATAGTTAGTTGATTGCATTAATACCATGATCTTTAAAATGTCGAATTTCTATAGATGATCCGCTAAGAAGGTTTTTTTTTTTTATAATTTGTATATCTGGCTTCTATGTAAGTTAATTCTTACATTGATATTGTTTTTTGTCGGGCCGATATACTTTAAACCGCACTCTTTGCATTCTATACAATATATACAGTTATAAGTTTTGCAAAATGTGCAATAATTACTGTTATTACATACACGTAAAGGATTTGACGTAGGACACATCTTGCAAAGACTATAATTGCATTTCCTGTACTTGAAATTACTGAAATTTCTATAAGGGCTATTATGAGATCTTTTACAGTTGTAATTGTTCGATTCCACGTGATGAAACATATTTACAGTTTTTTTGTTTTCTCTCTCTCCAGAACAACAGGTTTAAAGTATGGATCAATTGTATTCACTTTAGGGTAACTGTTTGACGATTGGCTGGTACCCCTATTGCCAGTCAACCGTGCCATCGTAGGATTTCTTACGAAGTTGCCACCCGCTACATTGCTATATTGTGTCATTTCATATAAAATAAAGGTATTTTTATTCCTAAAAACCCAAAAAGGGTTTCTAATTCAAATTTTATTAGATAAAAGGGTTTTTTATGGTCAATGATTCCTCCTAATACGGGCTAATCATGTGATTTATTTTCTCTTTGTTTTTGATACTTTTGTATTCTTTTCTAAAGCGATGTATCGGCTACCGGGAGTGTCGTCATAAAGCTTGCTTAACCGGGGAACGAGGGTCACAAAACCCCTGTCCAATTTTATAACATTGCTTCCACATTCATTATATACACAGTTACCTTAAATGTTTCTGGCAGGTCGGACGGTCTGAGTCTCAACAACAACATTCATTACATATACACTAAGACAAAAAAAAACGATGCACCTCATAAAATAATCCGATATTAATGAAACTTTACATGCCAACTCCTTTCGAATGAATATGCTAATGATCAAATATTCGCTGCCAATAAATGATTAGTCGGAGCTACAACGCATTGAAACTGAGCACCATGGTAGTGTACATAAGGAGCGAACCTTGCCTTCAGGAACAAAACGTGTAGTGGATTTCGATTTCGTTTATGTACCTTGATTGTAAGAATGCCTCGCCGGTGAATCCGCTGCCACTACGATTATATGAAGCAGTTTGAAATAGGGCGAGTTGTCGGACTGTATGAGACGGGATGGGCACACCGACGAATCGCTCGCTATGTGTGTAGAAACGATGCAGTAGTTAGAAAATATTGGCAAAAATGGGTCCGGAATGATCTATTTCAGCAGAAAGCGGATAACGCATGGCCTAGAGCAGCGACAGAACGGAAAGTTAAAGAGATTTTCTGTGCAGATGTGATAGCAGCAGATTCGTCGTTATCAACCATCTAACGTGTGACAAACACGGAAGCGACCACCCGGACATTAATAGGCGACTACAGGAGCGAAATCTATACTCTCGGCGTCCATTACGGGGCTCACCACTGAGTAGTATGCACCGTTAACAGCGATTGCAATAGTGCCCGGCCCGATCAACGTTGAATTGTTCGGATTGGGAACGGATTGTCTTTAGTGACGAGTCCCGTTTATAACTGAGTCCCGACGACCAGCGCAGATGTGTCTAGAGACATCTCGGACATGGTCAGGATCCTGATCTTACTGCCACGGCCCAACAGCAGGGAGTTATGGTCTGTGATGTCATTTGATGGCCAGGCCCCTTTGATTGTCTTCCGTGGCAACATCACACCACAGACGTATGTTGCGAATAATCTACAACCCGTTGTATAGCCATTCCTTTCGCGGCACTCCTAGCTAACTTTCAGCAAAATAATGCCATGCCACACACGGCACGCCTCTCTATTGATTGTCTGCGTGCTTACGACACCTCACGTCCTTGGCCAGCCAGATCTAAAAATATCTCGCCGATTGAGTAAATCTGGACTGAGATGTGTCCATCCCAGAATGTAGACGAAATAGTTCATCAATTGGGAGCTATTTGGAACGACATCCCTCATAATGCCATCCGCTAACTTTTTGCATCAATGCCCCGTCAGGTAACATGTTCTATCAAGGCCAGAGGTGGACCAGCGCCATATTAACGTACTCACTTTGTGAAGATCTTTCAGTGCAATAAATCATCCAATTTTCTGTACATCCAGACTGTCTCATATATATATATATATATATATATATATATATATATATATATATATATATATATATATATATATATATATATATATATATATATATATATATATATATATATATATATAGAAAAATTGAAATATACAAAGTGAAAAAAACATGTAAAAAGGAAGGAATATGACTCTCGTGCACTTCTCTATCCAGATCTCGTGATGATTTCAAAGTCACTCCGGAGGTTGGCTTGGGCCAGGGCTGGCGACCAGGAGTGAAAATGACGCGGCGTTTTTGAAGAGCTCGTTGAACTGGGGAGTAAGGTCACAACCCCTTACCGCCATAATGTAAGCTTTTTGCCGAGCCTTCCTTCCTTTTTACATGTTTTTTTCACTTTGTATATTTCAATTTTTCTATATATATAGTGTTTGGTACCCTCATGCTGCCTTGCGCAAAAGTTACTAAAACATTTTAATTTCCGATTTTTCAATTTCTATATATTTATATTTTATATATATATATATATATATATATATATATATATATATATATATATATAAACATTATGCATAATTTCCTAAATATTTTAGATATTTCATACGATTCTTAAAATAGCCATATTTTGAAATTTGAAATGCCCAGAATTGTGTAATAAGGATTCCCCTTTTCCCAAGTAATTTATATCTTGCTAATAGTAATCGCTTGTGTTGCACATTTTTTTCAGAGACGACCTTTGTTGATTTTGCGTTTTAAATCTAAAGAAAGAATTAAATTTAAAAATATGTTTGCTCGGAATAAAAGTTGTTTTGTTTATTTAACACATCAAATCAATGGAATTACCTATAGAAATATATTACTTGTGATAATATAGGAAATTATTATATTGCTATCGCTATCATCTATTAACAATTTTATTTATATTTTATGTATTATTTTAAAACCACAGATATTATTCTATGAGATTTAAGATATTTCGAACATCACATGCTAAACATATAGTCCCTCTGTGCCAAATACAATTTTTCCTTGTAGTTTGAAGTGGAACTATCATTGTCAGCACAGGTTCTGTGAACTGTATCAGGTGCCAAGAATGCTGAAGATAAATTACACTGCCCCAGTATGTAACTGTTGAAGTGATAAATGTTCCCAACTTTAGTTCTACTGGGAATATTGGAGGTGGTAGAACACGGTTGATTTGATACACATTGTAGAAATAATAAATTCTTCTGGTTTGAATCTTAACGTTAGCTAAGAAATGTTCAAATTTTTTCCTGGATTTGCTTATTTAATGTTTGTTTAAACTTACATTTTTAATCATTTTATGAATTAAAAAGTGTATTTGGAATAAATATTAGAAGGTGTATCAGCTGCTGTGCAAATACCAGATATAAAATTTTTGCAAGTAAGAATAATCTGTAAGAATAAAAACTGCAAGTAAGAATAATCTAGTATATTTTTTCAAAGTCAGATGCTTAAATATAACTATAAGCCTATGGAAATGGCCTAACCGTGATATGTTTCGCTGTCATCACACGTTGCTTCGCTGCACCACAGAGGCGGATCACTATATGCTTTTAAGCAAACAATTGATCCAGAAATCCAGTGAGAATGGCAGTTACAAGGTAATTTCCTATTTTTCCCTGAAACACCGTCTGTCGCAAGGAATTTCAGACCTGCGGATGCATCGTGCTTCTACTTCTCCTAGACACGGATATTATTTTAGACGGCCTTTCGGATCGAACTCAGGATCTCCGAGTGCGATTTTCTTTCTTTAATCACTGATCTATCTCGTCCCTCTCAAGTAAGGAAAATATTAAAATTTAATGAAAAACATAAGTTTGTAAACAAAGCATAAATGTGAACATACAACACAAAAAAATTAAATATATCGGATTATTAGGTAAACAACCGGTTTCAAAAAGTAAATATCTTATAATAATCCAAGAGAAAAATCACATTAATTATATATTAAAGAAGCATTTGTTTCTGAACACTGCACTAACTAACATCATTATAAACGAAAATCCGAGATGTTATTTACAAAGATATACGATGTGCACAAGGAAATAAAATATCTGGTGTAAATTGGATAGAATAAAAATTGAACTATGTGCAGATCACTTCAGGCGTTTTTTTTAATTGAAAAGAACTTGATTATACACATAAGTACCACAAATAAAAAAATCTGATGTGAGCAGCACATGACTCTCCATATATAATGCTATGAGTTTAGTCCTTTTACAGTCTAAATATAATGTATAAGATCCACGGTACTGTGTTTTAACGCTCAATTGTATATTTTTGCGATTTTCCGGATGACAACATTTAAAACTATTTCAAAGTACCCAATTAACTAATATATCACGCAACTCTAAATAAACAATTATAATATTGATAGCATCTTTCAATAAGCGACTTAGTCCATATAGTAAAATATTTTAATAATCAATTCATCAATTACGCATCATTTTCATAAATTTAGAGTCATTTGTTTCAATTTTGACGATATTTTCGTCAATCTGGAGAGAAATACCGCATGTGTCGCTAGATTATTATCGAAGTTCGCCAAATACATGACCAAATGTTACACACAAATGGAAAGAAAAGTTATTCTTATATAATAGAAGCCATACCCGTCATTGGACGGAAATCAGACTTTGTGAAACTTTACTTCCCATTTGTGGTAATTTTTTTCAATTCGGCAACATTTTTGCTACATTGGCAGCATTTAAAATAGTCGCTTGGATGGCGAAATCTCTTTAAATTTCTCGCCAAGCATTACGGACGGAGAGTGAAAGAGTTTATTCTTATAGTCTATTCTTATATTATTTCCAAGATATTGAACTCAATTAGTTGTCAATTCATTTATTTAGCGTCGGTTTCATCAATTTGACGAAGTTTTATCAATTGGAAGACATTTTCGTCAATCTGGCAGCATTTAAGAAGTCAGAAAGTTGGGTCATTCCAACAAATTCATCACTAAAATTTTGCCAAACGTTACGGACGGAAAAATAGGTTATTCTTACAGTAGATACTTATTCTTATAGTAGATTACAAGATATTGAATTTTCGTCAATCAGTCTTAATTTTCATCTTACGTTAATTTCATCAATTTGGCGACATTTTCGTTAATTTGGCAATATTTAAAAAAAATTGCCAAAATAGCGACATTTTGCCAAATTTGTTTCCAAAATCTCGTCACGAGTTATGGACTGAGAAATAAGTTATTCTTATAGCAGATAACTGGCTTTTGGCGTTCAAATACAAAATTACTAACCAAAAAATCATTTCTTATGAATGGATCGAGCTAGATCCAAGAGAATGATGTCATCAAATTCATCTCATGATTTCACATATATGAAAAGTGAACATATTTCACAATAGTTAGATATAAAATCAACATAATATTTATAGCTTCTTAAAATTTTGATATTGACACAATACATTACTTTCTCTATATAATGCAATGAATTCATTGATTTTACATAAAAAATAGTTTATAATGCACATGGTATTGTGTTTTTAACGTTGATTTGTACATGCGGCGATTTTCCGGATGACAGCATGTAATACTATTTCAAAGTACCCAAATAACTTATATTTCATACAACAGTAAATTAACAATTATCATTATTAATAGCATCTTCAATAAGCGATATAGTCCATATATTAAAATATTTTAATAATTGGTTCATCGATTAGGCGTCATTTTTGTAATTTTGCCGATATTTCCGTGAATCTGAGCAAAATTATCGCCAAGTTGGCATTACTTTGCTAGATTATTCAACAAGTTCGCCAAAATACATCACCAAGTATTACAGACAAACGGAGAGAAGAACATTTCTTATATACTAGAAAGTATGCCCGTCATATGACTGAAATAAGAATTTGCGAAACATTACTTCCCATTTACTTCTCATTAAAATAGTCGCCAATTTGGCGACGTCCTGTTAAATTTCTCACCAAACATTACGGACGGACGGCCTAAAAAATGCTTTATTCTTAGTCTAATCATATTCATCCAAGATATTGAACTTTCATCAATCAGTCCTCATTTCATTAGCGTCGGGTTCATCAATTTGGTGAATTTTTATTTATTAACTGGCATTGTTGTCAATTTGGCAACTTTTAAAAAGTCACCAAGTTGGAGATATTCTGACAAATTTGTCACTGAAATTTTGCCAAACTTTACGTCCGGAAAAATAGGTCATTCTTATAGTAGATACTTATATTCTTTCCAAGATATTGCATTTTTGTCAATTAGTCATGACTTTCATTGTTTTAACGTCATTTTTATCAATTTGGCGATTTTTTCGTTAATTTAGCATTATTTAAAAAAAGTCTTCACATTGGCAACATTTCGCTAAAATATCGCCAATAGTTATGGACGGTGGAATAACTTTTTCTTGTAGCAGATAAATGACAATTGGCGTCCAACTACAAAAGTATTACCCAAAGTATATTTTATCATTAATGGAACGAACTAGATTCACGATAATGATATTACCAAATGTATCGCATGTGATATTACATATAAAAAGTGAGCATATTTCACAATAGCTAATACTTTTTTTATTTATTGAGATTTTTTGTTAAATTTATTTAAAAAATGTGCAATATCTCAAGAACAGTTCATGCTAACGTTCGAAAGTGTGTGTCAATCGTTTTGTAATAAAAAATTACATACGAAATAACTTAACTATTTGCAAGACTTTATTAAAGATTTTGATTTTTGATGATTTTATCCAATTTTCAGTCGAAAATTTAGAGGGGCTCTAAACATGTGATTGCGTTTAAAAACAAAAGGCTTCCAGTGTTTACGGATTGTAAAGTTTGTTCCAAATTTTTTTCGAATCACTATATTCGTTCGTCAGATATCGCCTCCAAAGACTCACTGGCACAACAACGCACACACATACGCTCACGCACACACATATACACTCACGCACACACACACACACACACACACACACACTCACGCACACACACACTCACGCACACACACATATTCACGCACACACACACTCACGCACACACACACACGTGCACACACACACACACACACATATATCACCTCAAAACCGCTTGATTTGTGTTCAGGGATGCTTGAAACTTGCTCTCCCGTCAAAAACTCGAATTCACATTTTCGACACCCTCACAATATATATGTCCCTTATATATTCTACTATGTATATAAGGAAATTAAAAATTCGAAACATTTTGCTTGAGACGAGGATATAAACAAGAAAGATCAATCATGCATAAGCATTGATTATGAAACACTTTCCAACTGAAATGTAATTTCATTTAAAAATTTCTAAAATGTGATTCATTCAGTGGTAATATCTTTTACATTATCACAGTACTACAGTAATTTATTATACTTAAATATTTAAAACTGTATCGAAATATAAATCATCTGATTCTTTATGCAAAATCAATGAATATTTCATTCATATAACTTGTATTTCAGACTCCAGAGCTAAATAATTTTGTGTGAAAAAAATTCAGCAATTCTTATGTAATTCATCTTACAATCGCTTGAGATATTTGCATTCTGCATATGTTAAAATTAGGCTTCCTTGAAGAAATAATAAAAGTTTAGGGATCATTTAAAATCACAACTATTGTAATTGCATAGGCACGGAATTTAGATACACAGATAATACACAGATAATATATATGTGTATGTGTATGTACTCAAAGTATTGGAATCGTGCCGAAGATCGGAACTCGAATTTTCAAAGGATCTACACGTTTTGGGACTTCTAGAACACGAAAAAACTACTTTTAGGAAGACGTCTGTGTGTGTAAGGGTGTATCTGTGTATGTTTCTGTGTGTCTGTGTGGATATTACATCCACTCTAATTGAAAAACTAATGGACCGAATTTCATACAATTTGGTAGGTATGTTTTTTGTGGGAAATCCTGATGTTCATTAGATTATAGTACGATTCGCAATAAAAGAATCTGCCTTCTTTGCGAAATGGCCGCAGAAATTGCCTTTATCCACTCTAGCTAAAAACTAATGAACCAAATTTAACAAAATTTGGAGTATAATATTTCAATAACCTACAAGTGATTTATATACCAAATTTAACAAAATTTTGTATATAAATCATTTGTAGGTTATTCTACTACGATTCGGGAAAAAGGAACGGGCTATTTTTGCGAAATGGCCAGCAAAAATCGTTATATATAAAAATAAAAGACTACGTGTGCTCAATTATATCAATTAAATTCCTATTTTATATGTGATTTTTGACAACAAAAAGAATAAGACTAACCCCATTACTCTAGGACTAGCCGTTCTTGAGATATTCTAGTTTTTTCGCGTTTTCGCTACGCCACCTTTGACAATAAGTCCAGCTATCAAATGAGAACCAAATTTAAGTTTAACGTGTAAATTCAATGTCATTTAAAATACTTATGTTGTGCAGATAAACTCAAATTATCATTGAATAAATAAAGAGAACGAATATGAGTCTGCAGAGAAAGACATGTGCTGTCCACATCAGAATTTTTAACAATATTACACCAATGATTTATAGAAGTGAACGGGGATTATTTTCAGGCCATTTCGAAAAAAATGTATGATCTATATTTAAAGATCCATCAAATTTTTGTCGAATAAAATGTTCAACAAATTTAAGCTGTGTACCAAATTTTAACTCTCTAGGACGTAGGAAAGTGCATTTAAAATGCCATCAATTAAATTTATCAAGAAGAGTTATATAAAATTTAAAAAAAATGAAAAATTGTTATCTACCAAATTTATTTTAAAATATGAAGCCACTCCCATATGCAAAACGTTTAAACAAATGGAGAGATATTTATTATATAATATCTCTCTCTTTTCTTTCTGGAAGATATCCCAAAGTCAGAATTTAATTGAATTTGTTTTTTTCCCTATATTAAATAATTTTTTTAATTAAAAAACTACTTAACATATTTTACTGAATTTTTTTTTATATATTCTATGGGATAATGTGAATATTTCCTAAAAATTTCTAAGCAATTCGTGAATTTTAAATTTACTTAAAAAATGTTTGAAAAATTAGGTCCCATAGGGTTCAATGTATTTCATTTTTTCAACCCGGGTTCAATAAAAAACTAATTGGGTGATATTATTTATTTATATTCCCATAGGTCCTACAGACCGTTTGAACAACATACTAAAATTTCATTTTGATAAACTCATTTTTACGGCAGTTATCGTGCTAACGGATAGACAGACAGACAGACAGACAGACAGACAGACAGAATGAACAAAGTCATAAACACTTTTCAACTTTGTTGTAAAGTGTTAAAAATAAATATGTATTTCTTAAAATACATCTAATAACATAAATTGTATAAAATTGTTTTTGATTTGAAACTAAAATCTCAATCTTTAACTTACAAAATAAAAGTACATTCTTTATAGCATATAGTTTAGCAGCCTTCGGATTTCAAAACATCATCAATACCATGCGGTATATAAGTCAATAAATTTTTGAAAATCGTTCTGTACATTATTTCATTGATATCATTTAAAAGCACAAGCAAAGTTCCTTCATAGAATTTGGCAAATCAGAGAAATCCCAAATACTTCATTTAAGAAGACTTCATCTGTACTCAGCCGAATTTAGATCCGGAAACTGAGGAGGTCACACCAGAACATAGATGTTAATATTTTGAATTTGCACAGTAGCCATCCACGAAACACAGTTTGACACGTTGTAAAGTTGATACATAAAGTTACCTCTTCCTATTTTATTCTAGATCAAGAAAGATCAATCATGCATAAAGTTTTGATTAAGAAACACTTTCCAACTGAAATGCAATTATATTTAAACATCTCTAAAATGCGATGCATTCAGTGTTCACATATTTATAATCATCACAGTAATACACTAATTTATTATACTTGAAAACTTAAAATTTTAACGAAAAAAATTGAACTTTAATCAAATGATTTCATCGAAATATAAATCGGCTTGCGCTCTATGTAAAAGCAATGAATATTTCATTCATATCACTTATATTCTAGACTCCAAAGCTAATTAATTTTGTATGAAACATCAGCAATTCTTATACAACTCACCTTGCAATCGCTTGATTTGTTTACATTCTGCATACATTAAAATTAGGCTTCGTTATAGAAATAATCAAAATTTTGTGATCATTTAAAAGGAAAAATATTGTAATTGCGTTTGCACAGAATTTAGATACACAGATTATACGCAAAACTAAAGCGGTTTTATGACTGATGAAACAGTAAATATAAATGTAAAAACTCTTTAAATATCTCTGTTTCTACACGGGAAAATATGGATACCATTTTTCTTATGCAACGAATCACGTGATATTTTCATATATTATATGTGTTATTATTATTTCAATTTTTATTTAAAAAACTACCCAAGATATTTTTCTGAAAATTTTTTATGCATTTTATGTGATGATTTGAATATTTCCTAAAATTTCTCAAGCAACTTATTAATTTTTATCTTGCTTAAAATTTATTTGAAATATTAAGTCCCACATGCTTCAACGCATTTAATTTTTTCAACTCGGGTTAAATCCGAAACTAATTGGTTGATGTTATTCATTTTCGTTCTCGTATGTCCCACAAACCGTCTGAACAGTAATATACTGCAATTTCATTTTGATAAAATAATTTTTACTGCAGTTATCGTGCGAACGGATAGGTAGACAATCAGAACGACCAAAATTATAAGCACTTTGCAAGAATGCTGGAGAATGTTAAAAATGTTACGATAAAATTATTGTCCAATATTTCTGTACACAATTTTCCATTATGTTTGTAATCAGACTCATCAATCCTGGTTCAACAACATCAACGAATCCCTATATCTTTACGTTTCCTACTATGGATTTAATTGCAGTTGTCACACTCGACTGCTAATTCTGTTTTTCTATTTTATTCAGTGCGTCCATAACATCCAATACAGTTAATTTTTTTCGTGTGTTTTGTTAATTTTGTCTAGTGTGTCGTGTTAATTTTGTATGTGTGTATTACTGGCTTTCAATCAACAACTGGCCACTTCTGGTGTTTTATTTTTCTTTGAAAAGTTACTGTATATTTTTTGAAGTCATAAGCGCTCGAAGCGTATAGACAGCGCATGGTGCGTAGTCTTTTTTGCTATCACAGAGATTTCAGTTAATCACCTGTGGATTCACTAACATCGATTCATAGATTTTGCTAAAAAAGCTTATCACAATCCAAAACTGCAACTACTGTTCCACCTGTCAGCAATCGCACAATGAAATTTTCATTGCACGAATTTGATTCCTTTGATTTGGAAGACAAAAACTAATTTGCTTTAGATTTCGTCAATTTTTTAAGTCCAGCATTTTCAGTAAATTTTTCAACTCAAAAATATTATTTATGTAGGATTAATTTATGTTCAGTTTTTCTCCTCTCAATTGGGTGCATGGTATCAAAAATTAGTTCCAAAATATTGCAGATGATGTTGTTTCATTGCCGATGCATTTTGAAACAGCTTTCTGATTTATATCCAAGTGAAAATTTGCTACATAATCAGTGATACAATCGCTAAATATCTCTGGATGAGCCATAATTTTCACGGACTGGTAAAAACGTGAGGAGGTGAAAGTGTTGGCTCTACATTGATCTTTATTTTTAATTTTTTTTCAAGACTAGAACTGCTATATTTGTAATTCCATATTAAAACAAGACTGTGACGTATGTGATTTTGTCGTGTTAGCAAAGCTATATGTGATAAGAGACGGTGACAGGTGGTAAGTTTTTAATAGGTTAGTGTGGTACATAGAAATAAAAGTTAAGTCAAAGCCTGAGGCTTAAAAAATATTAGGTCATACTAACAATTGCTGACGCCAACAGAAGGACAAGGTAATTAAAATTTTTAAATCGTATCCTCATTTCAAAGGCTGTACGTTACTGTTTATACGAGGGTGGTACAAAAAGTAAGGTAACAACTCCTGTGAGAGAAAAGGTTTATTTACGAAATCAAAGAGATGCACAAAGTTAGCAAGACACTGGTACGTAATATTTTTCCACATAGTCACAATGGTTGTCGAAGCATTTGTTCCATCGGTAAACCAATCTATCGAAACCGGCATAGAAGAAATCAGGGTCCAGGTCGAGGAGCCGCTCAACAACGGCTTCCTGAACATCGGCATCTGTTGTGAAATGGCGACCTGCCAGGTACTTCTTCAACGGTCCAAAGAGATGAAAATCGCTTGGTGCGAGATTCGGGCTGTAGGGTAGGTGTTCCAGTACATTCCATCGCAAACGCTGTACCAAATCAGTTGTAACCATGACCGCATGTGGTCGGGCGTTGTCGTGCAACAATACAACACCTTATCTAGACATGGAATTTAATTTGTGCACCCGTGAGAGCTCTTGTTACCTTACTTTTTCAACCACCTACATATTTTGTGAAGTATGTTACTTAGAATTTGAGTCCGGACTACACACAATAGGTGGCTCTTCGTTTACACGGGTATTATATACGTACAGGTTATATATTTATTATACGATCGCATATAAAACATTATATTTGAAATATGAATATGTAAATAAGACGTTAGTAGTTTAAAATATCGCCTCTTAGTAGGAATATTTTATATTATTACAACACTATATTTCAACAAAAATATTTCATTGCAAAGAACTCGATATCGACCCAAAGATGTGGAACGCCAGTCTAATTTAAGAAATACTCCCTATCGGCAGATTCTGTGTTTATAGTATACATAAATTATTCTCATACCAAGTACTAACTTTTAAATGTCTATGAATTCAGAACGCCTTGCATCAGTCACGAAATTCTAGACATGCAAAACCATAATAAGTCATATTCACTAATGAGCAGTTTTCATCGGAATTTAAAACATCTCTCTGTAGAAACTCTAATTATACATTATATACATTTTCATATTCAATGGCTTCTTGCAAGCATTTTTAGATGAAACTTAAAGGGCAAATGCTTATATTAAGATTTAAAAGCATGAGTTACTTTACAAATATGGCATATTTCAAGTAGTTTTAAGGATACGAAGAGAAGATATGTCGATAATTTAGAATTCTGAAAAGGCGATATTGCATTAAACATGCATAAAATATGGTATCTACATATTTTATTTATTTCATAGATGGTATTTCTGAGTATATGCACAATTCAAGAGTCAAAAAGCTGTTCTAACTTTTATTTCAGTCTTCTAAATTACAGAGAAATACGATTTTGTTAGAAAAATTTTTGGAAGAGACATTTTTCCTTCGAGTGCATTTACGTAAATAAAAGTTTATCAGTATAAGGTATTGCGTAGATAAAAGTTTAATAATATTCTAAAAGCATTGCAGTACCGATATAATGAAATTTATAAGTTGTCCTTGCTTATAGTGTATACATCAATTTACATATGTGAATGCATTTGCAAATTATATAAATATCCATAAAATAGAAATATTTCTAAAACAAAAACGAACTACTAAACCTAACTTAACTTATTTTGCGTACAGAACCCGGCTTTAGAAGACGTTTTCAAAGTTAATATATTTCTACTATTGCAAATAATAGAATTCATGAATCGGTATTTTGATTATTATACAATCAATAGTGCGACAGAAAAGGTCCTACCAAGAAGATGACTTTACATTTCTATAAATTGAGCTCAGACTACAGGCTTCTGAAACAGTTCACACTCGAGCACATACTGCACTCTAAATCAATTCCTAATCACATACAGGTCAGTACTACGGCACTCAGTTATACGCTGCTCAGGTAAGTATTACGCCTTGATCCTGTCTCTGGGCATATAATTCTGCCTCCGTTCTTCGACTCAGACAGTTCGATCTACCCGAATGTGTAAGACAATTATTTGGACGGCAGAGAAGTGCCATCCAATTTAAATCAGAACCCAGTTTGAGAGACATTCACAGGGACCCTACACTTTTTCATATATCACCAACTTCTTGAAAGGACGTAAGCCCCACATGCATAACGTGATCATACTCCGTCGAAATCCCAGACCGTCCGACTCGTCCTCAGACTTGAGCAGCAATTTCGACGGTCGGGTGATCATACTCCGTGTGGATACGGCTACAGCTTGGGTAGGGGAAGGATTCGGGTCGTCCGAGTGCAATTCCGCACGGCAACCACCGGGTTGCCGCGTCCCTGCCGCAGGTCACATCGAATGTTCGCTACAACACGACTGATATTTCATCATAAATTCGTACTTTAACCTCTTCTTGGAATGCAAAAGCACTTTTGATACGCCCTTATTTAGCTCTTTGAATAAACCCTCAATAAGTATTTATACGCCCGGAATAATCTATTTTATGGGTTCTAAATACGCTCTTTTGATATCCACGAAATAAAGTATTTTGATACTCCCTCAATAAGCTCATGTGATACTCTCATAATATGTTTTTTGCCATATGTCTTTGGAATATTATTGACATTTTCGCATACTGTCCCCTCCCTATTTATTCGTAGACGTGTTTATCTACAGCATTGGAATAATGTCATTTCTAATCCTAATTAATCTAATTAAACGTCAGATAATGCATACATAGGATGTATTTAAACTTCACTTCTTTCTAAATATAATTTGCTTTTAAATCATCAAAATTTTCTAAAAAAGTTTAAACATATATATATATATACATATATATAAACTATCGGTTTTAATCCGAATTGTATGGCTGTCCTGATGAGAATGCAATTTCGAACTAACCGCCATTTTTTGTGTAGTTTCAATTGATTGTTCTCTATGTCTTAATCACTTATCTTGAGCTAATTATTATTGTATTTTCTCATTTTTGCCGTGTTTTCTTTTCCCTTTTTTTATTTTTATATTTATATACTTTTAATTGTGATTTTTGTATTGCAATATTCTTCTCATCCCCCTTTCCATTGTAGTGATATGTTACCTTCTATCTTTTTCCTTAGTCTTGGTCTATAGTTACTCATATGTAACAGATATGCTAGAGATGGGTTTTTTGTACATACGGTAGTTTATGCATAATTTTCGATTAAAATCTTTCAATTTTTATTTATATATATATATATATATATATATATATATATATATATATATATATATATATATATATATATATATATATATATATATATATATATATATATATATATATATATATACAGTGGACGCTCTCTATCTGAACACTCTGTAATGTGAACACCCCGGTATTATGAACACATTACGGCGGTCCCGGCGAAACTCCATAAACTTAACATAAGATGAACTCTCTGTAGTCTGAACACCCTCTAATATGAACACCCCAGTATTACGAACGCTACTTTTGATCCCCATTCCCCCTTTAACTCTCTAAACTGAACGGAAACTGAAAGTGTGTTTGCAATCGGAGGAGAAATTCGAAGAAATGCCTGGCCCACTCCCCGTCCCCAATCACAAATAAGTGACATCAGGTGGTCACCACGTGTTAGAGGGAGTCGTCAAAAAAGGTTTATGCTTTCTTTTCCGCACACCTGATTGGACACCATTGTCGCTTCTGTTTTTCTTCCTTTTTGCTCAGCAAAGGAAAATTTTTTCGCCATTTCACTGTTGTTGCCGGGAAAGAAGCACAGTACTTACGCAGATACAGTATGTCAGAAATAAGTTGGAAAAAGTAAAAACGGAAAGAACTGAAGCTTCCGGAAAAATACGAAGTTGTTCGAAAATCAAAATCGAAAGTAAGTCAAAGGAAAATTGCATCTGAGTTTAGAATTTCAGTAGGCCAAGCCAACGCCATCAGCAAGAAAGAGAAAGAAATTCGCTTTTTAAGCAAATAAACATTCCTCAAAGTGTAGAATTTTCGAAAAGAAAACGAGAACATAAACAATCACGTGTGGAAGTTTTTTTTGCCAAGTGAGAACGAAGCATCTTCCTATCACTGGACCCCTGCTAAAGCATATTGCTCTGGATTTTGCAGAAAAGGAGAAAATCACGGAATTCAAGGCATCGGAAGGATGGTTGATTCGCTTCAAAAGTCGGCATAACATCGAATTCAAAGTAATCAATGGTGAAGCTGCAGACGTAAATATGGAAACTGTGGAGGAATGGAAAACTAAACTTCAGGACTTAACGAAGGATTTCGACACCGCTGACATTTTCAATGCCGACGAAACCGGCTTGTTTTTTAGAGCTCTTCCAAGTAAAACCCTAGCACAAAGAAGTGAGAAATGCGTGGGCGGGAAAATGTCAAAAGAAAGGCTTACCGTCATACTCTGTGCCAGTTTTATGGGTGAGAAGCTCAAACCACTTGTGTTCGGAAAAAGTAAAAAACCACGATGCTCTAAAAATGTGAAGATCGCATCATTGCCTGTGCTCTATCAATCAAATCGAAAAGCCTGGATGATATTAAAAATTTTCTCACAATGGTTGGAGGGTATTAACGAGATGATGAAGAGAGAAGGAAGAAGAATTCTTCTTTTGGTGGATAATGCCGCATCACATGGAATTATGCTGCTGAGCAACGTGAGTCTGAAGTTCCTGCCACCGAACTGTACTTCTATAATCTAACCACTGGATCACGGAGTGATCAAGACCTTTAAAGCTCACTACCGAATTCATTTTCTGAAGAAAATGGCCCTGGTGATGGAGGAGGCAAATTCGGCAACCCAACTATCGAAGAAGGTCAATGTCATGGATGCTGTCCTTTGGATATCAATGGCTTGGAATGAAGTAACCCCCTACACTATTCAAAGATGCTTCTACAAAGTAGGATTCCCGTGTAAGAAGGAGGAATCATTAATAGAGGACCAAGAAGTAACAACTGTGCGTGACTTGGGGTCAATTCTTCAGGAACTTCATATTGAAATTGAATCTGGAGCCTATCTCGAAGCCGACGGAAGCCTTCCGGTTTGCGACAACAACATCGTTGAAGAGAAAGAGGATAGTGAAGAAGAAGCAGAACCAGAAGAAACCGATGAAACAAGCAGTACGATTACCTTCATGCAATATGGCCAAGGGATTCAGGACCTGATGCGGCTGAACACCACCCGGAAGCCTTTCCACTTCTTAAACAACTGGATAGCATGTACGTTGCATGAGCATACACAATGCAAAAACAGATTAAAATTACTCATTTTTCGTGAAGTAATTAATTATGTACTGAAAGAAGTGTATACTGTAATTATGTAATTTTATTAGATGTTTTGTAAAACTCTTTTAATAAAAAAACCCAAACAAATGAGATGGTAGAGTACAGGTCCAACTGAATTTAGTTTGACATAGAACTAGCCGCCAAATCTAAAATCAGCACCTCCATATTGGTAATTGGCATGGCTAACCAGGCTAAGTACCAAGTATATACAGTCTACAAACTCACTACGTACATGTATTTCCCAATCTCCCTCTATAATGAACACCCCCATAATCTGAACATTTTGATCGCACCCCATGAGTGTTCAGAATAGAGAGAGTATACTGTATATATATATATATATATATATATATATATATATATATATATATATAACTATCTGTAATTAGTTATTATGCTTACCCTTATCTGTTTCAATATTTTAATAAATGCAACGAATTATCTTGTTATATATGTCTTATAAAAAGTCTGATAGAGCATAGGAACTATTTTATGAGCATGGTACATAATTGAGTGTAAAACATTTATCTGCATAGGTAGTCTGTTAGAGATTAAGGGTCTAAATTTAGGAAGCAAAAAAATAAGTTTGCGAAAATATTAATTACATTCACTTTGAATTACATTCACACGAACCACTTCAAATGTGAACGTTTAAATTTTAATGCAGAAGTAAAAATTGAAAATATTCAACTTAAAACTTCAGATTTCTAGTTAAAACACACAAATGATAACCTGTAACCATGATTTTAAATAACCTACATCAATTGAACATTTATGGAAGATTAGAAACTGTAGCCGGAGTTGCAAGGTATTAATTGAATTAATTCATTACATTTCCGAAATTCAGAGTCGCCCTCACGCGAGCACACACTTAAATTGCAAAACACACCCAAACATATGTTGTGTCCTAAATAAGTACCTAACCACATATTAGGTCATTGCCAGTGAAAGCAATGAGTCTCGGTTCCTGTGCTGGGCACATCGAAAATTATGGTATAAAATGACTTCGTATTATATTCACAATACGTATTTTATCCTCTACGCGGTTATATAAGCTCTTTTAATATCCGGCCCGAGATTTGGATGCTCGGCCATATATTTGGCGGGCCCTCGGGTCTGGGTCGCGGTAATACATCCTAAATGTGCTATTTTAATACGCCCTAAATTAGCTAATTTGATACGCCATAAGCTCTTTTCATACACTATAAATAATTTCTTTTAATGTGTCCTAAATAAGCTCATTTGAAACATCCTAAAAATGCTCTGTAGACACTTTCTAAATAAACTCCTTTAAATCGCACTAAATTAGGTTTTACGATACACCTTAAATAAGCTACTTTGACACGCACAAAATTTTCCTATCGGTCCATGTGTTTGAGTTATACGCTGTAATTGTATTGATTTGCTCCTTCGATACATATTCAGTTAGCCTGATTGAAATCAAAAGAAAGTTTTCTTAATGAAAGTCTTTGCAAACCCTGATAATATTTCCGATGCTACATATAACCAGCTGGCTATCCAGACAAAAAGAACCGTATGCAATGGACGGCAGATGACTCCGCAGCGAAATTCGTGTCTGTCTTATAACCCTCCATTCGCGCTTTCTTCAAAATATTAACTTTTGGCTCCGCCCTAAAGACGGAGAGAAACCCGTTTTATCACAGGTTCTGTATGCTGCTAGAACTATTTTGACATTTTATGACGTTTCACATAAACAGCCATAATTAATTAGCGTAAAGCTGCAAAAGCATCAATTTATGTTTGAAGTAGTGTGTAATATTCAAATAAATACCTGGAAAATATGATTATCGTATTGTTAGGCAATTTTTATATCGCAATGTTTATACCATATACGTCTTAAAAGCATGATATATATATATATATATATATATATATATATATATATATCATATAAAAGCCTGTAAACAAATTCAAAAAGAATTCCTATGCATATCCACTAAAATCAAAGGCACTACTCAGGAAAAGGCGCCAAGCCGCTCTATACTCCGAAGCAGAATGTAATCCAAGAAAAAGAAGATTTAAAGGAACTTGGGATAACCAAATGCTTTGCATTTAATGGTTGGGGAGGATTTCGACTCCCCCTCCCGTTTAAAGCTGCTTTTCCAGCCTAGGCAAACGCTCACGGTACCAATGCAAAGCAAAGGTTGGTCCCCAATGCGTGCTAATACGAAGGCACCCGGACACGGAAGAACAAGACAACCAAACAGAAGGAAACTGGACCAAAAGAAAGCACGCATGCGTAAATCGAACATATATATGATAGCGAGTTGGGCAGGAATCACTTTTGGTCCAGTTTCCTTCTGTTTGGCTGTCTTGTTCTTCCGTGTCCGGGTGCCTTCGTATTAGCACGCATTGGGGACCAACTTTTGCTTTGCATTGGTACCGTGAGCGTTTGCCTAGGCTGGAAAAGCAGCTTTAAACGGGAGGGGGAGTCGCAATCCTGCCCAACCATTAAATGCAAAGCATTTGGTTATCCCAAGTTCCTTTAAATCTTCTTTTTCTTGGATTATATATATATATATATATACTGCTCTTCTGTGTAAGCTTCCTCTCCTCTTTATATCTATAAATTCTTAGGATAAGTGTTCCCAAATCTTTTCAATGGGAGGAAATAGGTGAGCGTAACCCTGTCCAGACAAAGAGAGGACTGAGTAGTTTGCCAGTGATACAGCTGGCGTACCACCGCAGTAAGAAGTTACATTTATCTAAATATTTATAGAGGTTAGAAAAGAATAAACCAAGTGTAATAACTTTATAAAACACTTGAACTGAAGAGTGTTACATCAAAATACAAGACAATCTACATAGACCACAATTTTAATGGCTCTATAGTAAGAACAAGAAATACCATTTATAAGGCGTTGATTAGAAACACTTTCCAATCACAATGCAATTTTATTTAAGCATGTCAAAATCTAAAGTGCGATACATTCAACGGTGATATTTTTAAAATTATCACTGTACTACTTTAATTTATTTTACTTGGAAACTTAAAACCATAGAGGTAAAAGTACTTTCTAATTACATGCTTAAAACTTCTTCAAAAAAATCAATTCTATAAAATAGTCTGCTTCTGTATGTAAAATAAATGAAAATGTTTTTCATATCACATATATTCAAGACTCCTGAGCTAAATAAGTGTGCGTTAAAAAATTCAGCTATTCTTATACAAGTCATTTTACAGCTTGATTCGTTTACATACTACACACATTGAAATTAGGCTTCATTGTAGAAATAATCAAAGTTTGATGATCATTTAAACTAAAAAATACTATAATCGTGTTGTCGCAGAATATGGATGCACATGGAATACGCAAAAATAAAGAAGTTTTAGGACGGATGCAACACTAAATATAAATTTAAAAGAACTTTAAAAATCACGATGTTTACACTGGGAAAAAATGATGGATGCCATAGTTTATTTTGAAGTGAGTCAAGCTATATCTTCTTATAATATGGATGTAAATATTATTTTTAATTTTAATTTAAAAACTACGGAATATAGTTTGCTTAAATTTCTTTAGTTATTTTAGAGATATTTTGAATATTTCCTAAAATTTTCAAAAAAGTTAGTGGATTTTAACTTTGCTAAATAATGTTTGAAATATTGGGTCCAATAGGGTTTAATGTATTTCACTTTGTCAATGAGGGTTGAATCCGAAACTAATTGGGTGATATTATTCCTTTATACTCCCATATGTCACACAGAAGGTCTGAACAATATACTAAGGTTTCATTTTGATAAAGTCATTTTTATAGCAGATATCGTGCGAACGGGAGACAGTCAAAAGGAACAAAGTCATAAACACTTTTCAAGTGAGTTGGGAAGTTTTAAAAAAGTAGCTGAGGCCAACGCCGCTGTTTGACAAATTTTACGTTTCTCGAGAATCTCTGTCTTGTATTGCAAAACTTATAATATATAGAAATATAAAGTTTGGTACATTTGTAGAAAAAAATAAGGGAATCTAGATACCTGGAGACAAGTTAAAGTTATAATATTATTTCATGCACAAAAACAGAATAATATCATTTGCAACATTTCTGACAATTACACCAATCAGTTAGTTATCTTGCAAATAATAAGGAATTTAAATTAATTTCCATATATTTCAATTAGAACTAACACACTATGTGGTAAAATGGATAGAAATATATTCAGCCATTGACGTAAGGGTTAAAATGCATAATTGCATTAAAATTGGATCAAAGTTTACATTTTACAAATTAGTTGCAGTTTGTGCACGATATAATCACGTAATACATCTAAACACTGATGTCAATTTCGAGTTATTGATTGTAATATCCCTTGAAAGAAAATAACTATAAATGGAATGAAAACTAGGAAATTAGAAACTGCGTAAGACTAACGTCACAACCCTCACTGCAAAGATCGTCACATGTGTGACAGTGACGTTGTAGTCGCGTGACATCTGAGTCACATTGTGACATCATATTTGTAACTTCTATGCGACGTTTTGTAATAGTAATTTTGCAACTTCATCGTGACTATATTCTGTGAGGTTACCACAATTTAATTAACACGTAACAATGTAACGACATTACAATGATAACTACGGCACACACAAGTTAATATGTCATAAACAACTATGAAAATGACCAAAACATCTTCGCTGTGTCCTCAATATGATATTGCCCAGACGTACTGCTACGTCCTGTGACGTCCCAAATCTCAGTGTAACGTAAATTTTACGTCACTGTGAAAAAAATGCTGTTAGGGAAGACTATTTTCTTAGACATTTTAATAGGTTTTTATTAATTCTATATTGCATGATTTATAAGCTTAGGGAAAGATCAACTAAAATATTCTGATCAAGGGACATCATTCAACTCAGTGAATACAAAAAGAAAAAACAAACGTATTAACAATCACTTTTCTAGGATTGGAACTTATGTACATAGACATTTGTGACACAGAAGCTCGACATTCAGATTGATGGATCAATCTATAATTATTAAATTATACTATACATTAAATGTTATTTCAAAAAAATCATCTTCATTTCAACTTACATCATGTCGAATAACTAATATATAGTACATTTAAATATTATGAAAAGATTCAAAATCGATTTTATTAGTTATGCAACAGACAGTAATGATTCCATTGCAATGTTATTCAAATGAGTTTTTTATTGTTGCTCTGTCGCCCCGCCCATGCTAATGACGCATTTGTGCATAATTATGTCATAAACTGCCCTTTACATAGAATCAGTAGTCACAGAGAACAAATAGTAATATTTGGAAATTAGCATGACCTGATATGGTGTGATTAATTTACATTTTTTTACCCATTTAAACTTCAGCTCTGAAATTTCATTTTATGCACGTAACACGAATGCAGGAAAGTTACTGTGGCTACGAATACAGAATTGTTAATATACCTACGAATAAAGAATTGCGTATGGATTAGATTTAGAACGAAGATTTATCACACAAATATATATACATATATATATATATATATATATATATATATATATATGATTCTATAAGTTTCTAAAAACAGTTCTTATCGCACCAAAAATAACTTCAAAATCGAAATTACAGACATTTTTACTGATATTTTTACTTTCCTTATATACATAATGTATAAGGAAAGTATTGTGACAGGGTCGAAAATTCGAATTCGAGTTTTTGACGGGAGAGCACGTTTCAAGTTCCTTGATAACGAGTCGAACGTTTTGGAGGTGATGTGTGTGTGTTTGTGTGTGTGTGTGTGTGTGTGTGTGGAGACGATATCTGACGAACGAATGGATTGATTCGAACGAAATTTGGTACAAAAATTACAATCCGTAAACACTGGAAGACTATTGTTTTCATGCGCAATCGAATGCTCAGAACCCCCCTAACTTTTCGAGTCAAATTTTGAAAAAATCATTAAAAATCAAAACCTTTAATAAAGTTACGCAAATAGATATTTCGTATGTAATTTTTCATTAGAAAAAGATTGACACAAATTTTAGAACGCTAGCATGAACCGTTCTCGAGATATTGCACATTTAAAAAAATATCAAAAAATCATGTAAAATAAAAAAGTACTACCTATTGAGAAACATGTTCACTTTTCATATATAATATCATGCAATAAATGTGGTGACATCATTCTCGTGGATCGAACTCGTTCCATTCATGAAAAAAGATACTTTGAGTAATACTTTTGTATTTGAACTCCAATAGTCATTTATCTGCTGTAAGAATAACTTTTTTCGCCATCCATAACGCTCTGCGAGATTTTGGCGACGAATTTGGTGGAATGTTGCCAACTTGGCGACTTGTTTAAATGTTGCAAAATTAACGATAAACTCGCGAAATGGATAAAAATAAGGCTAAATCAATGAAAATGACGACTCGTTGACGAAAATTCAATATCTTGGAAGAATATATCTACTATATGAATAACCTATTGTTTTTGCTGTAGAAGTAGTAAATTCATTGCATTATATAAGGAAAGTCATGTTCTGCCCACATCAGATATTTAACATTTAGTAATTACCAACGTATCTTTAATGTCTAATATCTGTAAAATGAAATTATTGGGATAAGTTAAAATTCACAGTCTTAGTTGTCAAATAAATTTTAAAAAGTTAACTAGAAATATGTTGGCAATTGGAATATATAATCATTACACAATTTAATTATTTTATTGAGTTATGTTTAATTAGTTAAAATTCTACTATGATAATCATTTAAGACTTTAGGATAAATTTTCCCATGTCATTCTACTCAGGGCAGATATAACACTCGACATCAAAGTAGTTTTAGTTGAATGACATTTGCTTAATTCGCATACTGAATCCTTAGCTACTTACGCATCATGCAAAAGTAGTTTAATGTAAGGTTGCTAAACCGTAATCTTAATAATGTCTACAGTGTTATCTAATAGTGACTAGAATACAACATGAGAAAAGACATAATATATTTAGTTAAATTACTAAATCTAAGAAAACTTTGTAATTTTATTACAGGAATTAATATAATTAGAGTTGAATATAGAGTTACAAATGACAAAAATTAAATTCTGTTGTGGGCCGTACATGAATTCCCTTATATAATGCAATGAATTTACTACTTTTTCAAAAAGTTATGTATAAATTACCCAATACTGTGTTTAATCTTTAAATTGTACATTTGGCGATTTGTACATTTGGTACAATTGTACATTTGTACAATTGTACATTTGGCGAATTGTACATTTGGCGATTGACAACACGTAAAACTATTTAAAAATACAAATTAACTTACATTTCGCGCAACTCTGAATAAACAATTATCAATATTGATTACATCCTCAATAAGCGATATAGCCCATATATTAAAATATTTTAATAATTAATTCATCAATTAGACGTCATATTTGTAATTTTGACGATATCTTTGTCTCTCTGGGGCGAAATATAGCCAAAGTGAAGATACTTTGCTAAATGATTCGCAAAGTTCGCCGAATGCATCACCAAGTGTTACAGACAAATGGAAAGAAGAGCATTTCTCATAGTACACTAGAAGTAATGCTTGTATACTATAAGAAAATCATATGACGGATATTAGAATTTGCGAATCATGACTTCCCATTTGGCGGCAATTTTATCAATTTGGCGATATTTTTGTTATATTGACAATATTTAAAATTTTAAAATAGTTGACAATTTGGTGACGTATCGCTAAATTTTTCGCCAAGCGTTACAGATGAACGGACGGTTAAATGGGTTATTCTTATAGTTCTACTCTTGCGTTCTTTCCAAAATATTGGACTTTCATCAGTTTGGCAACAATATTATCAATTTTATCCATTTTATCAATATGGCAACATTTTCTCGAATTTAGCAATAATAAAGTCGCCACGTTGGCGTCATTCCATTCTAAGCGTTATGGACGGATAAATAAGGTATTCTATAGCATATAAATGATTATTGGTGTCCAATGCAATAGTATTAATCGAAGAATCTTTTCTCATGAATGGAATGAGCTAGATTCATGAGTATGATATCACCAAAGTTATCGCATGATGTTACTTATGAAAATTGAATATAATTCACAATAGTTAGTATTTTTCTTTTATTTTGTATGATTTTTTGATATTTTTTTAATGTACAATATCTCGAGAACGAACTAAAATTTGTGTTAATCATTTTCCAAAGAAAATTTACATAAGGAATGACTATTTACGTAACTTTAATTAAGATTTTAGTTTTCTAAGGATTTTTTCAAAATTTCACTCAGAGATTTATGGTTGTTTTGAACATTCGATTGCGTATAAAAACAATAGGCTCTCAGTATTCATAGATTGCAATCTGTGTACCAAATTTAGTTCGAATCGCTCCAATCGTACTCCAGATATCGTCCCCATAGACTCACTGATATACACACACACACAGAAACCTTCTGAAAAACGTTTGATTCTTATTCAGGGATGCTTGAAACGTGGTATTCCATCTAAAACTCGAATTCGAATTTTCGATCCCGTCACAGTATATATTATACTGTGACACCTTATATATTATACTGTGTATATCAAGAAAGTAAAAATACTGATTTAAAAAGGAGCATCTTTTTTTCAAATTTAAATTAATTAAATGATAATTGTTGAAATTTATGGCTTACAATTGTATTATTTATATTAGCAATTATTGACTTAAATTTGTAAGAATATATATCCCATTTTAACTAGTCGTTGACAGTATATTAAAAAAAAAACGGGTGTGAAATAATGAATATTAATTGATATTTCAGAAAACTAAAACATACTAACATAAAGTATTTTATTAGGATCTCAATATATAACTGGTATTAGAAAATCATATTTTATTTCTTACATTGCAATTTTGAAAGTACAATATTTCGCTTCTTTTAAATATTTATCTTAAAAAACATAGTCTAATACCAACACATTGTACAATTACATAACATTATTAATTTGCTATACATATTCACATTTTTAAAATTCTCATATAGTGCTGATTCATAGAAATACCTCAAATCATTTATGTTTTCACAAACGACGAACGAATTAAGTAAGCAAACTATTATTGATTATTACTTGCTTTAAATTCAAATTAAATTAAGTTAAATGCAAAGTGTCTAAATTTGCCCATTCCAAATCTGACAATTCAGACAGTTGATAGTTTCCGTCAGTTTGTACATTTTATTAATAAAGAGAAGTAAATAATTAAGTTTTTGTATTGCACCATTTGGTATCACAGATTATTTCTATATGCGCATTTTCAGACATGAAAAAAATACTGATAAAAAGTACGGTTATCTGTAATGCATTAATCAGAATGATGAACATCGAGATATGTTTCAATTGATCGATGAAAACTCATGAATAAAAATGTAGGTGATAAGATCATAATCTTACCAATATGATTCATAGTATTGGATATACTCCAGAAAAGCTATCTATTATTGTTGAATTTATGACCAGTATTTTTTCCTTTAACATACAGTGTAATTAAATGCTCAGTTATTAGATATTAGATATTACATATTCAGTTGTATTTATAGAATACTCTGCCATGAACAATAAATAAAGGAACATATATTTTGGATTAAAAGTAAATAAAATAATTCGACTATTTTTATAGCTAACTCTTATTTCAATCATTTTTACCGCTATTGATTGAAAAGAAGAAAAAATCTGATGTGGGCAGCACATGACTTTCCTTATATAATGAAATGAATTTACTACTTTTACAGTTAAAAAAAATGTTATTCTTATTGCAGATACTTATATTCTTTCCACGATATTGAATTTTCTTCAATTAGTCGTCAATTTTATTGATTTAGCGTCATTTGTATCCATTTGGCGTGATTTTCGCTAATTTGCCAAGATTTCAAAATGTCGCCCAGATGGCGATATTCCGCTAAATTCGTCGTCAAAATCTTGCCAAGAGTTATGGACGGAGAAATAAATTATTTTAACAGCAGATAAATAACTATTGGCCTTCAAATACAAAAGTATTATTCAAAGTACCTTTCCTCATGAATGGAACGAGTTAGATCCATGAGAATGATGACACCAAATTTATCGCATGATATTACATCTGAAAAGTACACATGTTTCTCAACAGTTAATACATTTTTTTAATTTATGTGATTTTTTTGATTGAATTATTTGAAAAATGTGAAATATCTCGGGAACAGTTCGTGCTAGCATTCTAAAGTTGATGTCAATCGTTTTCAAAGGAAAATTTGCATAAGACATTTTCAACCCTTTTAAATGTTTTGCTTTTTTGAGGATTTTTTCAACATTTCACTCGAAAATTTACGGGGATTCTGAACATTCGATTGTGTTTTAAAATAATAGGCTTCCATTATTCATGGATTGTGATTTTTGTACCAAATTTCATTCGAATCGCCCTATTCGTTCTTGAGATATCGTCTTCACAGTCTCACTGACACACACACATACATTACCTCAGAAATGTTCGATTCGTGATCAGGGATGCTTGAAAAGTGCTCTCCCGTCGAAAACTCGAATTCGACTTTTCGATCGCATCACAATACTTTCCTTATACTATATGTTTATAAGAAAAGTAATAGTCATTTTATACTTATATGGCAATGCAATCCAGAGCTAGAACAGGGATCATAGATGCGGTCGATTATGTTAGTATCAGAATAAACATCTCATAACATACGAATAAGAAAATTCAAGTAAAAAGATTTCTCATTGGATATTGCTGCTCTTCAGCAAACATTGAAAATTTTCTCCTGTCACTAACCGGAGATTACATTCTACGAGACATTTCACCATATGATTACTTCTGTTATATTAGATTTTCTCAGAAGTTATATGTTCACAATTCACAATAATGAGCTTTAATGTACTTCCTACTCTTATGAATTACAGTTATCATGTGCAATATATGTACTCTGAAACTGCTGCGCTATAAATAAGATGGCGTTACTAACCGTTATACAAGAGTTAATAACATGGATATTTTTATATCCTTAAAACTAAAAGAGTTAGCTACGTATCATATATAATATATTCACGTTTTTTTTTTTCTTTGGTGCCTCATAATCTTAACAATGTGGGACATTTTTGCTTTCCCTGCATTACATGTTAATGTGTAGGGTAAGTATTGGAATCATACCGAAACTCGCAACTCGAGTTTTCGACGGATCTCCACGTTTTGGGACCTCCAGGATACGAAAAAAAATATTTTTAGCGTGACGTATGTGTGTGTCTTTCTCCATCTGTGCAATGTATGGATCCACTCTAGCTCAAAAACTAGTGGATCAAATTAAATAAAATTCGGTAGGTAAGTCACTTGTGTATGACTCTGGTGCTGATTAGTTTTGGGTACGATTGGGAATTGAAGAACCTGCCTTTTTTGGCGAAAAGTCTCTCAAAAATTGCCGGTAGCCACTCTAGCTGAAAAACTAATAAATAAAATTTTACACAATTTGGTATATAAGTCACTTGTGGATTAACCTGGTGCTGATTAGATTTTAGTACGATTAGGAAGAAAAATAACCTGTTTAGTTTTTGCGAAATGGCCCGCAAAGATCGTCAAAATCTAAAATAAAGAACTATGTATGTTCATATATATCAATTAAATGCTTGTTTGATACGTAATTTGTAACGATGAAAAGAATAAGATCAACCCCATTACTCTAGGTGTAGCCGTTTTAGACATACTTTAGTTTTTTTCGTATTTTCACTACGCCACCTTTGAAAATAAGTCCAGTTACCAAATAAGAACAACAATTGAATTAAAAGTGAAAATTCAGTGTAATTTTTAATGATTATGGGTGTTATTTTGTGCAATTAAACTCAATATAACGAATTATTGAAGAAATAAAGAGTACGTGAATATGAGTTTGCAGTGAAAGTCATGTGCTTACCTACCTGTTAGCATCCAGCTGTAATCCAGCTGAAAACAAAATAAATAAATATATCAATCATTTTTAGGACAAAGACGGGCCTTAGCCGTGATAAAAAGAGCAGCACATTATCAAATGCACTCTTATCAAATGTAAATTAGATATTATAATGTTCTTGCTGGAGGGTTTATTTTGTCTGGTTTTTCCTGGAGAAGTATATTTTGTGCCAGTAAATGGTTTTAAAATTTCCATATTATTTTAATAAAATAACGACGTGTTTATTTAACACTAAATTTACAAATAGTTTTTCTTATTGAATGTAAATAACTAGATAATTATCCTTTCAAAATGTCTACAAATTTTGAGTTTATTTCAAAAACACTTCAGCATTAAATATTATAACTTGAATAGACTGAAATAATTACAACAATTTTAATTCACTTGTTTAGTCGTTATAGCTTTATCAAATACAAACTGGTTCACAAGTACTTTTATATTATGGTTGTTTCATGAAAGTTTTAAAAATGAAAACTTTTGAATATTTTCCGCAATATATACGCCCAGTGATCTTAACATAAATGCAATACTACAGAATGTACCTTCATCTAATACACTGCATCACGAACACTTTAATACATCAAGAACAAATATAATATTAAACAGAAGGGACTTGTAATTTAGCTTTACAATGGATCAAAATGTTTTACTTTCACAATGATCGAAAGGCAACTATCTTAAAACTTCCTTTTGTAGGAAGTACAAGAATCTAATTCAAGTTTATCACGAAAGGTAAAAGATGACATTGAACATGATTGTATGGAAGAGATTAAAATTTATTTCTTTAGCAGGGTTAATTGTATTGCTAGTTATTCTAATTTTATTAAATGTTATGTAGTATGTTCCTTTGCATTAAATTGCATTTTGACGTGTAACAGTTTTCAACTTACGATTGCTATATTATCTTTAACAGAAAGTATTAAGTGCAAATAATGTTACAATGTATCCTCTAAAATCATGAGCGTATTCTCATTTACAAGACTGAAGCCAAATTTCTTGATAACTAATGCCTTTATTTGAAGTACTAATAAACACAAACATGAGCTATATGCATTGAATAGCTCACTAAACAGCTGTCAGATACATTAAAACAGTAAATAAATGCTCAGTTAATTAAAAAAATAGCAGATGTATCAACTCAATGTATCTCGTACCACGTGAACAACTCTCAGACTAAGATATGTCTCCTTTTATATACTCTTAGTAGGAACTTCCACAAGATGTTCGTATCGCCTAGAATATTCGTTAATTCGTGAACGATCTATTACATTAAAGAAAATATCCAAGTTCTCGATAAATTGCTAAATATGGCACCTCTTGCCTTGAGTGCTTATATCTGGAAATCCTACGTTGATTCAATAGGAATGGCCGATTCTAAAGGCAGTATTTTTTCTTTTGGTTCTCAAAAGAGCTGCAGTGAAGACATTCTACATGTTCGTAACTATAAATAATATTTTACTAAGTTTAATTCAATTTTAATGTTCAATTATATAAATTACTATAATATATATTTGGATCTCTTGTCTGTCCATTTAGATTATTAAATAAATAATTGAGGTAACGTTTCCCAACATTCTTACCACTCTCATAGTGCCAGTTCTTCCTTGATCAAAGTCAAACCGCATCATATTTTGCAATTTTTTGTCTATCTTTAATGCACTAAAGGCGTATTTTATAACTAAATTTACTATCAGTTTTTCTAAATGAATGTAAATAAATAAAAAAAACTCCTTTAAAATGCCTACAAATTTTGAGTATATATCTAAATCACATTTCAGCATAAAATATTACGAATTTCTCGATTGAAATCAATACACAAGATTTAATTCGCTTGTATAGTAGCCATAACATTATCATATGCGAAACTCGTTCATAAGTACCCTTTAAATTATGGTTGTTTCATAAACATTTTAAAAGCGAAAATTTTTTAATCTTTCCTCCAAAATATACGCCCAGTGAACTTAAAATAGATTTAATACTACATAATGTAACTGCATCCAATACATTACACCACGATTCTTTTTATACATCAATGACACATATAATCTTAAACAGAAGGGACTTGTAATTTAGCTTTACAATGGATCAAAATGTTTTGCTTTCACAATGATCGATAGGCAACTATCTTAATACATCCTTTTTCAGGAAGTACAAGAATCTAATTCAAGTTTATCACGAAAGGTAAAAGATGACATTGAACGTGATTGCATGAAATATATTAAAATTTATCTCTTTAGCAAGGATAATTTTATTGCTAGTTATTTTATTTTTTTTAGATGTTACGTAGTATGTTCCTCTGCATTAAATTGCATGTTGACGTGTAACAGTTTTCGACTTACGAATCGCTATATTATCTTTAACAGGAAGTATGAAATGCAGATAATGTTACAACATATTCTCTGGAAGAGGGTGTATACCCTGGATACATGAATGAGGCCATATTTCTGGAAAACTAATGCATTTGTTTGAAGCACATTTAAGCACAAATATTTAAATGACTAATAAGCACAATATTTGAAGCACTAATAAGTACAAAAATGTTGTGAAAAACACTTAAGAAGGAGACTTAGCACCGTGTGTGACCAGAACTTTTGAATCTTATTCCAAAGATAAAAAAATGATCTAACATACATGAAGATTGGCACATATCTCTGTATTTCGGGTATGTTGCTCAGCATGACTATTATCTTTTCCTATTCTTTTTCTGACATTTTGAGTTATAATTCGTCATTTTCTATAATATTCTCAATACTCAAATGAATAACGACTCTTTTTGAATAACACTGCTTAAAATCATTACTGTCTCTCTCTTCAACTCCTGATTATCATTTTTTTATTCATTGACTTTCCTCATTGCCGCCGCATCATTTGACCTGGGGTTCAGATACACCCTCCTTATTCCTCTCATTGAATGCTCCTCGGTGCGATGTCGTATCTTTGTAATATTGATTCTTTCAGTTTCCAATGAAGATTGGGTTAAGTCTTGGACTAAGTATATTTTGCCCCAACCACACCTGCAATTTGTAGAAAGTGTATTTATTGGAGTCATAACCGTCCGGGCCAAGACTGCCATACAATGGAGACTGAAATTTTGCGCTTTATTTCGTGATAAACACCAAAAATTGCATATCGTGTCTCTTGGTCTCACAATACTAACTGTAAATTCAATTTTCCAAATAAACTCTCACTTTTTCTATGCTAAATTCACAGTCGATGTTCCGCATTGGATAAACAATACAACGTAAATTGTTATCACTGTACTTCCCATAAATGTAATACTAATTATTCTAACCACATCATATTGATTTTCAATGTTTGCCACTTTCTTGCATGATCCTGGGAATCGGTTTAAGTAATAAGTGGTGCCTCGAGATGCATTACCATTAAAACTCCATCTAATTTATATCAAACAGCTGTCACGTTTAAACATTAAAATGAGTTGCTGTGGTGCATATTGTAAGGTACCATGTTATAAAGTATTGAATAGTCAGTGAACAACTTTATGGCCCTGTTATTATCATGTTATCTGATTATTATCAAGTTAGTACTTGATAATAATCAGATTAATGTACATATATATGACTATCCACAAATACTATTTTGTAAATTCATACTACTATAAATCATTGAGCAAGGAAATGCACGTAAAGGAAAAACTATTCATAAGTATGGAGCCACATCAATTTATAAATCTTCAGCATTTATTTGGAACCACCGTGAGAGTTCTTAAGGAGAAGAATAAATAAAACCTAGTATGAACAACCTCTTAATAGCTTTTTACCAAGAACTTACTGTATCACAACATTTCACGTACGTTTCTTCTCCTTAAGAACTCTCACGGTGGTTCCAAATAAATGCTGAAGATTTATAAATTGATGTGGCTCCATACTTATGAATAGTCTTTACGTGCATTTCCTTGCTCAATGATTTATAGTAGTATAAATTTACAAAATAGTATTTGTGGATAGTCATATATATGTACATTAATCTGATTATTATCAAGTACTAACTTTATTTTTTTTAAGTAAATAATTTTAAAAAATAATGTTCTATAAAATCACTATTTACGAATTTTTGCAAGAAAAGTTATATTTATATGGATTTCTTCTTTTTCCAGTTAAACTAAAGACCTGTTCGGAGTGATAGTGGAGATAATCTTTAGCCCCTGGGGCATAAACCAACCAGGATAAAATATACTGTTTCGATAATAACTTAGAAAACAGTTTTCAAGCGCCAAATTTTAAATTAATATTTATTTAACACACAATTATGAGCAAGAATATAATTACGTAGATACCTTCCTAGCTAATTATTAATTTGCGACGTGCTGCAGAAGGGTTCACTGTGAGGCCGTTTTGTAATCGTAAACATTTTTGAGAAAAAGGACTCGATATTTTGACAAACATAATCGGTACGTACATTTTTATTGTTGCTCTGCCGTTTCGCTATCATACCGCTGGAGTACTTTTGGGCTGAACTCAGTTGTCTGGCAGAACGGTTCCTTTGACGTCAAGCAGTTATCACCATTATCGATCTTGTTGAATGGGTGTTACCCTTGGCCGACCTGGTACTAGTCGTCGAGTAACATCTCCAGTGGTTTGTAACCTATGTCACAGTTTGTAGATCACACATTGTGGCACATTGAGAATTCGAGACGCTTTGGTTTGGGATCGACCGGATTAAAGCATTCCAATAATTCGTCCCTTCAAAAACATGTCCAATTGTTATCTTCATGACAAATTTCGTCCTTTTTGATTGTTAACAACATTCCGTACCGCAGCAATTACTAAATTCTGCCTGAACTGGCCGTACCGCTCGAAGATGTTTTATACTCGTCCGACGTGCGCTTGTGCTTTACGTATGTTATCGTCGACTGAACGGTTTTACATATGCAGAATGATTTACCTTCGTCCCACGATTCTCCACAATCTGATTGTGAATCACTGTATCCATATTAACTCCGAATTTTTAGCATTTTACTAATTATGCTTAACTTTCGGACATGAGTGTACATTAATGGTAATAAATGGAAATGGTAACATATAAATGGTAATTTTATTACATTGTTTTGATTATATATGTTTAATTAAAAATATAAATGATAATTTTGTTGTGATGATTAAAATAATTAAACAAATAATACTTTGAAGTCCTTTTGAAGAACTTACAACTCTTACTAAAATGATAGAAGTGGTGAAAGTTATTTTAAAACTACATCTCCAGAAGCACGTTCTAAAAGGCTGGATTTAACACATAGGTGTGTCTACTTACTAGAGATTTTATTGTAAAATTTTACCATCACAAATATAGATCCATAGGTCCTTTTGAAACTTGTTGATTGACAAAATTTCAACAATATTTTTTGCAGAAGCTGTTACATGAAAGTTATATTTTTATGTAAATAACAATGATTGCAAGCATTTTCTATTGTTAAAATCACAGACATTATAATTCTAGTAGTTCACATAAAGTAGAAGTTCGACTTCCTGACAGAAGCTAGAAAAATTCCAAACCAGATAAATTTAAATCAAATTGTTTTCCCTTATGAAAGCTAATACTTGGCATTACATAATTAAAATAATGTTTGAAGAAGAATTAAAAACAATCATATAACTAAGCATTATTATAACTGTATCATTATTACCTGAACTGTTAATAATGTGTATCCATGGGTGTATTATACATTTTTCGAAAAATCATCAATTTCCATTGGTAAGGTGTACAGGTGGGGTAGAAATAAACCCCATTCCATATATTCTTTCTTTTTAGTAATATAATAGCATTGAACAGAAAGGTAGATATCACATGCACCTGTCATACCTGTTAGCATCATACGATTGAATAATAGGCATTCTTGGTCTGGGACTAGGGTCAATGCGCGAGCAGGTTCAGATTATTTTGCATCACTAAATTTATCACTTTCTTTTTTCTGCCACCTTTTGCGACCGTGCGTCTCAAGAAATTTTTGAGAGTATATTTACGTGTAACTTTTTGCCACATTTGTTGCTCTCTCTTCAATGTCCTGCTCTGGAGACTTTTGACCTATTGGTTGGCGTTATCCCATAACTCTGCTCTCATTGGCTAAAGAGCCACTAAATTGTAACTGCCTGGAATAAGTCTTGTCAGCTAAAATTTGGTGCTTGTTTTTCGTGGGTGGCATATTTTATGATACACAAATATATTTAGCTTTGTTTTAACGTCAACTATGGCATCTGACTGACTGGACACAGTGTTCGATGTATTGTAAAATGCATTGCTTATAATTCTGGCTTCTTTTCTTTTTTTTTACAGTGAACTATTCTATAGTATATTAAAATTTAAAATATTAGAATCGCGCATATTTCTCATTACAATGTCGCAAGTAGTATTCCTTGTAGGAATTCAACTGAGAGGGGTTTCAAATATTGTGCAATCAATACCTCTTATCAATATTATTCATTTGTGTATTTTGTTATATCTCATCTTTTATAAATATTGGAAGTAAGAATTACTTACTGGAGAATATTGTCGTTCATCGAATACAGAATTAAATGAGGTCAGAAAAAAACTTCGAATTTTTACTTTCGCCAAAATGCGTCGCTCTCGTTAATCTTCTAAAAATTATAATGTTTTTGTAAATGTAAAAATTACGAATACAAAAACTAACATTAAATAAACCAGGAATGCTTAAACGAATGTAAACTGTAATGCGCTGGTGATAGAAGGCAATTTAACACTCCCCATCTGATCGTCTATACATCCATACAGTTGATCAAACACACATTTTATTACAACTTCTTCTTTTATTACAATTTTATTACAAGTTTCTGAATTCTAGATTAGTGTGGGCTTCAGGAGGATCTAAAATTACATTTAGATTCCCCCATTTTGTCCATCTCAGTGGAGCTAAAAAATGGCCCCCATTAAAATATTTCTCGTTTATGATACTTTGTTTAGCCTTCTAAGTTACTGGATGATTCTGGTGGACCTATGACATTTTCTTCACTTCCATGTGGGGAAATAAAAAATCCAGCATAGTTAATCTCTGAATAAGATATGCTACTATAAATGCACAAATATTAAGTCTTTTAGGTTAAAAGAATGTTTCAAGAAGATATGTAAAGGTAAAAAAATACATTTTCCCGCTGTCAGATGAGGAAACCAAAATTCTGCCTGAGTGTGTTTTTGTTTCGCGGTAGATAGTATAAATGTACAAAGTTTTAGGCTTCTTGGCTACCGAATGGTTTTTGAATGATCTATGAAACCGAAAACACAATATAAAATAATTATGTAAGTTAAAACAACGCCAACCTGACATCAAAACACATAATATTGTCTTAGATTAAGTTCAAAAACTTACTTTACGACACAACTCACTATGAAAGACAGCATCAAAATATTTGATAAGACAAAATTAAAATTCCATGAAATATTACTGAAATGAATATCAGAAACAATAAATTATGACAAAGTTATTCGTTCAATTTTTCTTATCAGTAGATTATTTAATTTTTAACATCTTTCATAGTGGAATCTCTACGTATAATGCGGCATGTTCAACTTAAAAATGCGTGATTAGAAATTCATATATACTATGTTATTTTGCCCTAAATTGTAAACATTTTCTGACCAATAAATTTAAATCATATGTTGAAAATGTTTGAAATTTATAATAAATTTCAAACATTAAAAAAAAAAAAAGCATACTTTAGAGATATAGCGGATGTTTGCAGTAACACTTTAAATTCTTAGTAGGACCATTGCGCATGAGCGCACCCTGGTGCACGTTGATAACAGATTTCTGATTTAAGCGTCAACATGCACTTCATACGGATTACATTCCATCCATTTCTCTTGCAATGGTCGCTTCTAAAGTCTTGCAATGGTCGCTTCTAGTCCTGAAGTCGTTTCTGGTCTTGTGGTCGCTTCTAAATGATTTGCTTCGCATTTTTTTCGGTGCCTTTGACTTCACACATATCCGGAAGATGGACCACTGCATGGCATTGGTTCCGGGAGTGTCGCCCGGGCTTAAAAGCACGCTTCTAACCGGGAAAGAGGTGTCACAATCCACCTCTGCCATTTATGCTATGCAATTGGTCGTTTCCCTCTTTTATTTGAATCTTATATATATATATATATATATACATGCATACATATATATATATATATATTTATATATATATATATATATATATATATATATATATATACATGCATACATATATATATATATATATTTATATATATATATATATATTTATATATATATATATATATATATATATATATATATATACATGCATACATATATATATATATATTTACATAATATATATATATATATCCGCAATAGTTCTAAATATAATGTTGCTGGGTTACATTTACGAATTTATTGATATAACTCATATATACTGTATGTTTGTTCCATTTATATGATAAATCCGATTTTGTCACGAGTACAAAATCCATCAGTATTGGATTAACTTCCCTAGTACTTAAGAAACACTAAGAAAAATCGATCATATCTGCTAACGAAGGATCGTGATTAATCGATTTAGTCTATCGTTTTCATCTTCAGAATTTCTAGAGCGTATATTTGGTCTTATATGTTTGATTGAGGTTTTCTGTTCTACTAATATTTTAGGAAAGCCTTTATCATCTCAGACGCTTTCCACATTTGTATTTTCTTGCAATTCTACTTGCTGAATGGCATATTAAATTTTCCTTTAAAGGCATTATATTGAATGACTTTATATTTGGTTTAATCTATTTCAAATTATCCATAAAATGCAATTGGTTGTTTGACCATTTTTAAATTTTATTTTATTTTTATATGTGATCACTGCAGTATGTTTACATTTCAAAACTACTTTTTTGCGATTTTTTATTTAGAGATGGTGGCACCATTTGTATTATATTAGTGTCATTATAAACGCATGATCTATTCTGCTATTTTAGGATATTTAAGCAAACGCAAACCACTTTCTTTAAGGCTTAGGACCAGCATTTATAAAACCATTGTCTTAAGAGGAAATTAAGCTATAAATTTGAATATTCACAATTTGCCTAGATTGTTAATTAATCACAATAGTGTTGATTAATTATAATTTAAATGTGAACTTTGATTTTGAATTTGTTAAAACTGACTCAAGGAATACATTTTATAGGAAAAGACAAATTCCAGGTTTATAATATTTTTCACAAATATCTAAGTAATAGTACTCAACATCCACTAAACTTCACTGTGTTATTTTTCTATAAAGAATTTATTTAGATGAGACCTGCCGCATTTTTTTCCACGGGTACTTCAAAACAAACTTTTTTAATTTTTTCACTATATTTATCGTCAAAAAACTGGTAGAGACAGGAAACAATAATCCGAAATATGCCGATAATCAAGCCATATATGATAGTGATCTACAATCAAAATTGTGCTTTTGAAATTCTTTTTGTTTTGGGCTTGATGACAACATTGATATTTTTTTATAAAAAAAGTGTACCCACTAAACAGTAAATTATCAATTAGTCACAGAAAGAGACACATTTACTGAGTTGAAGAACAAAGAAAGACAGGATCATAATGAAGGAGCTGTAAAATACAATTTTAGTCTTTTACAGGGAGCTACATTTATTTAGAAGCATTTTATGCATAGAGGTGGCACAATTTGTGATCTTTGATTGATTCATATACGCTTCACTCTTCTACTAAAAGACCACCTAGCACATTCTTTATTTGCATAAGCGTAGCCAAGATTTTTGAAAGAAAGTAGTGTGCGTCTGTGTGTGTGTGTGTGTGTGTGCTGAATGGGGGATAAAATTGTTGGATTGCGTTTTTTAATAAGACCTCTATGCAGAACTAATGTAGTTTTCACACCAATTGAGGACAGGTTACGATATCGTATTCCCCTCTCCCTCTGTGCCACCAGCTAAACTCATTTTCGTTTGTAATTTCTGAAAACAACATTAGTTTTAAGCAGTTTTAGAGTGTTTCCCCTAGTGTAATTTTATGAGTTTCAAATTCCTTGCTTTGCTATTAACGGTATACTTCACCCTTTATATATTTCCTGCAAAAAACGAGTTAGATTGAATATTCATTCATTGGAAGTCACCTTTTAAACAAGCTTTGGCCACATTTATTTTTGTGTAACTCGTATGATACTCAAAATATTTTTCTATGGACTGTAAACAAAAACGTTTTATTCTATATCCACTACAGAATCATAAAGCTGACTGTAGAAATTGTTTCCTCTTTGGCATGAAATAAATTAATTTTACTTTCCCTGCAATGCATGGTAATGTATAGGGAAAGTATTGGAATCATGTCGAAAATCGCAACTCTGGTTTTCAACAAATCTACACGATTCGAGACCTCTATAATACGAAAAATCTATTTCTAGCGTGACGTCTGTGTGTGTGGCTGTGTGTGTATGTCTGTCTGTGTGTCTGTTCGTCTGCCTGCCTGTGTGTCTGTGTGTCTGTGCAATGTATGTATCCACTATAACTTTAAAACTTATGGACCGAATTTCATAAAACCTGGTATGTAAGTCACTTGGGTATGACCCTGGCGCTGATTAGTTTTTGGTACGATTCGTAAAAACAGAACCCGTCTCTTTTTTGCGAAATGGCCAGTAAAAATGTCATGTATCAACTCTAGCTAAAATACTAATCGACCAAATTTCACAAAATTTGGTAGATAAGTTACTTGAACGATACTCTGGTGTTGATTAGATTTTGGTACTAATCGAAAAAGAACAACCTGCCTTTTTTACGAAATGGCAAAAATGTCATGTGTCCACTCTAGCTAAAATTCTAAGTGACCAAATTGGACAAAATTTCGTAGTTAAGCTAGTTGTGGGACACTCTGGTGCTGATTAGATTTTTGTATTATTCGGAAAAGAACAACCTGCCTGTTTTTACGAAATGACCCTCAAAAGTCACCAAAATCTAAAATAAAAGCTACGTATGTTCAAATATATCAATTAAATACTTGTTTTATACGTAAATTTTGATAAGGAAAATAATAAGAAACAACTGTATTACTCTTGGACTAATAGTTTTCAAGATATTTGAGATTTTTCGCATTTAGTTATGCCAGTTTTAGAAAAATGTCCAATTACCAAATAAAAAACAGAAATTGAATTAAAAATGAAAATTTATTGTTATTTTGTGCATTTAAACTCAATTTAATGATTTATTAAAGAAATAAAGAAAACATGAATTTGAGTCTGCAGGGAAAGTCATGTGCTACCCACATAAGCTTTTTTGTTCATGCGACATTAACTTAGTTCACAAAGTGCTTGTGAAAATCGTGAATGGCTACAGTATTAATGTTCTAAATCTGTAAGTGAATAGTAATATGGAATTCTTACAAAAAGTCATCTGTGGAGGATCACAGGACTAATGGAAACTCTGATTATGCGTATATCCAATGTTAAATATATTCATCGAAAAATGTTATGCAGAGGTTTTAATTGTAAGTGATACATCACCAAAATTTCAAGCTCAGCTGTTAGAAAAATTAAAACCATATTTAAACCATATACTTAAGCTGATCTACTTATTACTTTATTTTTTTTGGCAAAAATTATATTATGTATGGTTTTTACTAATATAAGTTTGTAATTGAGGCAGATATAAACTGCGCGGGCTCAGGAGGCAGATATAACCTGTGCTGATTCAAAAGACAGATATAACCTGTGCGGACTCAGGAGGCAGCTGCTAAATGGCATTAATTTGTTTATAACTAACAGCTTGCCCATTCAATTCTACTTTGCAGGCATTTTCCTTTGAAATGCAGATTTTTATTTTAATTCAATTAACGTGGCAACAGCAGATTGAAATCCAGTTACAGTAGACACATAAGCCTCCATGCCTTATTCAGGATTCGAACCCGAGCCCTCTAGACAGCAGCCGAACACGCTATCCACTATACCACCTGGGCGTCAATTTAATAGGTATCGCAGCAGAAGTTTCTGCCTGTTGCCGCTCTTCCATTCAATTCTACTTTGCGGACATTTTCCTTTGAAATGTAGATTTTTTTTAATTCTATTAACGTGGCAACAACAGATCGAAATCCAGTTACTGTAGCCACACAAGCCGCCATGCCTTATTCAGGATTCGAACCCGAGCCCTCTAGACAGCAGCAGAACACGCTATCCACTATACCACCTGGGCGTCAATTTAATAGGTATCGCAGCAGAAGTTTCTGCCTGTTGCCGCTCTTCCATACTAATTCAACTCAATATATGTAACATATAAAAACACTTCTGTTTCCACCCTCTATATAAATATCTATAATTATATTTTACAGTTCCTTCATCCCTTTTTTGTCATTTTATTTTCCCTAGCTCAATAAATATATCTGCTTTTCAATTAGCTAATAATTATAAAGAAAAATGATTGATTATTAGCAACGGTTTTCACAAAAAATATCAATTTTGACATCAAGTTAGAAATGATAAAACCGAATTTTGTTGCTTTCGGACTAATACTGAGATAATGTTTTCTTTCACCTTTCCTGTCTTGACTGAAGTTCAAACACATAATTGTCATTCTAGTTTACTATTATGCATGAATTTACTATGTCTACATGTCAGATTTTATCAGGTCCTCTAATAGAAATATTTAACTCTAAATATAATGGAAAAATGAAAAACGTCCATTTCTGCGTGTCCATAATAAAATAATGCCACAACTACAAAACTTTACACTCGGTGAATATTGAGTATCAGTACACAGGTATTTGTAAAAAAATCGGATCTGACACATCCCTTTTCCTATAAAAATTATGATATGAATAATAATATTGTAACAATCTGAAAAGTGAATGTCAAACATAATAGTAATAGAAAAACAATCTAGGCAGACTGTGCATAATCAAATTTTTTCTTAGGTTCTTATTAAGGTAATGGATTATGAACAATGTACCTAAAACAAGGACGGAAAATCTTGCATACAGGAGATCCAAATGAAAAAACAAAAACATTTCAACCAAAAACTTGTATTCATTATTTTATTTTAAAAATTTATTTAATTATTGTATTATCCAGAAAATAAAATCATCATAAATCTATATAAATAAAATTGAAAATCTGTCTGTCTGTCTGTCTCATCATCATGGGAGAACGGTTGAACCGAATTTGATGAAATTTTGTGGGTGGCCTTGAAATAGTCCCTCTTAAAATTTAGTTCATCTTTCGAGTTTCTAAGTTTTCGAGATATTAGTGAAAAACGAAACTTCCCTTTGTCTCATAATCACGGGAGAACGGCTGATCGGAATTCAATGAAATTTCGTGGATAGCCTTAAAATAGCCCCCCATAAATTTAATGCAAGTTTCGAGTTTCTAAATCCAGGAGTCATTGATGTATTAATGAAAAACGAATCGTTTTCCTACGAGTTCTACTCATTAACTCCCTGGTTCCTCCAAGCGAAAAGGTTGGAAACTGTTTGTTTGAAACGTTAAAGTGAATTAAAACTTTATTTCAGAGTTTAATGGGGGTTTATTGCGTGTATTAGTCACTTTTGAAAATTGCAAGATTGAAAAATAAATTTAAATGGAAAATCTATCACCGTGGTTTATTTTTCAGAAGCTCAACAGTTTACTCAATAGTGAAAAGTATTAAGAAATCAAAATGGTTATTTAACTATTAGCATTTTATGAGGACGATTCTATCTTCTACCATGTTGCTCGGCAGCGCAATTAAATTAAATGTGCATGTTAATGCTTATTATTGTTTTTTCGATTTGAATAATAAATAAATGGATATAAAAATATATCTTATAAATTAACGGTTTGATTTTTCATTTAGTTATATTAATTGTGGACTGCGTACATTACTTTCATTTATTTTAGCAAAAAGTTGTTAAGCTTATATATTGTGTTTATCTAATAAACTCATATATTATGTTTAGTCAATAAACTCATTCAGCCGATTGTGGAAACAGAAAAAGACTAGAACGGGTATATCTTCTAATACAATTTTAGTGTTTTCATTTAGTGTATACAAACGGAATCAGGATGATTTATTCAGAACTGCAAATTCCGAGCTACGAATTTGGCGGGATATCGCTATTTTGGCAACTTTTCTAAAATGTTGCCGAATTAACGGAAATGTCGCCAAATTGATAAAAACGGCGCAAATCAATGAAATTTATATTGTTTTGCTAGAACAGAGTATTGAAATAATGTTTCGTTAGCATTTGTCTGTCAGTGCAACCGTCCTATTTAGTAACACAATGTTTGTAAATCCAAAAAAATATATTGAAATTGATAAAATTGCGCTAAACATATGAAATTAATTGTGTTTTGTTAGGAGATAGTATTGTGATGCAGGTTCATATAATCATTTTAAAAAATCGTCAAATTTATCGCCAAGTGGGCTGTCAGTTCTACAGCCCCACTTGGCTATAAATTTGACGATTTTTTAAAATGTCGCTGCATTGGCGAAAATTTCGCCAAACCTTTCATAGAGATAGCATTATTCAGACGATATTTTTCCACTAATTTATTTGAAGCAAATGGCATCAAGTCGCTTAGCAGCGGATTAAAACCCAATGCGTTTATGCGGCAGACGATATTTATTAAATATTTTCCGATTTCAATAATAAATATATGTTTATTAAATAAAATTCATTGACACTGAATTTTTGACTGGATTATATGAATTACGGTCTTCAAGTTTAAACATTATTATTATTGATATTTTCGGAGATTATTGATTCGGAGATAATTGATATTTCCAATTTGTAATGCCATTGTTTTATTATGACAAGAATTGTTGAAGCTCATATATTGCACGGTGTACGAGTAATCTTCAACAAATGCACTGGTATATCTTCTAATCTACGAGAATATAAGTAGTACAAGTATATTGGCAACATTTTTGACTCTTATTGGCATATATTGAAATCAATTACGGCCTTCTGGTGTAAAGATTACGGGAATTATTGATATTTTCAATTTATTACGTCACCTGTTTTATTTTGGCAAATATTTTTGAGACTCATATAGTAATACCGGTAATCTTCTACTAACATTATAAGTAGTAAGGGTATATCTTCCCATATAATTTTAGCACTTTCATTTTGGCATATATTGGAATCAATTACTGCCTACAAGTTTAAAGATTACGGGGTTTATTAATATTTGCAATTTATACATGTGATCTACTAATACAGGTTATATCTTAAAATGTTCGAGTATAAGTAGTACGAGTCCGATAAATGTTAACTCTTTTATTTTGCATATATTGATTTAATTCCATATTTTGTGTAAATTTGCTTACAAAAAAGCCAGGATGTTTTAATTTTCAGATCTGCCTGTGAAGATATTATTGTATAACGAGAACAGAGGTTCTTAAACATTTTAGGAGCATTAAATTAAATATTATAACAGAATATTTTGATTCAAAATATTAATTTGTATACTATGGGAGTTTGAACAGGAGTGTGAATTTTAAGTTAAATATATTGTACACTCCGTACGAAGAACGGGTATGCTGCTAGTATCTATTAAAGTTAGCGTTAAGTGAATTGTTAACAGAATAAAGCATTAAGTGAATTGATAAAATTTAAAATGATGGAGTATGAGATAATTGAAACTGTGATTAAGCTTCCAGCAATGCTTCATACTGTGGGTTAAAGTGGGAGTGAATGACTTTCAAGAAAGAAAAATATGTTCATCAAGAACTGAAAGAGAGTTTCTATGATCACTTTTCTTATGTTTTGCGGTATAGATTTTTGGGCATGATTTACTAAGTTCGGAAATATAAATTTTGGCATACATTTAAAAAAAATTGCCTTCTCTTGTGCGGATCGTAGTAAGCACATCGGCGGGCCGTAGATCGCCCAAACATGTTCTTAGACGGAAATAGGCTTAAATATAATGACTTGTGTAAAAGTCTAAATTGACTAAATACACCATCAGCCGCGATTCCCATATAGCTGCCATTTTTAATAAAAAGAATCAGAAATAAAATACAGGTAGTTATAAAATCTAGGAAAAGGGGTGATCACATATACACACAATTAAAATAGTCAAGCTGGAACTGCTGGACAAATTGACATGGATTGGCCCACATACTTTCCTTTCAAACATGTAGAATATTTTTGCGTCGATCTTTATTTCTTTGTGAAAATGGAGAATTCATATTTACTTAGAAATTGATATTTGTTTGAGGGAAACATGTAACAAAAAATTTGTCTACAGACTTCATATAATTAAAAAAACATATCTATGCATTTTTTACAACTATTTCACTATATTAACTTTATTACTTCTCACGTAAATTTTAGGAAAAGTAGAATTATTTGATCATTTAATTGATCATTTATGTGAACCATTTAATTAAGAGTTAGATGTAACTTAGATACATTTTTAACTAAATCGAAAGTAGAGAAATTAGAATTCATATTATAATATCAACTAGTTCAACTATGAATATATATAAATATATATACATATATATATACATATATATATATATATATATATATATATATATATATATATATATATATATATATATATATGAAATATTTTGTTGTCTATTCAAATGTCTAACACAATCACAGGGGATTCACCTGTGCTATACACTACCTTTGAAACATATTTCCGAATCCCGAAAATGGTAAAATTATTTTATACTGATTCGTACCTCTACATTCAATTTAATCACACATCCGCCCCGGAACGAAATAAAATCTGTTCTCAAACTTCTTACGACTTTTCGTTCAAGAAATCCCAAGGACTTTATACCGTGAATTAATCTTGTCCCAAGTTTTACACATAAATTTCAAGACTCGAAAAGGAGCATTCTTTTGAGAGGAAGAGAGGAAAAGCTGTAAACTTTTAAATTAAGTAATTTGTTTCTTTCTTGTTCCGTCATAAGAAAGTTATATATGTTCTTTTTAACTGAAAATAAAGTATTTCTCCGGCGGTATTATGTCGCAGATTTTTGAATGGAAAATAAAAAAATATAATTATTATATTAAAATATTAGTTCTTGATAATAACCGGTCATAGTGTAAAAATATTTTTGAAATGCTTTTGAAATTACCATAGAGAGATTGAAATGGTCTAAGATTAAACATAAAAATGATTATTATAAAATTCCAAAAATTCCACTTCTTTTTCAAGGAATAATCAGAGTGAAAAATGCATTAGGGGTATATTTTCAGATGTTTTGAAAAATAATTCAGGACTTCCAGGGTGACTAGGACATGACATTATCGATAACAGATAACTTTCATTTTCTAATTTTCTGGTGGTACAGATTTTATTTTTATTTCGTTTTCCTTTTTAATGCAATTGGCACACTACATAATATATTGAAAATAAAAGGGATAATAATACTTCATAGTAATACTATAACATTTCCTGATGCAATGTAGACTTGTAAATCAGGAAATATATGTGAGTGAGTTGATGACTTAATACATGGTATGACACTGGTTTTAAGAAAGGTGTAATCCATGAATTGAAACTAGCGACACATGTTTGGCAACAACGAAAAACATGGAAAATGAATAAAATGGAAAATAATTTGGAATATAACTGATTTAGAATCAAATACATAAAAGTCAAATAATGTATTACTTTCCTTATATACATAATGTATAAGGAAAATATTGTGCCGGGGTCGAAAATTCGAATTCGAGTTTTCGACGGGAGAGCACGTTTCAAGCATCCTTGATCACGAATCGAACATTTTTGAAGTGATGTCTGTGTGTGTGTGTGTGTGTGTGAAAATATGTAGGTGTGTGTGTGTGTGAAAGTATGTATGTGTGTGTGAAAGTATGTATGTGTGTGTGTGTGAGTGTGTGAGTGTGTGTGTGGAAGTATGTATGTGTGTGTGTGTGTGTGTGTGTGTGTGTGTGTGTGTCAGTGAGACTGTGGAGACGATATCTCATGAACGAATGGAGCGATTCGAATGAAATTTGGTGCAAAAATGACAATCCGTGAACAATGGAAGTATATTGTTTTAAAACACAATCGAATGTCCAAAACTCCCCTAAATTTTCTAGGGAAATTTTGAAAAAATCATTCAAAAATCAAAACCTTTAATAAAGTTACGCAAAAAGACATTTCTTATGTAATTTTTCCTTAGAAAACAATTGGCATAAACTGTAGAACGCTATCATGAACCGTTCTCGAGATATTGCACATTTTTCAAATTCATTTATCAAACAATCCCATAAATTAAAAAAAACATATATTAACTGTCGAGAAACATTTTCACTTTTCATATGTAATACCGTACGATAAATTTGGTGATATCATTTTCGTGGATTTATCTCGTTCCTTTCATGAGAAAAGATACTTTGAGTAATACTTTTTTATTTGAATGCTAATAGTTCTTTATCTGCTATAAGAATAACTTATTTCTCCTTCCATAAGTCTTGGCGAAATTTTGGCGACAAATTTAGTGGAATGTCGCCAACTTGGCGGCTTTTTAAATGTTGCCAAATTAACGAAAATCTCGCCAAATAGTTAAAAATGACGCAAAATCAATGAAAATGACGACTAATTGACGACTATACGACGACGAGTATCTACTATAAGTTTTTTTTTTGGCTGTAAATGTAGTACATTTATTGCATTATATAAGGAAATTCATGTGCTGCCCACATCAGATTTTTTTATGGATTGGAACAGATGACAAGCAGAAAAAAATACAAACGCGGTTACTGGTAGACTGATTGATGGTAGAATGATTGATGAAATTTTAAGATTATATTATAAAGCGATTTCTGTTTTCAATTTTTGTTGGATCTACCATACTGTGCTGTAAAGCACAATTTCTGCAGTAGCGCACATTTCGTGCATACAAAACTGTAATTTGTACTGTTTCAATTCATGCATTCCAATTTCGTACTGCATAAATCAAAGTTCTATATAAAATATCTTACTGCTCCTTTTTTTCCCTATCAGACATATATCGCAGGTTTAGTGAAATAATGCAATGTGTTTATTCTAATAACTTTAAATATTTTACTAAAATTGAAGAGTTAGAAAAATCTTTTCATTTACTGAAAAGTACACAAATCGTTGTGCGTTTGAATAAATGATTAATATCGAAAATGAAAAATTAAACAGTGAGATGAACACATACATATATTTAATTTTATTCGCATTTTATAGTTTCAGGCTTTATTCATCTTTGTTCAATTTCCTTAAAATACAGAGTGAAATTTTCGATTAAAATATTTTCCTTTTCGTTGGAAGAAGTAAAGTAATCTTAGTGATATTTAGAAGTAAAGTAATCTCAGTGCATACCTACGCTGTTCATTAAATATAAATATTTGTTCAATATTTGCTCAATATTTGTACATTTTCGAAATAAATGTTAGTAATTAATTTTAAAGATGTCGTTTCTCCTAAGTATTATCACTCTTTAAGATGCATATATACAAATATATATATACAAATATATATATATATATATATATATATATATATATATATATATATATATATATATATATATATATATATATATATATATATATATATATATATATATATATATATATATATATATATATATATATATATATATATATATATATATATATATATGTATATATATATATATATATATATATGTATATATATATATATATATAAGTGAATATACAAAAAGACAAAACTTAGCACATTTCAAATAATATAAACAAGTAACCGAGCTAAAATGGAGCAATATTGCTCTCTTATGCCAAGTATGTCAAAAGAATAAGAAGGTAAAATACTAAGTGGCCAAGGGGGATTGTGACCCATTGTTCCCTGTTATAGCCAGCTATTACACCAAAGAAACACTCCCGGAGCCGACACCATCCTGTAGCATAATTTCCATGAAACAGTCTAGCAAAAGACATAAACCAAGAGTGAAAACAGAAGCTAAGAGTAAATTAAAAAATGTATAAATGGAGTGAAAATAGTTTAAAAATGAAATTAACTTAGGAAACATTAAAGACGAATTGATACCGGTACCTTCATTTTCTTAGGGAATTGATTTCTTTTTTCAACTTTTTTCACTCCATTTATAACTCTTTGAATATTTTCGTAGCTTCTGTTTTCACTCCAGGTTTATGTCTTTTTCCAGACAGTTTCATGGAGATTATGCTAGAGAAAGGTATCGGCTCCGGGAGTGTCACATTGGTGTAATAGCTGGCTATAACCAGGAACAAGGGGTCAAACCCCCTTGGCCACTTTATATTTTACCTGTTCTTGTTCTTTTGACATTCCTATATATGTATTTATATATATGTATGTTCCTTTTGTATGCTTCGTATTAAAGAAACATTCTCTCTCTATTTATATATATATATATATATATATGACAAAAAAATCAACGCACCAAGAAGGAGTTGTCCGATTGTAATGAATTTTCCTATGCAAAGACATTTTAAGCTAACATGCAAATGAATAATATTTGGTGTCCAATGAATAAATAGTGGGAGCTCCAGCGCATCGGAACTGCGCATTCAGCAGGTGTATATCTAAGCAGGTGTATATCTGCAGGTGGGTATGGGCTGGGATGCCATCTCCTTTGATAGCCGAGCCCCTTTGTATTCATTTCTTGCACACTGACAACACAGAGGTACGTTGACAACACAACACGACCGCTGTTACTACGTCCAGTATGCCTACGACTGGTGTTACCCTTCAATTTGCGACATCTTGGACTCACTTTTGAACAAGATAATGCCCGGCCGCACACGGCACGTGTTGCTATGAATTGTCTTCAAGCTTTCCCAACATTTGCTTGGCCAGCTAGGTCTCCTGATCTCTCCCCCACAGAGCACATTTGAGACGTTATGTGAAGGCGATTGCAACCATCGCGGAATGTTGACGATTTTGCTCGAGAATAGGAGACAATTTGCCAAAACCTCACGCAGGACACTTTCCGTGAACTTCATCAGTCTATGCCATGCCGGGTGACATCTTGCATCCAGACCAGATGTGGACGCCTTATTGATATCTTTCCTTTCTAAACGGTCAAACTCTAAATCATTACATTGTTCTGAAATCACAATCGTTTCTTTTTCTATCTGTGTTCTTCACATCCACCAATTTTTATCACAATCGGACAAATTCTTCTTGGTGCGTCGATTTTTTTTGTTATAGAGTGTATATATCCCCAATAGTTCTAAATGTAATGTTTCAGGGTAACATTTAGGAATTTAGTGATATAACTCAAATTATACTATATGGTTGTTCCATTTATATGATAAATCGTATTTTGTCATGAGTATATATATATATATATATATATATAAATATATATATATATATATATTAGAAAAATATCTAAAAATAAGATATACAAAAAAAAAAACAGGAACGGGGGTCACTATCCCCCCCGGCCTTTTTTCTGTCGTTCCTGTAAACACTCTCCTTTCTTTTTCCCCCTTTCCTTTGTGCCTCCCCCCTTTTTTCTATTTGATGATGTATTTACTATTATATATATATATATATATATATATATATATATACATATATATATACATATATATATATATATATATATACATATATATATACATATATATATATATACATATATATATATATATATATATACATACATATATATACATACATATATATATATATATACATACATATATATATATATATATATATATATATATATATATATATATATATATATATATATTTATATATATATATATATAAATATGTATAAATGAAAGTTACAAAATTCCAATCCTTTTTAGAATCCTTTTAAAATTTTAATACTTCGGTATTCATCTTTGTGCAATATATCGGCTACCGGGAGTGTTGTCTAGACGCAAAGCTGGCTTAACAGGGGAGTGGGGGTCGCAACGCCCCCGGCCATTCTTTGATATATTGCTTTCTTTATTTTTATACTTTTCTGGTATGATATATATATATATATATATAATGTATAAATTCCTAAATATATTCGATATTTCCTAAATATATTCGATAAATATAAAAAAATAATTAAATTTAAAATAAGTTGCTCCGAATAAAAATAGTTAAATGTATTTAACACATCAAATTAATTAAAATACCTAAACAAAAATATTACTTGTGATACTATAGGGAATTAATATATTTCCTAACGCAACTAACTATTGACATTTTTATTTATATTTTTATGTATTATTTTAATACCACAGATTCTATTCTATGAAATTTAAGATATTTCGAACATCACTTGCTAAACATATAGTCCCTCTGTGCCAAATACAATTTTTCCATGTAGTTTGAAGTGGAACTATCATTGTCAGCACAAGTTCTGTCAACTGTATCAGGTGCCAAAAATGTTGAAGATAAATTACTTTGCCCCAGTATGTAACTGTTGAAGTGATAAATGTTCCCATCTTCAGTTCTGTTGGGAATATTGGAGGTGGTACAACACGGTTGATTTAATACACTTTGTAACAATAATATATTCTGCAGGTTTGAATCTTAACGTTAACTAAGAAATGCTCAAATTCATTCCTGGATTTGCATATTTAATGTTAAATTCTTAAACATGCATTTTAAATCATTTTATGAATTAAAAACTGTCTGTTTTGTAAATATCAGATGGTGCATCAGCTGTTGTTCAAAGACCAGAAATAACAGTTTTGCGAAACTGTAAGTTAAAATAATCTTGTACATATTTTTTAAAGTCAGGTACTTAACAATACGTTTATTCGCCTACAGAAATGACCGAACAGTGATATATTTCACTGTCATCAAATATTGCGGGAACTTTATACCACAGGTGCGCAACAATATATATATTTAAACAAATAATTTATCCAGAAATCAATGAGAATGGCAGTTAGAAGGTAGTTTCATTTTTGACCCAGAACCCGCACCTGTCTCAAGGAATTTCGGACCTGCGGATGTGTCGTGGCGTGTAAAAATTATCGTAGGTACGGAGATCATTTTAGACAGCCTTTTGGATCGAACTGGGTATCTCCCAGTGCGATCCTCTTGCATTTAGTACTGAGTTATCTCCTCTCTCTCATGCAAGAGAAAAAAATAAATTTAATGAGAAACCCAAGTTTGTAAATAAAACATAAATGTGAGCATACAAGACAAATAAATTAAGTATATCGGAATAGGAGATAAACAACAGGGTTAAAACATGAATGCCCTACAGTAATCCAAGAAAGAAATCAAATTATTTATTATGGAAACATTTGTTTCTGAAAACTACACTTGCTAACATCATTCTAAACGAAAATCAGATATGTTATTTACAAATATATACAATAGGTTCAGGGAAATAAAATATCTGGATTAAATTGGAAAGTATGAAAATTGAGCAATGTTCTGCTGATCTCAGTTTTTGTTTTATTTTATTGAAAAACACTTGGTTATTCATGTAAATATTACAAATAATAAAATAGATGTCGCAATTATATATGATATACTCTAAATGTCCATGTCTGATTTAGAAACTACATCTTAATCACACAACTGTGTTTTAGAACCAATTTATGCATGTTCCATATAAAAGTTTTAACCTAATCAGCAATAAATCCTGAAACCATTTTCCCCACTTTTAATCACCTTTTAACGCTTTCCAACATAGTTGAAAAGTGTTTATGATTTTGTCATTCTGTCTGTCTGTCTGCATGCCTGTATGTCTTTCCGCACGATAATTGCCGTAAAAATGACTTAATCAAAATAAATTTTTAGTATGTTGTTGAGACGGTCTGCAGGACATATGGGAATGTAAATGAATAACGTCACCCAATTAGTATTGGATTGAATCCGAATTGAAAAATTGCAATCATTAAACCCTATGAGACCTAATTTTTCAATCATATTTTACTCAAAGTTAAAATTCTCCAATTTCTTCGAAAATTTTAGGAAATATATAAATTATTCCTTAAATATATTAAAAAAAATTCCGAAACATAGTTTGATAGTTTTCTTAAATTAAAATTAAAATACACTCATAATATATGAAGAGATCATGTGACCCACTTCAAAATAAAATATGGCTTCCATCTTTATCTCCTAGTGCAAAAATCATGATTTTTAAAGCTCTGTAAGCTCTGTTAAATTTATATTTTTTGTTGCATCCATCCTAAATATCCACTTTATTTCTGCGTATTTTCTGTGCATCTGTATTCTGCGCCAACGCAATTACAACATTTTTGAGATTAAATTATAATCAAACTTTGATTATATCAACAACGAAGCCTAATTTTAATGGATGCAGAATGTAAACAAGTAATTTTAAGATGAGTTGTATAAGAATTGCTGAATTTTTTAATGCGGCATTTTTAGCTCTGGAATAAATGTCTGGAATAAAAGTGATATGAATGAAATTTAAAAGTTAATTCTTTTTTATATGAAGTTTTAAGTTTTCAAACATAATAAATTACCGTAGCACTGGGATAATGTAACGTATTTCAGCGCTGAATGTATCGAATTTTAGAGATGCTTAAATAAAATTGAATTTCAGTTTGAAAGTATTATATAATCAATAGTTTATGCATGATTGATCTTTCTTGTTTATTTACTTTATCGTTTTTTAAAACAAATTATCAATTTGTAAATTTATCAGTTTGTAACCGCTTGCAATCTAATAAAATGTTGCCATGTGGTTCATCTTTGAGTATTTCATTCACATTTGTATTCACTTCAGTTATTTTTAATTTCGTTATCCACATCATCAAATCGCCACTTTTTACATCTTTATTTCCATTATCAAACGATATGTAACGCAGTATACTTTAGCCTGCAGAATTGCTTTTCGGTGTACATTTGCGAAGCGGTAAATTCAACAAACGTTCCAAATTCAACTATACAAATATATATAACGGTAGAATATAGCAACACAAACGGGCGCATGTATCTCAATGATACACTGGAACAAAAATACTTTACTACCGTCTCTATTTTAAGCGACACTCATTTTAACGATTTTCTCATATAGCATATGACCATATCGGCAGATACTATAAAGTTCAAGAACATCCTTCTCTGTTGTCAGACGAATTCCAAAATTTCGGATATATGTATCTGTGTACCTTAATATGGTAACTTACATTTTATAGTTGTAGGATCTTTGTTACTTTCCTTACATACAGAGTATAATGAATAAGAAAAGTATTGTGACGGGGTCGAGAATTCGAGTTTTAGACGGGAGAGCACGTTTCAATCATCGTTGATCAAGAATCGAACATTTTTGAGGGGATGTCTGTGTGTGTGTATGTGCGCCAGTGAGTCTCTGGAGACGATATTTCAAGGATGAATGGAGCGATTTGAATGAAATTTGGTACAAAAATTACAATCCGTAAATACTGGAAGCATATTGATTTTAAACATAATCGAATACTCAGAACCTCCTAAAATTTTCGAATGATATTTTAAAAAAATCATCAAAAAATCAAAACTTTTCATAAAGTAACTCAAATAGGCATTTTTATGTTATGTAATGTTTCCTTAGAAAACGATTGACATAAACTTTAGAGCGCTAGCATGAACCGTTCTCGAGATGTAGCGCATTTTTCAAATAAATTTATCAAAAAATCTCATAAATAAAAAAAAGTGTTAACTGTTGGAAACATGTTCACTTTTCATATGTAATACCATCCGATAAATCTGGTGGCATCATTCTCGTGGATTTAGCTCGTTCCATTTATGAAAGAAGAAACTTTGAGTAATATATTTTTTTTATTTGAACGCCAATAGTCATTTATCTGCTGTAAGAATAATTTATTTCTCCCTCCATAACGCTTGGCGAGATTTTGGAGATGAATTTGGTGAGATGTCGCCAACTTGGCGACTTTTTAAATGTTGCTAAATTAACGAAACACTCGCCAAATGGATACAAATGACGCTAAATCAATGAAAATGACGATTAGTTGACGAAAATTCAATATGTTGGAAAGGATATAAATATTTACTATAAAAATAGCATATTGTCAACTGTAAATGTAGTAACTCCATTCCATTATATAAGGAGAGCCATATGCTGCCCACATCAGAATTTTAAATAGGTTACATGTTATATAGATGAAATCTATGTGACCGATCTATAAAAATTTTTTTAACAATATGTTGATTCAAAACATGATGTATAGTTTGACATGCCAAGAGGAGGAGTACAACACATTTGTATTTATATATAATATGATATGCATTTTTAAAAGCCGTGAAAGATACCACTGTTATATTCAAATGTAACACCTATGGATTCATTTGTAACAGGTTATACATGTTTATATTGTATACCATGAAGAATATCAGTATATATATATATATATATATATATATATATATATATATATATATATATATATATATATATATATAAATATATATATATATATATTTGTAATTTTTTTTAATTTCCTTATGTTACTTTGGTTCCTAAATTCCATAAATCACCTCTCAGTTTTAGAACAGTCACTTGTGGACATAATACCTTTACCACTACAGCTAGTAAATACTTGCTTAACTGTTTAAATAGAATTAATGAATCCCTTAAATTTAGGAATTCTGGATATTTCATTTTGAACAATAGTTTTGATATAGTAAATCACCTTAGCAAGCTTCCACAAATTCTTGGTTTCCATACCTTTGATTTTAAAGACCTATTTAATAATATTGTCATTAAAGATTTATATAAAGTTATTATCTCTCTTTATCAAGACTATCTATCTGCCAATAATGTTGTATTTAATGTCAAAAACTTTCCTATGCTCTTACATTTTGTGTTATACAACAATTATATTATCCAAGGTTATAACATTTATATACAAACATCTGGTGTACCACAAGGTGGCTGTAGTAGTAGCATACTCGTTAACTTATATCTTTATTATTATGAATGTCATTTTAACTCTAATTCATATATTATATATAGATATGTTGACGACTTAATTTGAATTATCATTGATGAATTCATTCCTAGAATTAATTCCTAATGAGCCTAGCGTTAGTCAAACTGTAAATTTTTTAGACCTAAATTTAGATACCCTCAATAATCATGTAATCACCAATATATATGACAGAAAAGATTCTTACAACTTCACTATCATAAAGCTGCTATCATATCAATCTTGTAATTCTATTCAATTGTTTAGGAACATCATTTTAAACCAGCTATTTCGAAGACATCGACTTTCTGATCCTCGGTTTCACTTTCTCCACATCAATAATCTTAAACGCATTTGTCAAAATTACCAATATCCGGAAGTATTTGTAAATAATATTATTAATAATTTCAAATATACCACGTAATCATTTTACACATGCATTATTTATCTTTGATTGGATAACTCAATTTTGAGAATTCACCCATTCTTATCACCTAACTTACCACTTGGCCTGAGTCTAATACTCTTTACTATTTTTGAATGACTGTTTTCCACTTTTCCTGAGTCCTATACTGATTACTATTTTTGAAAGTCTCCATACATATTATGTATTGTTCAAATGTATTCATTGCGGTACCCACTCGCATTGACGAAGTGAGGTGAAATGCTCAGTCGCTTGTTCAACTTACACGCGGTGGCATTGCTTGTGAGTTCATATTTCTGTTCGAGAAAGTATTATTTTTCTGATTTGTAATTCAATTGATTTATTTTTCTCCTTCCACTAGCCAGTAGACAGTTCCAATGGTGTCTATAGTTAAATACTATCGCCATTGTCAGAAACTGGCTATTCTATTGGTTTTAATTCGAATTATATGGCTGTCCTGATGAGAATGCAATTTTGAACTAACCGCCATTTTCGTGTAGTTTCAATTGATTGTTCTCTATGTCTTAATCTTTTATCTTGAGCTAATTATTATTGCCTTTTCTCATTTTTGCCGTGTTTTATTTTAATTTTTATTTATATTTATATTTTTATACTTTTACTTGTGAATTTTGTATCCTAATATTCTTCTCATCCCCCTTTTCCATTGTAGTGATATGTTACCTTCTATCTTTATCCTTAGTCTTGGTCTATAGTTACTCATTTGTAACATTTTTTTTTGTACGTACATACAGTAGTTTATGCGTAATTTTTGATTAACAGCTTTCAATTTTTATTTATATATATATATATATATATATATATATATATATATATATATATATATATATATATATATATATATATATATATATATATATATATATATATATATATATATATATATATATATATGTATGGATTCATTTGTAACAGGTTAAGGGGATTATTTAGTTATTTATATATATATATATATATATATATGGATGTTAAATTGTTTTAGCTGCAAGAAAATGAAGAAATTAAGTACTGGTTGTGGTACTTAGATGCCTGAATTCCTATGTATTTTCCACTAAGTGGTAACTAGGCATTTTACTGTCATCTTAAATCCTGTTAACTAAATATCGAAATCATCGCATGTGGAAGATAAATTGTGTAGTGGCTAAAGTCTGAAGCTGTTGATGCGTTTGATGCATGTTGCAACTTTTCGCCTTTGGGGAATATTGATCATGAAACTTGCGCTACTTGACAAAGTTTTGAAGTTGTTACAATGTCAGGAGAATAAATCATATTAGAAATTCTACTCTGCTCCTTATTTCAATATAGAGTGTATACAAGAAAATGTACTTACATATAATCATGAAATTTTGAGTTTTATTAATCTCCAATCACTTTAGTTATGCAGATTTACTTTATATGAAATTTATTAAACCTTGTTCATTGATTGAGCTTAAACAAATCGCACTGTTTTTATAAAATTTACAATTTTGTTTGAAATTACTAATCAAAGTTACTTATAACTCAGATATAGAAATGACATTAAAATCGCAAAGAGCATTTGTTCATAGAGATGAAGGTATATATTTGCTGACTGTTAGTAATGCACGTACAGCCAAGGGAAATCAGTAATACGGACAATCTTAAGCTTATTATTTTGGAAAATGATTTAAGCCAATATAATTAGATGAATATTTAGACTGCGAGATCGATATATAATCGACATAGTTCTAATATCTCGTAATATGTGAAAATCAGAATCTTATCGCAAGTAACTTCATTGTTTGCAATTATGCAGCTGAAGTTATTTGAATAAATGTAATGTTATTTGAATAATGCTTGAATAAGTTATTTGAATAAATGTAAGGAGCCTAATACAGCAGAATTACAAAAACTTTATTTATTAAAAATATTTAGCCACTTAATATGATGTAAAACAAATGCGTGTAACGCATTATAGTATTATATATTAATTTATGAAATAAGTTTCATACATTCAACGTTTTTCTTCTTCTCGTTTTAAAGGAAGAAATCAATTACGAAACAATCTTATCTACTTTAGAAATATAATGAAAATTTTACAACTAAAAATCCTGAAAATTTTCATTTTTGAATAACGCAAAAGTTCATTTTATACTTAAGGAAGATATTCATTAATTTTCTGATGTGTGCAGAACGCGACTTTCACTATACAAATCAATTAATATATTATTTTTAGAGTACAAAATTGAAGTACAATGCCCACGGCACAATGTTTTTAACATTGAATTGTGCATTTGGTACTTTTGAGGATGATAACATGTAAATCTATCTTGAAGTACCTGATTAACTTATTGCGCTTAACTCTAAATTTTCAACTGTCAATGTTGATATTATTGATATGATAGCATCCGCAATAAGAAATATAGTCCATAAAGGTATGTTGCACTGCAACTGACATAACAATCAATCTAAAATTTATGGCTTATTTATACCAGGAAAAAATTGCTTAAAATGACAAAGTAAAACTTTATACTTTAGAGTACTTATTATCTATAGCTATCCTATTGTCACGGCGAGATTTCCCCCCCCATGACATTGTCGTTAATTCTGTGTAAAAATCCAAGAAATCCTATTTAGATTTTCTTCCGCTAATTATTCATAATTGTGTTTACTCTGTGTTAAATTATGTTTTCTATCTCATAATAGAAAGGTAATTTGTTCGGCTGTGAGCAATCTGGTATTAAGATAAATATTTTAGGCTTTGAGAATTCCATATCTAATCATATTACGCAAATCGTATTTATTTCGAATTTTATACCGTCAAGTAAAGGTTTTGTTTGCTATTAATTCCTGTTTGTCTAGATTTGGTATCGGAAGTGAGACTTAGTGACAGATGTCCTGGCCTTTCACTGTTAGCGGGAACGGTTCAATCTTATTCAAACGTATAAAACTTCGAATTTCAAATGCCATGTGACCTGGTGGTAGCTTTTGCGCATATTCTAGTAAAACATATAAATAGGAGTGGACCCTGTTCTCGTTGAGAATGGCAACAGATCTAGTTAATGAAACCTCGGACGTGGGGTTAAAGTGGATGTCGTTCATCTTACGAAGCGGTTGCCATATCTCCCTCGGCTAAATGTTTTGTACAAGCTCACGAAGCAATCTAAGAGCTCAGTTGATGTGATATCTCTTAATGATATTATACTATAGCCTTGTATTATTTCACCAGAAGTGATAATGGCGAATTTATGACTCGTGCTGTCTGTGATTATGTTCTGATGATGTATTCCTAAATAACGCCGTATTGGGCAGCATAGAGTTGTGTTATTTACTGAAAAGTGTAGAATTAGCTTCTGGAGAAAAGGCTTTAGTCAAGTACCACGTCTTGTCCAGCTACCTCTCGTCGTGTCGATTTTGCTTCTTTTACATAGATTTCGATTCGAGACTCATTCCGGATCTCTCCGTATTTTTTGCCTTCTCAGGAAGTTCGAGAACCAATTCCAGGACATGATTATCGAATATAATGGTCTATGTATCCATTAATGTGCCCGGCGTTGTCTTGAAGGTGAAAGCTTTTCATCGACATTGATGTATTTGTTAATTTACTTATCCGTCCTAACTTTACCTATCATTTTACCTGAATTATTATATTACAAGGTAGGGTCTCCATGTTTTGTTCTACATAGTTGAAGGACCGGGACTAGGAATGTAAATAACTGTATGTGTTCTTGGAAAAATTAAAATTAATATAAATCCATTGATTTGATTTAATGTTGAAATTGAATAACTTAAATCATTTCCATTGTATAAGTGAAAATATAATTGCTTAAGTTATTATGTGCGAGTGCTCTGCTCAAGCTAGATTATGACCATACACATTTTTTATACTGTTGTGTTTAACATCTTGAATTGGGAGAAAGTGAAATGTATAGCAATTGACGAGATGAAATATATTTATCTGTATTGTGGTCCAGTGGGGTTTAAAGTTATGTCTGAATATGATTTGATAAATTCGCATCTAAATAAAATTGCTTTGGTACCAACCCCTGTCTAATTAATAAAATCTTTGAGTTGACTTAATTAATTTAATTTACGGACAGACGCTGCTGGAAGAAAGAAATGGTTTGCATTTCTTTATTATTTATTTATCATGTCGGGGCAGGCCTTCTTGGAGATTTACTCTCCGGACGGGAGGAGCTAATCTGGAACCTGATGATCATTAGAAATTTTAAGTTATAGTTCAAAATTCTAAATTGCGTTTTAGATGCGTTTGTCATCTTTATTCATCATGATATGACAATATAGAACCTTTCAAAAAATTCTTTCTATGAATATACCCCTATAATTTCATTTTAAAATTGTGTAACTGACGTAACGCAATTGGACTAGATGTAATTGTTGACTCAGTAAAAAATTAAATACTATCAAAATGTTAATACTTGGATAGTATTTTTTGCTAATGAACAATACTAAATAACTAATAGACTAAATGCAAATTAATTTTTGTTTTATTTATCAACCATGATTTCAAAAACACAATATATTTTGTTACTGACGTAACATGCTTCTGTAACTTATATAACAGTTTCAATTTCTTATGATATTAGTTATATTTGTAGTATATTTCTTTTTTTATTCTTCGATACCGTTATATGAAATCTAAAGTTTTTTATTGATACACATGGATATCTGAAAATTTAAAATCATCTGAAGATACCCAAAAATTTGAATATTTATTTTGGGGCAAAAATGAAACTTCTACGTGGGATTGGTCTATAGTAAAATATTTTAATATTCAACTCATGCATTTGGCGTCATTTTCGTTATTTTAAAGTGATTTTGACAATATTTGATCAGTATAGAAGTATATCTCTAGGTTTGCAATGTTTCGCTATATTAGTTGACAATGTTGCCAAATTTATCTACAAGGGTTCCACACAGACGGAGGAAAAAGGTTTTATATATAAAGAACTGCTGGCGAAAAAATACAATACCATTAACTTGACAAACTAATAAATTGACAAACGTTTTATAACTTTTTAGTTGTATTTTTTTCTTCTACATGGCTTTATTGTCAATTTTCTTATACAGACTTTTAAAATTATCTTTCAAGGCACACAGCAATCATATAACCATAGGCAGATCTAACGTGTACAATAATGCACAATATCTTAGAAAGGTATTGTGTTGCTTAAAGGCCACGAGCTAGGGACCATGTATTATATGAACAAAACCTCCCCCTTTGAATAGATGCACATCACACCACCCACAAAATTCATTGCATCATTCCTGAAAACCATTCACTAATTACCATGTTCTCACAAATAAAAGCGCTCTGTAACAAATTCATTATAGATTCCCAATAATTTGGCAAACGCTTAGCAACTTTTCAATTGCATTTCTTCTTCTGTCTGGTTTGTTGCCGAATTCGTTATTCAAATTTTTTGAATTCTCCGCTAGGGGCACTGCAATCATATTACCATAGATAGATATAACGTGTATACTAATGCACAACTTCCTAGAAAGTCATCGTGTTGCTTAAGGGCATTCCTAGGGATCCTGTATTATGTAAACAAAACTTTTATCTTTGAATAGATGCATATCACACATCCCACAAAATCAATAATATACTCAATAGGCTTCTTTTGTAATCATTGAGATCATATTTTTCATTCTCTATTGCTTGCGCAAAATCTTTAAATATCTGCGACATATTTAGCAATATTTACTTCAACCATAGTAAAAGGGATTTTAATATCACTAAAATGTTAATATCTTCTTTTGTGTAATCCCTCCTCGCTAAACACGGCAACTCTCTAAAAGAATTTTAAGCACCGTTGAGTATCAAATATTTTGCATTATAACAAGTAGGAATAAATTCCCTCTTTCACGGAATAATGCTTATTGATTTTCCTTGAAAGAGACGCAACCTGTTTGCTCACGTGGATCTTCCTGAAATCTGGATCGCAAGGTAAATCGCCCTGTAAATGAAAAGAATTTTTAAATGAAAATGTATTTTTATCAACAATATAATTTAGATAAGAAATAAATTTAAGTATATTTTCCATAGGAATTTTAATAACATATCGGATGAATAGTTATTATAAAATATTTCAAGTTTCAAGTGTATATTTATATATATATATATATATATATATATATATATATATATATATATATATATATATATATACATACATATACACACACACACACACATATATATATATATATATATATATATAT
>OX578137.1:81427409-81551478 GCA_951213105.1 Amaurobius ferox | reverse complement strand
TGCGTAATATCATCTAAGTGGTATCGGAAGACATACAGGTAATTTCAAGTTCTTCAATTAAATATTTCCAGTAAAATTTTCACTTGGAACAACAATGTCCACTCGCTTCAAAACCTTTAAATCTCTTGTCAGAGTTAGCACGTGACGAACAGGCGTTGACATGAGATATTTGCATACACACACCTCTTCTTACAGTATCCCGCACTTAATCTAATTTTTCCCAATTTGCTTCCTTTTTGTAGTTGCTATGTTTGGTAGTGTCATCCGTCCTTAGCAATTGTCCAGCAGTGCATATATATATATATGTTGTGACGAGATTTCTTAATCTCTCGACACCTGTGTAAAAATATGTCAAAATCATGGAAATCTATATTATATTTTTATATCTATATTTTTATGCATCCTTTAATATATTCAATCCTGTTATTATATCCCTCTCGTCTTATATATATGCAATTTATATTCTACATGTATCTATCAGTTTCAAAGGAATATTTAGCCATTTTAATTCTTTTAACGCGCACTGTGAGAGAGAGAATTATTTTCCGTTATAAGTTCAAGGTCTGCATTCGGGTGATGAAAAGCCTAGTAAGATTTCATATGTACATGTTCTTCGGCAGTTGAAATCGAAAGTAATGTAAAGGTTTTGATTGTTCTGTGTATATGCAAGCGGTTCAACGTACTGAAAGTCTAGACTGAGTGTCGGGGCAAGCCTGCGGCTGATGGTGGGAACTTATTTCTCGGCATGTATGTTTTCTTGTTTGGTTCTGAGTCCTATGAGTCTCGGAAGGTTATATAAGCTTGGAACGCAAAAGTTCGTGGCGCATTCCCATCCTGAATACTACACGGAGATGTGGTAGTTCAATTTACTTTCGATGCTCGCCCAGAGCTCCGGGATCCGACTCTCACTGCGGAATCCGGGGTTCGCGAGTTGGGAATGTCGCCACCGCCGCCACGGAGAAGAAGGGGTCCGAGGTAGCATTGCCGGACATTGCCGAAAATTCTCATGCCCGAACATCTGTCCGAGAATTCATCTGATACGCCGACTTAGATCTTCTGCGATGCCTTTTCGTCCCTGCCGGACCGGGAACTGAGATGACCTGTACTGTGAGCAATCAATGACGTAATTCTCTCCTATTCACACTATCCTGTGTACGAAGGTAAGCTCCTTTACATGCATTGGCGGAGCCATTAGACTTTCTCCGAAATTCCTTAAGTTCTAACAGATATCTCCAAGAACGGAGAACTATCATATTTACAGATCCTTGTGTTAACTCCTAGAATCAGCAATTCTAAATAGTATTATTATTTGTGATTATAATTCTCTCCTGTGCTCTGCCCTTGTCTGCCTATTTCCATACTTTAGACCATACCTTATTTTATTCAATTGTGGTTCTATATGAAATGTGTGTGCCACGTAACGTATTAAATTCTTGGTATTATATTTGATCATTTGGTGGCAAATTGTGTTATAATATCCTGCCGGTGTCCAGTGCGTAGATATAATTTAGGAATAGGTGTAACTCCATAATATAACTTATTATTTACATATTTAATAAAGATTGGATTAGTTAATTACTGTGTGTTTATTGAGTTCGGTGGTGATTATTTGCAATATTCTGTGTTTTCTATATCCATGCTTTAGCTGAAGAATCATCCACTCAAGGTAAGGGTTTATTATTATTACGCTTTGTATTTGCGGCAGGTCATCTGTCAGTTTTACTTGCAGACGAGAGAAGTTTTGAACCTGGGTTGCAAAAATTGGAGAAAGTTAGAATTCTCCGGTCAGCCGTGTCGACGGAATACCGTTATGACAATTGGTGCCTGTGACCTTGCCTCTCGAGTACCTGTCCTTTACGAAATTTTATTAAATGGAGTTTTTAAAATTTAAATTTGCTTGAAATTTAGCTTGTCAAAAATTTAAAATGTAGGTGTTGCACTGGATACTGTGTGTTTTGAATTGGTATCGAACCTTTTAAAATTAGTTAAATTCTGGGAGAGCACTTGGAATTATGATATATATATTTTTAAAAGAAAATTTTCTGTTATAATATTTGGAAAAGAAAATATTGATTTGTGTATAAAATGTCATTTATCGACAAATTTCTTACAAGTAAATAAAGGGTTTGAAAAGAAAATGTATTTACAAAAGTGTGCAGTGGCACGTAGTCGGATTTAGATGTAATGGTGCAAAGTTGCACACTTAAAATATTTAATATCAATATCTGTGACAAATTGTGTGAAGGGTGTTTTGCATTTAAAAAAATGATTCACTGTTGAGTAGTATGGGATTGACAGAGCTGGACCAGACCCATAAACACCTCCATAAAAAAACTCCACCCACTTTTAGAAAGTAATGGCTCTCAGCCCCCTCCATTAAAATCAGAACCACTTTTAGAAAGTAATAGCACTCAAAACCCCATAAAATTTCCACCCACTTTTAAAAAACAATGGCTCTCAAACACCTATAAAAATCAGACCCACTTTTAGAAAGGAATGGCTCTCAGCCCCTCCATTAAAATCAGAACCACTTTTAGAAAGTAATAGCACTCAAAACCCCATAAAATTTCCACCCACTTTTAAAAAACAATGGCTCTCAGCCCCTCCATTAAAATCAGACCCACTTTTAGAAAGGAATGGCTCTCAGCCCCTCCATTAAATCTCCACCCCCTTTTTAAAACAATGGTATAAGACAACCCCATAGGACTCTTTCAGAACCCACTTTTAGAAATCAGCGAAAAGTCGTTGACCCCCGAAGGGTACCCCCTGAGACGAGCACCCTCTTTTCCGCGGATGAGACAATATTTTAAGCATTCATAAGCACCCGACGCTGTGATCGCAGTGTTGGCTGATTTTATTTTTAATGATTGAGAACATTCATTAAAAATTTTTGCAAAATGCCTCCCGGCAGGCTCAGAGTATACTCAATCTCAAATCCGACCCACCAAGGGGCCCTTCTCGATGAGCCGAATTCAAGACCAAGTACACTCTGAGCCTGCCGCCACTGAGGCAACTCATTTAACATTCAGGACATAGGACCACAGTCTCAACCCACCACTTATTATTTAATCGAAGGATGCTACTCCTTTGGTTCAACGACGGAAGTAGCGACATGTCATTTTTGGCTCGGTATAGTTCAATAAACCGTCAACCCAGATTGTTAAACAACCCGGGAGAGGTCGGGATTTGAACCTGGGACCTAGATGTTAAGAGTCCTGCGCGCTAACCGTTCAGCCAAGGGTACCCATCGATATTTACTCATACCTTTTATTTAACCTTTACACCACAGGCTAAAATCTTCAAAAATAACACTTAAAATAAGAACTTCGGTGGCTTTAGGCTGGTGATTGATAAGAGCACGGGGTACTTTAACGCTACAAAGCTCTGTAATGATGCGAATAAACGTTTTCGAAACTGGTCGATGCTTGAAAAGTCAAAACGACTATTAAAGTACTATAGCCAACGCTGTGATCGCAACGTCGGGTCTTATGAGATTAATAAGTTACCATAAAAGCTGCAGTCGTGATCACGACCGCAGCTTTTACGAGATAAGAGAACAGAACAATGATCCTCTTAACAAACAGATCTCTGGGCAGTATGTTCGAAAAGAACTCATTCTTGACATCGCCTCTTGGATCTCAGTGGAGTTCTATGCTTTTGCGAGAATCACTCCCCGTATGGTGCTGCCATCTCCTTTTGATTCTAGTAATCTCCGCTTTTTTCTACCTCTGAGAGAACTCTTCTTTAAAGAGGAAGAGATGTTAGTCAAGGTCAGCGCTCGCTACAGACGTTATGAAAGCAGGAAGTCGAAACAAGGTCGAAACTCTCCAAGCGGCTTCGTATTTTATCTGATTTAAAGAAAACAAAATATAAATAAATGAATGAAATTGAGTCTGAGATATTTCGCTATAGAATTCTTTATCAGTATCTCCAATTCGATGTTTTAAGCGGTGACATTTCAGAAATGAATAAATCTTTGAAGAAGTTGCATGATCAGTTTGAAACAATTGTCAAACTTATAAAAGAATAGCTGGGGGTTCATAAACAGTTTTAATGATATAAATCATTAAAAGTGAATGTCTATAGAACGTTAGCAATCAGTTTAGATACAATATCGGACGTATTCATTTTTTTACGGCATCTGGAGTGTCCACTTGATTTCTTCAATTTTTAGAAATGGTTGAACTGTGAACTCAGCATCACATCGTAAGAAAATCTTTAACTGGTCATCTTGTTTAACCTCTCCGAGAATTAACACGAATTCAGTGGCTACTTTCATTTTGTGAACGTACTGCTTGTTATTAATGGATAACTTAACAACGATTAATTCATCGATTATCTTTTGAGGATCAAGGTACAATCCCAGTCTAAAAAAACCGTCCCGAGAGAATTTACATTCTGAGTTCAAAGCATCACCGGAAAACTTCGTAAAAATAACAGCATTCGCATTGGTACTAGGTCTAATAGTAATGTATCCTGATGTGGTGGTTGCATAACATACTTTATTGTCAACATAGTTTTCCAAGTACTTTTTATTAACCGCATTCATGTCTTCAATAGGGTCCGCGACATTACCTATCCTTTTACCTTTAGCGTCAATGGGTCTTCTACCATTTAATCTCAAGAATCTGACATCTAATTTAGAAACACTATCAGCAATTTCACCTCTAAGAGCACTATCCAGATTTTTTATCCTTTCAGCTGTTCCACGAACAAAATTTAAGAAACTATCATTAAAATTGTTTTTACTGTCTTCAATGATTTGTCTTAAACCAAAGTAATTCTTTTCTAACTCTGTCTGAACAAAATGTTTAGTTGAAACATCCTGATCATCAACTGGGTTGTGACAGTTTTTGAGCACCTTATTTTCCATATCATAATTCCCATCGTCTGTGAGTTTAAACCCTATTCCAGGTGGACCGCGAAGACCCACTGCTTTTCTAGGGTAGTATATTCCAAAAGGAAACCAAGCCATCTTTATTATTATAAATAAGTTTTTAATAGATCGTAATCTATTAAAATCTAAAGTAATCTGTTGAGTTCACATCCTTAAAGTATTCAACATTGTGATCTTCTTTTCTGCCATATTGAGTTTGCATCTCTTTCTCTCGATCAAAACAAAGTAAAATACATACTTCTTATTCTGGGGGCTGCTCTTCAGTCTCCAGTGAAATTCAATCATCAGGTTGCTAACATTTACGTACGGCTCGTGAAAAGATAAGTTGAAGCATATGATTGGATAGAGACTTCTGAAGGTTTCATAGTTGATGAGACAGCCGGTCTCGGAAGTGAGATTGTTAAGTCCTGCATCTAAGAGAGCAGCGTAGAGTCTCGAATAATCTTTTTTCACAAAGTCCATAGTATAGTTGATGTTTGGCACCCTCACGTTATTGACCATAAGCCAGCAATCAATCATGTCTAAGTTATCAAACAGCATGTTGTTTTGAGAAAAGTTTTCGTTTCTTTCATCATATTGGGGCACAACGTAAAGGCTCATCACTTCATCAGTCGTGGCGGGTATGTTGCATGATCCGCTGCTATTTTCTAAAATGTTGGATTTGACTACTCTCGGTTGCCTCCAGTTAAGGTCGATGGATTGGTCCGACAGAATCAATTTTGTAAACTGACCATCAACAGAAGAATTGAATTTAACATAAGGTAGCCAAAGCGAAAGTTTCTTGACTTGTACTTTATAATTAGGATTTTGTGCATTTGTATACAGCATGTTCTTGTGACTGTTTCTTTGAAACTGAAATTTTACGTCAAAGCCTGTAATGACTTTTTCATAATCTTTGAGGAAGCCGAAAATGTATTTGAGTGGTATAAATATGTGCACAGACTGACTATCTCGGGTATATATCCATCTTTTGGCAAAACCTTCGTTACGCTCATCATTCACTCTTAAGTTAGCGAAAAAATTTGTTATTGTTGTAGCATCGGTGAGGGCACCGTTAAACTTGAACGACCCTCTCTCGGCAGAATCAGAGGTATCTATATAGTAAAACATATTGGTCGCTTCCGAAGTTGTATAATCAGGTGTGAAGTTAATTAAACCCATAACCTGAAGCATCAAGGATGTTTCATGCACATCTGAATCTATCTCGTATGCACCGACGGTCATGATACTTCTCCTGAGTAAACCTCCACCATTCACCAATGTCACGTTCTCTTCCCCTACAGAATCTCCGTTTCCTTTTACGACTCTGAGTTCTTGGTGAATATATCCTTTGGAGTAGAGAATTTTAGCGTTTGTGTCGAGTATGTGAAAGTTATACGTGGCATCTTCACTCGTATCCTGAGTGCTGTGCGTTTCTTTAATTTCTCTGTACTCAAAACTTTCTATGTCTCTGATGACGTCTTCTGACGTTTGTTTTAATTCCCAAATATTGTTCATCTTTATTATATGCAGTAAAATTATTTTCGCTTCATATTCTTTGCAAGGATAGCTTCTAATTTATCTTCATTCACTACTTTTAAGCCTGCGCCTCTTCTAATGGATTTATTAAGGATTGACTCCAATTTACTATTCACTGCTTGCTGCACCTCTTGTTCAACCTCTTTCATAGCTACGTTCAAAAGCTTTCTCCCAAAGAAGCCTCGGCCTTGTATCCTCTTGCTTGCTCCGTAAAGTCTATGTCTGTTCATTTATTGTAAGTACAAAAATTTTCTTCACTCCACCAACAACCTGTAAAGAACTCTCTGATTATTGAGGTTAATTGGTACACCGTCCTGATTGGTCAGACGCATCCTGATCCTGTATACGTGGTTACTCTTTGTCTTAAAAAAGATGGGTCTGTCAAAATCTTTAGAGAGCAAACTACCTGGCTCTTGCGCCGGCGTGAAAGAATGGATAACTTCCGATGCAAATTGGTTCAAATAAGCGCCCTCTATTATATCGCAATGGATATGAATATCATCGACGCTTCTAGAGATGTTAGCCACGTACTTGGCTTCTTGTTTCACTTCTTCGTAAACCTTTGGTTCAAAGCCTAAAATCTCATGAAGCTTACTCTTCGATAAATCAAGCTTGTAGTGTTCTTTCAGTTTTATCACAAATCTCTGTCGAGCGAATATCACGCCAAACTGTATGGGAGGACTTTCGTTCCTGAAGTATGTCGTCATGTAATCGTTTAGCTCCCCCAGAGTATAATTTCCATCAGGAATAGTTAGATCATGCCAAAGGCTGCCATCGTAGAATGAAAGCTTGTTGTTCTCGTAGGCCTTGCAAATGTTGAACCATGAAACCCATAAGGAAAAAGATTGCAAAGCAACCCTCTTGATCTTCAGAGGCGTAGCGTATTCGACAGTAAAGTCTTCTGATTTTGGGTAGTCTTTTGAGTTTAATATAAGCAGAGTCATTTTATTATAAGCATTTTTTTTATTTTAATAGGCTTTGACCTATTAAAATAACACGCATGCTTCATTAAAGTAGCACTTTCTTCTCATTATGATCACTTGGTTCTTGAGTTAGGGAGTACAAGATGTCCCAAGGAAGGAGGCCTCTATTTCTCTTTTTTATGTATGTCATACTGAAGTAGCCACAGCGGTCAGATGTGGGTTTCTGCAGGAAGCTTGAATTGTATCGAACTTCCTTATTTGATGATCTCAGGTAGCGAAATATGTTTGCTGGGATAATGACATCCTTTAAAGGAATATTGTTATATTTGTAGTCTCCGAATGAATCAAAATATTCTACAAAATTATTATGTGGATCGTTGTAGTAGGCCACCCAATGAGTACCAGGCCCTGTCGACAAGTCTAAATTAATAATTCCACTTTCAAACTTTCTCATCTTTTTGGGTAGCATGTCAGATGTGAAGACGCCACGAAACCCTTTCTCACCATTCATACATTCCTCGATCAGATTGTTCGAGATTCCCAGTTTTGTAGAACGCCTTTCCCCTTTTTTTTCTTTCCCTTGCAACCGGATCCGCTCACTTTATCCATAATCTTTTTAGCTCCCCATCCAGCTGCCCCCGAAAGAGCACCGGTAGCCAAAGTGGTGAGAATGGGGATAAGAAAAGGCAAGAATCCACCATTTTTCTCCAGTTGTGTTTTGCTGATCTTTATGCGTTTGCCCTTCTTTAGTTGCTCGATCTGTGTTTGAGTAAGATATAGATCATGATTTGGCGCCTTGGAGGTATTGATCTGTAAAGTGACCTCCTCTTTTTTCTTGTGTGCAGTCTTTAACTTGTTGATCTGATGATCACTCAGATGTACTTTTGTTTTAACGTAGTTACTCATTTATTATATGCAGAGAAAAATTTTCGCTAGCTCAAAAACTTTGCGTAGTAGCTTTTTACAAAATCATTGGTTAGCTCACCCTTTTTTAAAAGCGTATCCAACAGAGTAACGATTTTATTGTAGAGCTTTTTACTTTTACTCCCACTACATCTTTTATCCGTCAGCCGCGAAAGCAGCTCCATCCCATCGATACCCTCGCCTGTATAATAATGTCCATCCCTGAGTGTTTTGAGTGCTTTTGTATAGTTCCTCATCATTTGAATTTTGTGGTTATACTTGGCCAACTCTTTTCTTAAATATTCTTTCCTATCTCCATTATCTTCTGTGACGTTCATCCATTCTTTCTTTATAGGCCCTTTTCTAGTTCCGAATTCTTTATTTCTGTCGTTGGCACGTTTTATGATTTCATTCAGCTCGCCCTCACTTTTGCTCACTAATTCTGAAGGCAATTCAAAACCCTCTTTTCTGATGAAAGACTCGTCTAGATCCTTATTTAAGTTTAAATTATAAATCGTGCGCTCCAAATCTTTTATTCCATATTCTAATTCAGGAATTCTTGTGGATTCTAACGATGGAATGGATATTTCCTGCATTACATCCTGAACAGCTTTATGAACAGCTTTCATTTGCTCGTTTCTCGATACTTCCTGCTGAGCCAACTGTTCGGTCACAGGCTTATGAAACTCTGTTAACGTTTCTCGAACACCTAATTTGTCTTGAAGCTGCTGCTCGTTTTTTCTTCTGAGATCTTTTTGTAACTCACCCAATCTTTTTTGGGCTAGTATCTGCCCCTTTATCTTTTCGATGCGTTCCTTCTCTAATTGATTCATCTTTATTACTTGGCAAATAAATGTTTGCCTTAAAGTAAATGTTTTTGCTTTAAAGCAAATATTTTTGCCTTAAAGCAAATGTTTTTCACCCTAAATAAAGATATGATTCGAATAAAGAATTACACGCAACCTGAAGAGTTTGCATATGCTGATCAGCATCCTCTGCTACCCAAACATCCCTTCAGACTCTTAATCACCGGACCCTCAGGGTGTGGTAAAACAAACTTGCTTCTTAACTTCATCTACGATTGGTTGAAGTTTGACAATCTCTACGTATGTGCTAAAGACATCTTTGAGCCCAAGTATTCATCTCTACAAGAAACATACACGCAGTTTAATGATATAGAGGAAGATGATATTCTAAACCTTAAAAAAGTTAAGAAGGCCGATAAAGAAAAATTTTTAGAAATGTTTCACAAGTTCAAGAAGGAAACATTATTCACGTCAGAGTTGAGCGATTTTATAACAGTGGATGAACTTGATCCTAGCGTTAAGAATCTAGTTGTATTCGATGACTGCGTGACTGAAAAGAAGCAAAAAGTCATAGAGGACCTATTCATAAGAGGTAGAAAGAAAAATGCGTCCATCATCTATATATCTCAATCATATTACTCAACACCCATCAACATACGCAAGAACTGTAACTACTTTATCTTCTTTCAACTCCAACCAAGAGAGGTTAAACAAATCCTGCGAGAAATCGATGGTAGTCTCACCAGCGGGGAGTTCAATAGTATGTACAAAACGTGTGTCACGAAACCTCATGATTTTTTTATGCTTGATTTAGTTAACCCTGAAATGAGGTATAGGAAATGTTTTGATCCTTTAAATAAAACATGGAACAAAAATTAGAGTCATGGTTGTACGTATACAGAAAGAGCTACAAATTCTACAGTGATGTTAGTCTGTCTCTGACAGTTGCCAAGTTCTTGTTTGGTACTTCGAGTTTGACTGCTTTCGCTCTGCTTCCCCTAGCATCCTTGAGCATCGTGGTCAGTGTCATAGAGATTATTGATAAATCCTTGCATATCTCAGAACGGAAAGAAGAATACAAGTTTACCTACAAGTTTTATAAGTCTTTACTCAATTCCTTGAGAGCAAAGACTGTTTCGGAGGAGGAGGCTTTGATTAAAGAGCAAGAATTTATTAAGGACTTGCAGTACTTCCCCATGGAAAAATATTTGAAGAAGAAAGGTTTGAACGGGTACGAAAAATAATTTTACATTCTTAATAAATGAGCAAACACGATACAAAAAAGAAGATTAAAGGTGGAGATTTAGTCGGTTGGATGCAAGATAAGCTCAATCCACCAGAAATGCACCTTCCTGGTTATCAGTACTGTGGACCTTTTACAAAGCTTTCTAAAAGATTGACTAGAGGGGATCCAGGAGTTAACAGAGTAGATAAAGCATGCAAGAAGCATGACATAGCATACAGTCAAACAAAAGACACTAGACAGAGACATGTTGCAGATGAAGAGCTTTTAAAGGATCTAGCCACCATTGAAAACCCAAACAACGGATTTTATCCACTCGGAGAAAAACAAGCAAGGGCTGTGATCCGACCAATCATAAAAACCAAAAAAGTTTTTGGACTGGGTTCTATTGTGACATACTGCTTGATTTGTAAAAAGAAGACAGGCACACTAAAGGTTGAAAATTCGGTGACAAGCAACGGAAGGCCTGTTATGAAAGGTGAATGTGAAAAGTGTGGGTCAAGGAAAAGTTCTTTTTTAAAGTTGACGGGGTAACTCAGAACACCCCTAAACTGAGAGCTGTGTACTATGATCCTGAAACTGGATATTGCGGCATCACGGAGCTTGAGAGGAAGGTGCATGTTCCTAGAAAGGACATCGAAGAGTTCTTACACCAGCAAGATGTTTACACCAAACATAAACCACTTATCCGTAAATTCAAAAGGAGGAGAACTTACGTATCACACATTGATGACCAATGGCAAGCAGACTTGTTATTTTTAAAGCCATTATCAAGTTCTAATGATGGCAAAAACTACTTACTAACAGTCATAGACATTTTTAGCAAATATGGTTGGGCTATACCAGTTCGCAGGAAAACGGGTGAGGAAGTTACTATGGCGTTTAAAAAGATCTTTAAGGAAAGAATTCCTGAAAAAATTCAGACAGACAAAGGGACCGAGTTTATTAACAAAGAGACGCAACAACTGTTTAAAGAGAATAATATTCACTGGTTTACTACTGAAAACGTCGAAATCAAATGCTCCGTTGTGGAGCGTTTTAACAGAACTTTAAACGGTAAAATTAGGAAATACTTAGCGGCTAACAATACAAATAGATACGTAGATGTCTTGGATCAATTAGTGAAGAATTACAACAACTCATACCACAGAAGTATCAGAATGACACCCGCTGAAGCCAGTCTAGAAGAAAACAGTGGCGATGTGTATCACAATTTGTTTAAAGAAAAGGTCATACGTAAACATAAATACCAGGTAGGCGATAAAGTAAGAATATCTATATATAAGTCTACCTTCAGAAGGGGTTATCAAGCAACTTTTACAGAAGAAATATTCATCATTTCTGAAGTGTTAGAAACCGACCCAATCACTTATAGAGTAAAGGACTCAAACAATGAAGAGGTGAAAGGTACCTTTTATGATAATGAACTGGTGAAGTATGATAAGAAAGACGATGTGTATAAGATTGAGAAAATAATCAGAAAGAAAGGGGACAAGTATCTAGTGAAATGGTTAGGCTATCCTGAGACCAGTTGGATCCATAAAAACGATCTTCTTTAAATTTATTTTTAATAGCTGTCAAAGCTATTAAAAATTCACGTCCTCACCACACCTAGTTGAACTTTCCTAGTAAGCCCAATTTAAAGCATTGAAAATGACTCTACAGATTTCTTCATTTTGGGTAAGCGTTTTCTTCATTTTAGGCAACTTAAGTGGGGTCTGATAACCCCTTTTCCGGAGCAAATGAAATAGAATGTATTCTTTGCTGATTAGGTTTTTTCGCTCTGGGAACATCTCTTCATATTTATGGCTAAAAGAACAAAAGTCTTCCAATAGCTCTTCTTCAAAAGGAATGTGGTACTCAGTGAGCCATGCAGATAGAGTTTTCATTCGATGTTTTCGCCTCTCTTGGATCTGCTTGTTTCTATAAAGATCGAGCAGATCAATAGGAGGCTCATTGGGATTATACCTCAGCTCCTCACCACATGTTGTGCAAACATACCAGCCATCATCATTTTTTCTCACATCTTCATGCTCACATTCTCGAGCTCCTCCGTCTGATGCAACTTTCATGTCTAGACCTAGCATTCTTATTACTTCGAACACTTCCTTCATCATATTTATTATAGTAAGTCTTCCTTTTAACTGCTTTTAAATTTGATTGTACCCCTTCGATATTTTAAGCATTTAAAGAAACACATTTAGTATATAAATAGAAGAAGAACATGAGTGTTTACGTAGAAATTTACACGCGTTTAGATGATATACAAGCTCTATATTCCCATGTAGGTGGTGAAAAAATGTGTGTATTAGCTTATGTATGCGAAAATTTGACAGAAGTTCTAGAAAGTCTCGGTAACAATCACCCTACAGTATTCAGTGATGTGTACGATTTTTTATTGAGTCGCATTCATGAAATGGTTGAGATAGCCCATAATGACATTTTAGATGAACTGTATGACTATGTTGTGGCGCTAAATTTGGAATGATAAGTTTTAATGGTTTTTAACAATCATTAAAACTTTACTCCCTCGAAAAGTCGAAAAGCCTGAAAAAGTTCTATGAAAGTAAAAGCTGCCCTCCACATGTGGAGGGCAGCTTTTACGAGATAAGAGAGCAAAACAACAGCGAAGTAAATAAGCAGATTACTGGACAGTATGTCCCTAAGGAATTTATCCTCGAGATCGCCTCCTGGATCTCACCAAAGTTCTACTTCCAGTGCAACAGGGTCATCCTCAACTACTTTGTAAATGAATATAAGACGATGGACAAGAATGAGTTTGAAATGAAGCTTAAGGAGATCGAGGAGAAACTTGACACGATCCAACAGAAGCTTGAAATTTCAGTCGAGGACCGTGCACCCCAGCCTGCAAAAAAGGATAAGCGGGTCCTGGTAGGTTAAGTTTGCGTTTTAATGGTGTAATAACCATTAAAATGTTGAATGACTTTTAAATTTGATGGTACCCCTTCGACATTTTAAGCATTTAAAGAGAAGGGTTGCAGTATATAAAGCATGGATTTTCAATCGAAAACCGTTCGGCAGTTGCAAGACTACTGTCGGGAACATAATATTCGAGGATACTCGAAACTTAAAAAGGCGGAACTGATATCCCTCATTCATCCAATTGATTCATTCTCAACGAATCATAACGGGCTATCCAGTTTCCACGATGACTTGTTCATCAAGCAAAAGAAGAACAGAGTGCAGCTGTTCAGGTGTTGCAGTAAGTTATTTAAGGCATCTAGCATAGATAAGCACTTGCAAACTAAAGCTCATCGAAACTATAGACCAAAGAAGGCCTCTCAGAAGGAGGACCACAGAGATGATTTTGACAACATACAGAGCCTGCATCACATGACCATCAACCAACTACGTGATTTTTGTCGGACGCGTGGCATCACAGGTTATTCCAAATTACGAAAGGCAGACATCATCGCCCACATAGAAAGTGCATTGTTCAACCGTCACTTCAAATTCGATGCCGACCTGTTTTCAGATTCGCGAGAGAGAAGGCTATATACCCCCCTTGAGGTTGAGACGACATTTGAGTCTCGGTTGAAGACGTATGGTATCCCAAACGAACACAATCTGATGCTTCCCAAAGACTTTTTGAATGATGTTTCACCACTAGTCCGGGGTCTCATTACAAAACATCTCAAGAGGCTGCATGGTTTGAAGGTTAATATTGAGTTCCTCTGTGACTATGCAAAAGCAAAAGATGGAAAGGTGGAAGAAATGGAGAAAAACTTCAAAACAGAAAATGAGATCATCTTAGAATCCACTGATTTGGTAGATTATTACAGATCGGTTATCCAAAAGTTACTGACAGAGATGGAGGAGTTTGTTGCCAAGGGTTCAGGGTGGACGCTTGTCAGAATTAAAAGCCTTGAGGTAAGGATCAATAAATACAACCCGCTGAGAGGGGCATCCTACATCGATCTGCCGAAAAAGATTAAGGCTAAAAAGGCAGTCATAAACGTGCAAAATGAGGATAATAAGTGTTTCATGTGGGCAATACTCTCTGCACTGCACCCAGCGGAAGAACATGTCCAAAGAGTCACCAAATATAAACCGTATGAGAATGAGCTAAAGTTTGAAGGCATTGAGTTTCCAGTGAAGATGGAAGATAGAGTATTTAACAGGTTCGAAAAGTTGAATAACATATCGGTGAACATATATTCATACGAAGGTAATGATATTTACCCATTGAGAATCACTCAAAATAAGGAAGACACACACGTCAATTTGCTGTACATAAAGAATATGGAAGGAAACAGTCATTACTGTTGGATAAAAGACATGTCAAAATTGATAAGTGCTCAATTATCTAATCATGATGGTAGAGTATATCCCTGTGATCGATGTCTGTTAATTTATCGCTCTGAGGAAGCTCTTCAAGCTCATGAAACGGATTGTAGGAAGAATACACCAGTAAAGATTGTAATGCCCAAGGAGGACGAATCTCTGCGGTTCAAAAACTACCAAAGGTCTTTACGATTACCCTTTGTGATGTACGGAGACTTCGAGTGCTTGACAAACAAGATAAACACCTGCCGCCCTACAAAAGACAGCTCATTCTTACATAAATATCAAAAGCATGAACCTATGAGCTTCACTGTCTACATCAAATATAAACACGCAGACTATAAGGCACCAATCACATACAGAGGACCCAATGCCGCCAAGCTGTTCTTTGATACAGTGAAGACTGAGGCGCTAGCGATAAAGAACATTTATGATAAGAAGCAACCCATCAAAATGACCGCCGAAGATGAAGATCATTTCCAAAGGACCCATGTTTGCCATATCTGTGACGGAGATATCAGGAAGAAACCTTCACCCTATTCACCCAAGGATGAACCAGACTTCCGAAAAGTCAGAGATCATGACCATCTTCTCGATCCGGCGAAATGTGAATCGAACTACAGAGGACCTGCTCACAACCTTTGCAACCTAAAGTATCAAGAGCCTTCGTTCATTCCGGTGTTTATCCACAACTTATCTGGCTACGACGCCCATCTCTTCATAAAGGAGCTCGGTGGGGAGAAAGGAGACATTGATGTCATTCCGAACAACGAGGAGAGATACATTTCATTCAGTAAGGAGGTCGGGGCGAGGATGGTAGAAGGTGGCGATGGGAAACAAGTTAAGATACCTGGTATAAAGTTGAGGTTTGTCGACTCGTTCAAGTTCATGGCCGCTAGCCTCGACAGTCTTGCGAAGAACGTAAAGGAGTTCAGGGAGACAGCCAAGTACTTCCCCAAGGACAAACTGGACCTCGTCACCCGAAAAGGCGTCTATCCATACGATTACATGGACTCGTGGGACAAATGCGAAGAAACCAAGCTACCCCCACAAGAAGACTTTTACAACCAATTGAATGAGTCACACATAAATGATGAGGACTACGAGCATGCTAAAAGGGTATGGAAGGCCTTCAACATTAAGACATTGGGTGAATATTCCGATTTGTATGTCAAGACTGATGTCCTCATCCTAGCCGACATCATGGAACACTTTAGAGATGTCTGTCTAAAGACCTATAAGTTGGATCCTGCATGGTACTTCACCGCGCCAGGACTCTCCTGGGATGCCATGCTCAAAACCACCGAGGTCGAGCTAAAGCTGTTGACAGACTATGACATGATACTCATGCTAGAAAAGGGGACCAGAGGAGGCATCTCTCAGTGCTGTAACCGATATGGGAGGGCGAACAACAAGTACGTGAAGGACTATGACGAGAACAAGAAGTCTAACTACCTGATGTACCTTGACGCCAACAACCTTTACGGATGGGCCATGAGTCAATACCTACCGCGTGGCGGCTTCAAGTGGAGCACTGTGTCAGATGTGACCCAAGTAGCGGATGACTCAGACACAGGATACATCATAGAGTGCGACCTACAGTACCCGACCCATCTGCACAACCTCCATTCAGACATACCTCTAGCACCTGAGAGCAGGATGCCCGATGGCTCAAAACAACCAAAACTACTGACGACCCTCTATGACAAAGAGCATTATGTGGTTCATTACAGGGTTTTGAAGCAACTGTTGCAGTTGGGGATGAAGCTCAAAAAGGTGCACAGAGTGTTGGAGTTTCAGCAGTCTCCCTGGTTGAAGAGGTACATAGACCTGAACACTGATATGAGGACCAAGGCAACCAATGACTTTGAGAAAGACTTCTTCAAACTTATGAACAACTCGGTCTTTGGCAAGACGATGGAAAATATCAGGAAGCGACTCGATATTAGGCTAGTATGCGATCCCCAGAAAGCGGAGAAGCTAGTTGCTAAGCCCAACTTCAAGGGGCGGACCATTTTCGACGAAAGATTAGCCGCCATGCATATGAACAAGACGAAAGTGATCTTTAATAAGCCAATATACGTCGGTATGAGTATCCTGGATCTATCCAAGCATCTGATGTACGACTTCCATTATAATCTTATGAAGCCTAAATACGGGGACGATATCAAGCTATTGTACATGGACACTGACAGTTACATCTACGACATACAGACCGAGGACTTTTATGAGGATATGAAAGGAATGATTGACTACTTTGATACATCAGATTATCCAGAAAACAATAGGTATGGAATGTCCCGAGTCAATAAGAAGGTCCTGGGGAAGATGAAGGATGAGAATGCAGGGATGATCTTGGAAGAGTTCGTTGGCTTAAGATCTAAGATGTATGCCTGTAAAACTGAAAAAGAGTTCATTAAAAAGTCAAAGGGTGTTAAGAAATGTGTAGTGAAAAATAGGATATCTTTCGGGGACTATAAAAGCTGTTTGTTCTCACAGGAAGTACACTACAGGACCATGAATCTCATCAGGAGCACAAAGCATGAGATTCATTCCATACAAGTCAATAAGATTGCCCTATCAGGAAAAGATGACAAGCGTCATATATTGGAAGATGGTATCCATACCTTGGCCTGGGGGCATTGCACAATTCAAAAATAAACCATGGGACAGTTTTAAACTTTAATGGTCATTAACCATTAAAGTTAACGGTAGTTCATGTCTGGAATGATGGTTAGGAGCTGCGGTAGTCTGTCCTCCACCTCTTCATCTGGGCATCCCTGCAGCTCCTTCTTGAAGCAACTCGCAAGCGAGATCTCCTCTCGGTTGTGGTTGTAGATCCTTGTGACCTTGTAGGGCTTGTTGTTGCCCTCCTTTGAGCTGCCGTACAGGAGCCAGCACTTGGAGCTCACATCATCGATAAGAGTAGAGGGTTTATCGGTGATGTTGGTAAACAGGCCGAGGTTATCGACCTCCTCCCTGGCCTGGCTGAGCAGAGTGTGTTTGATCGCGTGCTTGGAGAGGAAGATGTGCGGGAAGTGCAGGTGAAACCCGTTCTTGAGCGTGGTTTTGCCCTGGGTGCGGTCAGAGACGGAGAGCGGCTTCTCCTATGTGACAGCGGCAACAGAACGGTTGTTGTATATATTATAATGGTTTAATACCATTATAATAAAATTTAATGTACAATTTTAAACATTTGCGCTGGTAGTGCTTTCCCGACATCTTTTGTTCCCAAATATACAAAGAATATAGGTTTGGGCTCATCATTTAGCTTCATATATTCTGAAGCTCTTTGCTCGCATCGCTTCGGTAAAAACAAACTGGAGCCATCTTCTAACTCCACTACTAGTTTTTCCCCATATTTGGTTGCTATCTGCTTAATTTCACTGATAGGGTATTTTTCATCGATTGTGAGTTCATTCATCTTTTTATAGCTCCCTTCCAATGTACTAAGTGCGTTAAGTTTGTCCATGGTTTTTTTGTTCTCTTCTATCTCTAAATGCATCTCTTTAAATGCTTAAAATATTGTCTCATCCGCGGAAAAGAGGGTGCTCGTCTCAGGGGGTACCCTTCGGGGGTCAACGACTTTTCGCTGATTTCTAAAAGTGGGTTCTGAAAGAGTCCTATGGGGTTGTCTTATACCATTGTTTTAAAAAGGGGGTGGAGATTTAATGGAGGGGCTGAGAGCCATTCCTTTCTAAAAGTGGGTCTGATTTTAATGGAGGGGCTGAGAGCCATTGTTTTTTAAAAGTGGGTGGAAATTTTATGGGGTTTTGAGTGCTATTACTTTCTAAAAGTGGTTCTGATTTTAATGGAGGGGCTGAGAGCCATTCCTTTCTAAAAGTGGGTCTGATTTTTATAGGTGTTTGAGAGCCATTGTTTTTTAAAAGTGGGTGGAAATTTTATGGGGTTTTGAGTGCTATTACTTTCTAAAAGTGGTTCTGATTTTAATGGAGGGGGCTGAGAGCCATTACTTTCTAAAAGTGGGTGGAGTTTTTTTATGGAGGTGTTTATGGGTCTGGTCCAGCTCTGTCAATCCCATACTACTCTGTTGGCATGTGCAAAAGTGGCACATGGCCAGAATTGAAAATACCGTGCAAAAAGTGCACAAATTTAAAGAATTTCATATTTATTATAACAATCATGTAAACAGGTGTGACATATTTTGAAAAGTATTTTAGAAATTAAAAAAAAAAATTATTAAGAATTGGTTGATTATTTAAAAATTTGATTATAATTATTTTAAAAGTTGAATTTAACTATTGTAAAAGTTAAAAATAACAGCTTATTTGAAAAATTTTCGTTTTTGAAGTTTTCGGAAATTTCTTTTGGTTTCGGGTTGAAAATTCTTGTTTGATGTAATTTATGTTTGGAGATGATTCCCGCTGTAATTTATCTTCGACTGCTCTCTGAGCCCTTTCCCAAGAAAAAAAAAAGAAAAGAAATATTTGGGTTGGCGGAATCTGAATCTCAGGAATGTAGAATAGTTTTAATAGAAATGGAATTTTTTGATCGGAAATGGGAGTTGTTTCTGAGAATTTTGCTCAAAATTTTAGTTGCAAATATTTAAATCTAATTATAGAAATTGATATAAATACAAATACTTAAATATTAAAATACTTGTGTGTTAAATTTGAAAATGCACCCTGGTTAAAAACATAACTGACTTTGACTTGAAAAATTTGAGAATTTAGTACCCGATGTGACAATATATAAATATATGTGAAAATAGGTATAATTTTAAGAACTCTAGAATAATGAGTAACCTAGTTTTGAAAATATAAATTCACGTTTTAAAAAAGTTTTATTATGTTGTGTGGCTAAAAAGCACACATTTTGTGAATTCTGTAGAAAACAGATTCGTGTTGGTGGATAGAAAAAAGTGTGAAGTAAAAATAAAATAAAATAAAATGTTTTGATTTCACCAAAGTTGAAAATGAATAATTTATAATGTGAGTTAATTGCAAATGAAATGTACCTACCGAGAAGAAGGTAAAAAGTCTTGTGTTTGTGAATATATTAACAAAGTAAGTGGAATATTTGTAAAACATGATGAATATAATTGATGATATTGTTTCAATGAAAAATGTGAATAATTTATTTGTGTATATTTTAATAACATTGAAAAACTGATTTAGAGCATTAATATCTCTATGAAAAAGAAATTTCATATAAAATATGAATATAGAATAATATGTGACAAAATTTAAAATGCGGTGTCATTTCATGAAATGAGGGGAAGAGCAGGAAAATTTTGAAAAGGGGTTGATTATACTAAATATTTTGAATTTTGTGGAACTGTTAATACGAAAGATAGAAAATTGAAAATAAGAGGAGTTTTGTTTCCACACCTTATTGAAAATAAATTTGAAATTTTGAAAAAGTGATGTATAAATGGGACCGAGTGCGTATTTATTCCCTGAGAATGAATGTAAATTATTTTTGAATGCCTCAGGATGACTATATGATTCTCCACTTGAATATATGTTTTCTGTTTCCTTGCCTTGTTTTGTCGCATCCAAACATTTTTATTGTAATATCGTGCACTTGACCTTCCTAAGTTTCCTTTTGTCGAATTGCCTCACAAACAATTTTGAGGAAAGCTGATGTGCTTAGGATTGAAATTGACTTTAATTTGTTTGGAATGTACGTTAATATCACATCGAACTAGCGTAATTCGATGAGAAGGCTAATACCTCATCAGTTGCTATTGTCGAGGGTAAATTAATGAGTAGAATGATGTCCTCTTAATCCCCGTTTGCACCCATGCCTATGTTATTTCGATAGCAATAATAAAAAAAAAAAATCTTGCTCAAAATCTTACTTTCGGAAATTATTTTCAACGTTAATACTTAAGTTTTGAAAAATGGTTTGAGGATGGGTTGCTTTTTGATTGGCAAGTGAAAAATTAAAAAAAAACGATTGAATATGTTTTATGACTAAGTTGAAATATTGATATTTGAAAACATAAAAGTTAAAAATGTTAATATAAAATTGTGGAGAAATATTTTGAAATATAAAAATGAAAATATTGAATATTGAACAATTTCAGAAAAGAATCTGAAAATGACTTATTACGTTTCAGAATGATTTATTTACGTTTGCCATTGAATTATACAAATACTTATTTACGTTATGGCATTGTATTTAATTACAAGTATATTTTGATTTTCGCCTCGGTATCCCTTCCTCTTTCAAATATTTCCCTTTAGATAAATTGAATGTTTAATAACGATAATTACGAAAAAGAGTTTGAAAAATCTTGACCTTGATCGTTCTTCCTTTTCATTTGTTTATAAAGTCTAAATCGTGAATCTGCTGCTTCTGTTCCGGATATGCGAGACTGCAATCCGCGATGGCGCGAAGCAATGCTGGCATTTCGTTCTGCTGACACCACATAATTTTTTTTTCATGATCGTTTTGCTTCAACTTGTGGTTTTGAAGCATGAACATTTATCTTTGATTGTGACTTTTATTTTATGCATAAATGCTTGATTGTGACATGAGAACTTGGATTAAGCCGTGAATATTTATTCTACACCTTTTTGACTGCGAATTAAAAGTTGAGAAATGAAACTTGAAATAAACGTGAATTATAGAATTTGAATTTAAGATTTAAAATATGAAATCATTTTGAAATTGAATTTTTTTTTTGAAACTTGGAATATTTTTCGTGACTCATAGTTACTTGCGATACATGACATTTGATTTAAGAAATATAATTGGAGTCTTGATATTGATCTTACATTGTGGATTTCGAATTAGAGTCGGTAAACTCTTTAATTACGAAAATAGAATTGAGTCTATAAACCGAATCCACAAGTGTTGTATTTCGAATTAAAATATTCTGAAAATTTATTTACGTACATTCAATTTCATGGTTTACTTGCATATGACGTGGAAATCCTGAAAGAGTCGATGAACTCTAGTTTATTTACGAACGAAATATATAGAATTTAAAAAAAAAAAGAATTGGATTCCACAAGTTAATTTACCTTATAATATTTTTGAAATTTTACTTTACTTATTTACTTCCGAAATCCATTTATTTGTTTTTTTGAAAATTTTTATTTGAATTTAGGAATTCTATTTTGAAACTTGAAGGTTAGTTACACAAATGGATATATTTGAATTTCAAATTAATTTCTGGAGTTACTACCTAAAATTTTTGCACTTATTAATTTAATTACGAGTATTTGAGAATTTGTACAAATGAAATGAAATGGAATATTAGAATTTATTAAACTCAATTTAAATTTATCTTTGACATCAGCTGTATTATTACATTGGAAGGCAACATAATCTTAAAGAAATTTATCAATTTATGGGGTGACACCTAGTTATTTACAAATGTTTGAAAAATTTTGGTAACATGTTGAAATTTAGTTTGATTTAAAGAACTTGAACTAAATTGTGTGGCATTGGTAAAATTTGATTGGGGAGTGGTGAAAAATTTCTTCAAAATTTGAATTAATTTTGGTGGCAATGTTTAGTGAGATCTAGCTCCATTAGAAATGGAAAAATAATAATATATGACATATTTAATCACAAAAAAAAGAAGAGACTTCAGAGTCCTCTGTGCCAGTGAGCACTTTGAAATTTTGTGCCTGTGCCAAGCGAGCACAAATTTAATTCGCTGCACAATTTATTTACAGTAAAACTTGATTTACTACATTGACGCGGTGGTGACAGAAATTATATTGTGGTTTAAATTCTCTGTGACAGTTTCGGTTCTTAAAGAGTGAGTTCAAATGGGTAGTATATGAAGTGTGGAATTTTGGCATCCTTTCTTTTGGCCTTATTCGGAACTTTTGCCCTGCAAGTGTGGTGGTGTGGCTGCAAACACACTACCTTTCTCCAAAATTTCATCAAAATTGCGAATACCAGTGTGCCAGGACATTTGGTTTTTCTGCACTTGTTTCAGGATGTTCAATTTAATTTGCAAGTTCTTCGGTGTTTGTGGAGTAAAAAAAAAAAAGAAAAAAAAATCCCTTACTGCCACATTGGTGTTGCATCGTATATATCATTTGTTTACTTTGTGTTTTGTTAAGAATAGAGAATTTCTTAACAAGTTTTTATTACGTATTACTTGCAAAATTAGGAAATGGAAATTTCTTAAGAATATTATTATTGTTTACACACACACACATATACGAGCCGGACGGATTATTATTATTGTTTACACACACACACACGGACGGAATATTATTATTGTTTACACACACACACATATACGAGCCGGACGGCCTGGGGCTTTCACACACACACATATATAGAGATTATATTTACTGAATTACTGTATGACATTTTGTCTACATACTTTTATTGCGGGTCACAGACTTTGAGAATTAATATTTGAATAATATCAAGGAATAATTTCGAAACTGATTTCTGTCTCTGTCCGGTCATTCTTTATTTTTGTGCCACCTGTTTTTACTTGATATAGTGGAAAAGAGAAAAATGATTTAATTTCAATGTTTTAATTCTAAATTGAGTTGAAATTGTTTTCGACCACTGAGTTCCCCTCCTTTCTGCCACAAGGTTAAGAAATACTTGGTATAGAATGATGTTTGATGTTTATGTATAAATGAGTAATATTGTTTAAAAGAAACAATTGATTAAAAAAAAAATAATTTACTATAAAAGAATGGAACATATAATGTGATATTTTTGAAATGATAATTTCAAAATATAAAAGAAATATTGAATAAAATATGTGATAATTTTGAAATGATGAAATTATGTGAAATGTGAAAAGGTTAAGAATTGGTGTTGTGTCACTGTTGATATAAAATATTGCTATTATTTGCCTTTTTGTTGTTATCCACATTACAGCTGACTGATTGCTGATGGTCAAGAAGATATTTATTGTTAAATATTGATTAAAAATTGTCGTGTCAAATAGACACTTAATAAGAATTCTGATTTATTGTGAACCACTGGACAAGGTAGGTTGAAAATTATTGTTTTTGGTATGGTCTTTCCTAATTTAAATCTGTATTTATATTATATTAATGTTTAAAGATATGTATTGTAATTGCTGCTGTGTCTACTTAGACAATTTCGGAATTAGGAGCTGCAGGGGAAGGTTATTGTTTACACTTTGATTATTTGAAAAGTTAATGATTTGCAGTGATCATAAAATTTTAATTTACAAGAATTTAAAAATAAATAACATTTGATATACTGAACTGATATTTGCTGCTGACCACATGTTTACATTTTAATATTTAAATAATTTGAATATATAATGAATATGAAATATTTTATGGATTGAAATTTAATTGATGAAAATTGGAAAATTTTTTATACTTTGAAAATTGATTTGAAGGTTTGATTTGAAAAATTTTATTTATGGAAATTTAAAAATTTAATTAACTGGTTGACTTGAGGGATACTATGTACATATTTAAACTAATTTTTGGAATTTATATTTAATTTATAATTATTACAACAACATATTGTGAACTTCTGTAAAGGGCTTGTAGCTATTAGGGTTTTCGACTGATTTACAGTCATTTTTAGGTTCCTTTTGGAGCTGGTTCTTCGACATGCGCCCATGTGGGATGGTGTTCGTGCCGAGAACCCTGATGTAGTTTTGGCCGACTGCATCTCTCAAAATTTTTACTGAAATTCCACTTGAAGGTGCGATCGACTTCAAGGACCTAATAACTACTTGCGCCTACATCCTGTGATGAAAAAAATCCTCCTGTTTGTCAGATTTTTTTGCCTCGAGGAGGGGAGGAGTGTTGTGACGAGATTTCTTAATCTCTCGACACCTGTGTAAAAATATGTCAAAATCATGGAAATCTATATTATATTTTTATATCTATATTTTTATGCATCCTTTAATATATTCAATCCTGTTATTATATCCCTCTCGTCTTATATATATGCAATTTATATTCTACATGTATCTATCAGTTTCAAAGGAATATTTAGCCATTTTAATTCTTTTAACGCGCACTGTGAGAGAGAGAATTATTTTCCGTTATAAGTTCAAGGTCTGCATTCGGGTGATGAAAAGCCTAGTAAGATTTCATATGTACATGTTCTTCGGCAGTTGAAATCGAAAGTAATGTAAAGGTTTTGATTGTTCTGTGTATATGCAAGCGGTCCAACGTACTGAAAGTCTAGACTGAGTGTCGGGGCAAGCCTGCGGCTGATGGTGGGAACTTATTTCTCGGCATGTATGTTTTCTTGTTTGGTTCTGAGTCCTATGAGTCTCGGAAGGTTATATAAGCTTGGAACGCAAAAGTTCGTGGCGCATTCCCATCCTGAATGCTACACGGAGATGTGGTAGTTCAATTTACTTTCGATGCTCGCCCAGAGCTCCGGGATCCGACTCTCACTGCGGAATCCGGGGTTCGCGAGTTGGGAATGTCGCCACCGCCGCCACGGAGAAGAAGGGGTCCGAGGTAGCATTGCCGGACATTGCCGAAAATTCTCATGCCCGAACATCTGTCCGAGAATTCATCTGATACGCCGACTTAGATCTTCTGCGATGCCTTTTCGTCCCTGCCGGACCGGGAACTGAGATGACCTGTACTGTGAGCAATCAATGACGTAATTCTCTCCTATTCACACTATCCTGTGTACGAAGGTAAGCTCCTTTACATGCATTGGCGGAGCCATTAGACTTTCTCCGAAATTCCTTAAGTTCTAACAGATATCTCCAAGAACGGAGAACTATCATATTTACAGATCCTTGTGTTAACTCCTAGAATCAGCAATTCTAAATAGTATTATTATTTGTGATTATAATTCTCTCCTGTGCTCTGCCCTTGTCTGCCTATTTCCATACTTTAGACCATACCTTATTTTATTCAATTGTGGTTCTATATGAAATGTGTGTGCCACGTAACGTATTAAATTCTTGGTATTATATTTGATCATTTGGTGGCAAATTGTGTTATAATATCCTGCCGGTGTCCAGTGCGTAGATATAATTTAGGAATAGGTGTAACTCCATAATATAACTTATTATTTACATATTTAATAAAGATTGGATTAGTTAATTACTGTGTGTTTATTGAGTTCGGTGGTGATTATTTGCAATATTCTGTGTTTTCTATATCCATGCTTTAGCTGAAGAATCATCCACTCAAGGTAAGGGTTTATTATTATTACGCTTTGTATTTGCGGCAGGTCATCTGTCAGTTTTACTTGCAGACGAGAGAAGTTTTGAACCTGGGTTGCAAAAATTGGAGAAAGTTAGAATTCTCCGGTCAGCCGTGTCGACGGAATACCGTTATGACATATATATATATATATATATATATATATATATATATATATACATATATATATATATATATATATATATATATATATATATATATATATATATATATACACAGAGAGAGAGAGGTAATGTTGCAAGTTAAATTCTATATTTCAAAAAAAACTTTCAGATTAATTTCAAATATATTGTAATACAAAGGAGGTGTATCCCGTGAGATGTTATAAAAACATCAGCGTGTAGATTTCCTTACTTCTATTTAAAAAAAATATGCATCATTATTTATGTATAATCTTAATAAAAGCATCAAAAGCAAAGTGTTGGAAATGTTTTTGTTATCCCTTGAAATTTAAGATATGTATTTCTAAGCACATGTGAGCTTGACAGAGCATAATTAACTTTTGCCTTAAGTTTAACGTGTACTCAGTAATTATTTCACTTAAAACAGCTCTTTACTCTGAATATGTGCTTCAAAAAAGATGAGCTGTACTGACTAGAGTATTTCGTTTGTTTGCTGATTTTTGTTTTAATCTACAAAAAAATATCGATAATGAATATGTAGCTTACTTTGGTATTTAAATGAAGAAAAAAGCTTATTAAGGATGTTACTTTTTTATCCGATATAAAAACACAACTCTGAAAAATGTATATAACAGCATATTATAATGGGCTCTGGTAATGGGTTATTTGAGAATGTAATTTTATATGAGCTCCTTCAGTGAATCTAAATATTTATTTAGGAGACGTTCATTAGACTCTGCTTGTAAGAAAAATATGTCCGTAGCGTACATTTATAATTTATATATTTTATATTAAATATGTCTACTTATTGTACTTGAAAAATAGTGTATGAATTTGAAGGAATAAATTTTTAAAGAATTCTTGCAATTTTTGATTTTTGAAGTATAAGTAATTGAGAAAGCTGTTTGGAAAATCATTGTTTGAATTTTCGGGAACTAAAATATAAAATTTGGTTTGTATTTAAAATTTATGTCATTCATATGTATTTACCACTTCTTATATATTTATTTATTTACTCAACGGGAAATACCCTTAATGAAAGAATTAATTTTTTAAAGACTTCTTTTGATTTGTTCAAATCAAGAATTTCAAAAAAAAAAGTTGGAAAATGTTAGATGGATTACTGAACATTTATTGAAAAAACGTACAATGTTTCGAGAATGGTCAATAATAGTGTTTCATACTTTGTGTCATTTGTTTCATAAAACATTTGGACATGAAATAGTTATTTATTTAACAGTATTGAAAGTGCTGATTTAAGAATTTTTGCTTTTAAAAAAATCTTTCTTAAATCGGGCAATTTCGTCAGAACAGTTCATGCTAGAGTTTTAAATTTTACATCATGTGTTTTCTAAGAAAAATACATCTAAAATACTTATATGTTTATCAGAATTGAAAGTTCACAGTCGAACATTTTTACCATGTGCATATTCTTAGCCATTATACTAGTTGTTAAAATCGGTCTCAATACTTCCCGCAAACTTATAAATAACTTCAGTACTCTTATTTTATCCTGTTGCAAAATCAATTAGTGCAATCTAGAATTACTACAATCTTAATACATTTATTTTTGTATAATTTTTATTCATATCCATAGTTGTAATATTCAAATCAAATTTGCTGTAAACATTGTGGTGCACAAAATTTATATGTAAGCGTCACACAACGCAATGTGTTTAATGTTTAATGATTCACGATTTACAATCTTACGGCCATGTTTTAGAGAATTTAATTTAATATATGCTTTGCATATAAGTTTTGTGTACCGCAAACATATATAGATAATTCTTCAATACATAATTTTTTATTAATTATCAAATGCAAATAAGTGAGAACATAATGTTTTCGCAAGTCGTGAATACTTGGAAATAAGGAAATTAATCTGTGTAAACATGTGGAGTTGGCGGAAGATAATTACCATCTTAAATATGACTGACATATATGCAGTAATTAATTACTGCATATAAAGCATATTTTACCATGCACAAACTCGAGAAAGCATGTTGTCGAATAATGTGTTTAGTTAGAAAAAAAGAAACAGAAAATTTAAAAAAAAAATCGGTAATGTGTATATAAAGATCCTTTTTACATATTGTGAGACCAGATTTGAGATTTTATTGTGAGACCAGATTTGAAGATTTAGTGAGCCAATTTTACGTTTGTATTTATGGTGTCTGTAATGTATAACAATATCATCAGATTTTGGGGCTCCAGTGTTACAGCAGCCTGACCCAAAAGGTCAAAGCAGTCAATAAAACTTGGAGGTCAAGGTGAAGCCAAGAGAGTGGTTAAATATGTTAACCAATGTTCACGATGTCTGGTCACATTGCCCTAAGGTCGGCCAACGACAAGAGGCGTTACAGACTCCAGGCAGAGAAGGCGGCACCCGAAGGTTCTAGACTGATATACACGACTTTTACGTGGGATTCAATAGCGATTTGCCAATAGAGATATGCAATTGAGACCAGAATTCACGACGACTTATATGCAAGAACGGAGGCAATGAAGAACGACAGTATCCTGATATACAGTTGTTTCAGAAGTGTTCGAGAATAACACTTAGACGGCCGTATGATATGATCGACCAGTATGAGTGGGAGAACTGAACCGCAAGTCGATTTCAGTACAATATGATCGCCATTACGTACAAGCTAGTGACAACGTCCAAAGACAGACTTGAAGGTATGTGTTCCTCAATAATTGTTGAAGGTTATCAACACATTTTTGGCATTATTAATTAACTGGTCTCACATTTTCTCTCTCCGCCGTAATTAATGAATACTTTTTGTTATTAATTTAATAAGTAATCTATGTTGTTAATAAATAATTTTATTTAAAGTTAAAATGGTGCAATTAATTATGGTAGTATCTTAATATTTTTTATACCAAGAACTCTCACTGACGATTACTAAGCGGTATTTCATGTTACATCGGAATGTAATTAATTAAATTCATTTAAGGTTTTGTGCCTCACACATATAGATGAGAAAATATTTGTAAATATAAAACTAAATTTTCGATGTCATGTAATATAAGTTATTTTAAATTAATGGATACAAGATATCATTAAAATACTTTTTTTGGAAGTGTTATAAGTGTTATATACTTTACATAGATTATACGGAGTGTCCCAAAAAGATTGAAACTTGCTTTAATTATTTACCAGTTGTAAATAAGTGGGCAATGTAAATTGCAAAAATGTTGAAAGTAAGGTAGGAAATAAGACTACATTAATGAAATAGTCCTGCCATTAATTTTCTAAAAGTTACAGTTTTTAAATTTTTATACGACACCCCTTATCGTTTTTTTTATATGTCACAAATTTACATTTCTAACTTGATGTATTGTCCACATTCCCCATGTTCAATTTTCAATTAAATATAACTCGCTCAATTTTAAAGATAAGGATATACGGTTTTTTAAATAATTTTGTTGCATTAAAAATAAAAATTTTCTGATTGACCAAATTTTTCTAAGGTTGTCGGAAATGTTTTCTAAGGAATCTTTCTAAGGATAAAAACTTAAAAAGTGTAACTTATTGAAAATTAATGAGAGGACTATTTCATTAACGTAGTCTTATTTTCTACCTTACTTTCAACATATTTGCCATTTACATTGCCCACTTATCTCCAACAAGTAAAGAATTAAAGAGCGTTTCCATCTTTATGGGAGACCCTATAAAGATTGAAATATATATGTTCTACATATATATTTCAATGTCCCGTATATATATGTTCTACAAATTATTTAAATTATCTTAAGAAAACTATTTTATATTTTTAAATTGTTTTACAATATATGTGTACGATGATTTTGCATGTTAATATGAAAGTTTGACAATTTTTTAAAATTTGTCTACCACAAAACAGTTGCATTTTGCAGTTAAATAGAAATTTTTTGAAATATTTAAAAAATTATCAACGGAAAAATTATCCTAATCAGAGAATAGATAGAAAAATATAAATAATTACTGTTATAAAAAATATTACACAAGATCAAATTCAAAGATTAAAAACTCATGTATCTTTAAAATCTTGGGAAATATATCAGTTTGTAAAAAATATATATTTCAGATGATGACTGCAGAACTTTTTTCAGTAATTTCATTATCTACCTCTATTACCATTTGACGATATTAAATAATCAGATGGCAATAGGAATATATTTATGAGCAATAAAATAAAACCTTCCGTAAATTGTTGATTACATATGAGAAAGTTTCTGACTTGTATGAATACATAAAAAAAGTTCAACATCTTTAGTATGTCATAGCGAATGTGGATGATAATTGTGGTCAGTAATTATTTAATTATGTCATTTATTTACATCTTTGTACATCGCAACTTCTTTTGAGCATGGTGAAAATCGCACTGAAACCAACATGCTGGAAAAGAGTATCGCGTTGTTTTATATTTCTATAAGAAGGTAATTGCAAAAAAAGGGAAAAAAAACTGACCTTACTGAAATCAATTAAAAAGGCTTATAATTGAAGGAATAAACTATATGCTGTGAAAGAAGAGGGTATTGTGGAAATAGATGCAAAATCTGGCGAAACAGCAAAAGGAATTCTAACTACCTGGGAGGCAGCAGTGATGATCCAGAAACCCAAACAATTTAAGATGGCTAAAAAATAAGCCAATGATCCCAAAATGAATTTGAATAGTGAGGGGGGGAGGGGATAAGATGGATGGAAGATGGAAAGTTGTAATATGTACAATCTCATCTCGCTGCGCGTGCACATAGCAAACTTCCTTTGTCTTTTCCATTAATTGCCTTGTACAGATGTACAAAAAGGCAAATATGCGTACCGAAGATAATCAAATAAACCATAAAAATGTAAACGAGACAAATTGCAGACTGTATAATAAACATATAATAACAAAATATGAGGGAGTAGAAATGGGAATGAAACACAACCAAAAAGTAGTAAAATACACTGATATAAATTATATTGAATATATATATATATATATATATATATTAATAGAAGTTTGAAAATCCAATGAACGAAAAGTAAGAAGATGTAACACGATAAACCTAACTTTTTAAAAACACCCACAGAATAAAATATAATACAGCAAATCATCAATCAAATGGATTAAAAATACAAAACACTAGCTATCAAGTTACAGAAAATCAACCAAATTAAAAGGTATGGAAACAAAAAAAGAAAAACTTAAACTAAATTCAACTATCTAACTGGCGTACAAAACAAATGTAAAAATCAATTAATCCTCAAGCATATGGAAAAAATAAATAAAATTAATATCGAATCAACAAGTCAATGAAAAATATAATACAAAGGTATGGAATCGAAATAAGTATAACAAACGAAATCAAGCACAAACGCCTTACACGTGGACGAGGCTCTAAGCCTAAATCATGAATTGTTAACCTCTACAAAAATTTAATCATGTCCAAGTTTTTTGTAGAAGCAAACTCGAAAATGTATGTTTCTGAAGAAATAGATAGATTAAATCTATGAACTATTTCTACTTGGACGACATACATAAAGATGGAATAAAAAAGAAAAAATGAATACCTGGAAAAAGCACAGCGTGTGTACAGTCGATTCAATACAAGGATCGAGGGAACACTGATAGAAGAGACCAGTGTTGCCATTCGTAAAGAAAAAATAAAAAACCATTTACTGTTGCCATTCATAAGAATTGAAAAACTGTGAAGCGAAATGTAAAGAAAAAGTATTAATATACAAAAAGAGCTACTAAAAAGAGGGGCAAATAAAGGTAATGCTGAAGTGGGAAGTGAATGAAAAAAAAAAAAAAAAAAAAAAATGGAGATGACTGGCTAATATAAGATACTATGAATAGAATTATATGATACTATGGAAAGAATTATAAAAATCCAACTATTTTAAATTTTTTAACAATACTATTTACTAAATAAGTGGGATATTTATATAAATTACTAGTAATTTTGAGATTATTGATATGCATAGCATGAAATATTTTATCAGATAATCTATAAATTCTAAAAAGCTGATTGAGTATAATATTTCTAAACAATTGAATCGAGTTACAGGAATTAAAAGGTAAGATTTTATTAATATTAAAATTATAAAAGTCTTTTTTATCATATAAATTTGTAACAATTCTATTAGAAGGATCAATAAAAAGATTTAAATCCAAAAAATTAACATTTTTATTAATAGTAGCTTCATTAGGTATTAATTCCAAATTGTCTGGATAGTAATCTATATCTATGAGATAATTTTCTGTATGTACTAAGCAAATCAGATCATCAACATATCTGTAAAAAGTATAATCTATTGAAGTAAATGACATTTCATAATGATAAAGGTATAAATTAGCTAGCATACTGCTACTACAGCCACCCTGTGGAACTCCTGAGACTTGTAAGTATAATTTATTTCCTTGAAAAATATAATTATTGAAAATAACAAAGTGAAGAAGTTTAGGAAAATTTATAAATTTAATTTGATTTGAAAGAGGTGTAATATAAGCATTATATAGAGCTAAAATTACATCATATAGATCAGATATCTTAATATTATTAAAAAGATCTTTAAAATCAAAAGTTTGAAATCCTATTATTTTTCTAAGAGATGTTAATTTATTCTTTAATTCTTTACTATTATTTAGAATATGGTAGTTATTGCTAGTCTGGCTTAAACTATTATTTATTAGATTTAAAGAATTTAGTAATAATTTACTCGCAGTAGTAGAGTAAGTATTATGGCCACTAGTAACTGTTCTAAATTTAATAGGATTTTTATGAAATTTTGGAATAAGCACTATATAAGGAAATTTAAGATATTTATATTTAATATTTAAATCATTATACATATTGATAATTTTCAATTTAATACTATTGATGGAATGTAAATCAGGTTTAAAAAGACTATTATTTTTTAAATAATCTAACAGAAATTGAATATAAAATTTTTTACAGATAATAGCATAATTATTAGAGGCTTTATCAACATAGGTGATAACAAAGGATCTTTGTAAATCATTAATGGAATGTTTAATATTATCAATATTATATAAAGATCTAGACAATTTAATATCTCTAATAGCATTTTTAATTGATTCTAATATAGTAAATTTCCACATATTAAATGCCTCTAATGGCAGAGCGTATTTACAAGCTAATTTATATATATATTTATCAAGATCAAGATTAATTGATTTTAAGACTTTAAAAGAATTATTACAAGAAGGTATCCTAAATTTAGTGCCAAATGACATAATGGTTCTTAACACATTGTCACTAACAAGGTCTAAATCTCCTGTAACTATGTGCCCCAAGTCTGGATTTAGAAATTTAGCATATTTATTTAATTTACAAATACATTCACTATCTACAATTGACTGAGAAGAATGATCAATAGAGAGCGATTGTGAAACTTCATTATAATTAAATATAGACCTACCAATAGGCTTATTGTATTTGAATGTCTTTGAAACAAATAAATCACCAATAGGCAATAAATGTTTAAACTTGTTAAACAGATGTCCAAAATTTATAGAATTATATATAGGATGTTTGAAAGAGATAACACAATAAGAATTAGTAGTTGTATTATTATAATGAAACTGATTTAGTTTTAAATTTAAAAACTGTGATCTTGTAATAAGCAAATATATATATATATATATATATATATATATATAACGAAATAAACAGCACTGACTTAATTTAGAAGTCAATTAGACTAGACTTTTCATCAGGTACAAATATATATATATATATATATATATATATATATATATACAAGGTGTTCACTGTTGTCGGTGCCCAATGTCTATTTCCTCAACAGTTAGTCACAGAGATATACTTCCAATTGCAAGAGTGTTTCAAATTTTAAAATCTATTATCTTAGAAACAGTTTAAATGAATAAATATATTTCTGAAAGAAATACAAAATATAAATTTTTATACGGTCCCCCGGTCCTACTATTTATATTTAGGAAAATCATCCTCATATAATTTCATGAAAAATAAAAGAAATCTTCCTTTTAAGACCAAAATTCACCGGACTATGAAGCGTTAAACTTTATGACTTAAGTCGCTTTTCTAAGCATAAAAATGTCCCGTTTCAGGCAAACAACTATTCAGGGACCGTATTGACCATTTCTCCAGGCAACCAACCAATCAATCCATTGACCATTTCTCAGCACAAAAAGTGTTCCAAATTTAAACAGCTATAAGTCAGTCAATTTTGGTCGTAAAAGGACGATTTTTTTTTATTTTGCATAAAATTGTATGATGATGATTTCCTTAAATGTAATTGGTAGGATCGAGGGCTGTATAAAAATAAAAATTTATATTTTGTATTTCTTTCAGAAATGCATTTATTGATTTAAGCTGTTTTTAAGATAATAGATTTTAAAATGTAAAACACCTTCGCAATTGGAAATGTATCGCTGTGACTAACGGTTGAGGAAATAGCCATTGCGCAACGATAGCACTGGACAACATCTCTCTCTCTCTATATATATATATATATTTATATATATATATATATATATTATAAAACATGGAAAAGGTTAAAATTTAGTGAATTGATTGAGGGAAACGTTAAAAGCATAAAATACCATATCTTCCGTCCATATCTTAGCATACCATATCTTCCGTCACTTTACTAGAAATTACGAGTACATTGTTACTTTTCCTATTTGGGAATTTATATATATATATATATATATATATATATATATATATATATATATATATATATATATATATATATATATATATATATATATAAGCGTGGATACTTGAATTATGGTCACTCTTTGAATTATTTACATTAGAAACATTATTTACATTATTTGTGTAGATTACATATCATGTACCCCAGAAAAAATATGTAATCATAAAACATTTACATACCATGTTTAGAGAATGTCACTATAATACTATATCTTCGTGCATCCAAATTTCCCTAACCTCGATAAGACATTTTTATGTTGCAATTTTCTGTTCTAAACCATACACTTTTTTATCGAATATGCAGTGCAAGGAATTTAAAAGTGAATACCCGAAAGATTTGTAAAAAAAAATATGTATTCAAGTTGGCAAGAACTATTTTTGTTCAACGTTTATCTTGGGAAATATATATGCAAATATTTGCTGCAAACTATTCTTTGAAAATGCTATTTCGTATTTCGTAAATGCATGTGAAACTTAAGTATGTTTATATGTAAGACTGAGCTTATAATGGTATAGTTATTTAAAATTCAAGCTGAAAATGACCAAAGTTACTATTTATGAATTTATACTTGAAGTCGCATATAATTTTATCATATTATTTGAAGTAGTATTTAATTTTATTTTTAATTTTCTATTACATTTAGATGTCATAATAATATTGTTGTAATAGATCAGAGTGCTCAGCCTGTTGGTGCATCCACTTCTGATATACAATTAAGTTAAATATCAACTTATACCTGTATCTAACATGGTACAGCATCAGGGGCGAGTTTTAGGAGGTAAGAGATCTCTAAAGGGGTCATAGAAACTGAAAACTTTCAAGAAAATATCAACAAAGAAAATTGCAAATTTTCTCTATATAGTTATTTGAAATCAATATATCTCCAGAACCCGTAAGAAATGTATGTTTAAAACACGACACTAAAATCCTATGTAGAGTGAAGGAAAGTATTATTTCTCCAACTTGCAGTATTGAAATGGGAAGCATTTAAAAGAAACTTTAAAATTCTGTTTTAAATTATCACCACTTTTCTAATGAAAGAAATTTAATAATAATTTTTTTTACTGTACACTATTTTACAATTATTACTTTGGAGGGTGACGTTTTGTCTCCTCCATTCTATCCGTTCGAAGACCGCATCTATATTCATAATTTTAACACCTGCCTCGATCATTTTTCGAGTAAATTATTTTGAAAACCTTTAATGTGCTTGTCATATCTTATTGTACAAGGGGAAAAAGTAAGTTTATCATTTCAAGATCCAAATTTTTTCTGCTGAAATAATGTCAAGTGTACAAGTAATGGCACATACTGGGAATTGAAGTTTTGAAAGCTAGGAACGCCTCACAAATTAAAGCGATCACCTGCACCATCTATTAATTGTTTTTCTAAACTTCAAGAATTAAAAGGAAAATTAATTCAAAATACAAATACATTTAATCTTATTGGTAAACTTGATGTGTTTAACGGTAAAATTATCCTTTTGCTGCAATAAAGCTCCAAGTTTCCCCTTAACCATCCGAATATCGATTTGATAAGCCATGGCAATCGACTGATGGATCGGGATTGGCGAGCTGAGTACAGTTACATTGTAATAGACTAGGGGAATTCACCCCCTGCTCGCTGACGCTCACCAACACTCCGGAACTACCAACGCAATTCGGGGAATTTTCCCCAGACTCGATGTCGTTTGCTTTGCGAGATTTTCATGGCGCCAACTTTGTAGGCATAATGCACCAATTGAAGATTTGTCCACTGTTTGTTGCAGCCAACTCATCACCACGAGAACATTTCCACGATCCCTTCCAGAAAGTCTGAAATTAATTTATGAAACTTGCATCTTATAAATACGATTTTAAAATGTATATTCCTTTCTAAAATATTAATAAAATAAACCTCTTTTTAGTATGGAAAGCATGTCAGTGAATTAAAATGATTTTTCCTCTTGCATTTTTAAAATATACCTTTCTTTGCCGTGAACCTAATATGTCAGAACTTCTGAGTTGTGTATTTCAACAAAACAAAACGTAAAAGTATGGATAGAATGCTGCAAAATTTAAGCCGAGCCTTTTGCTAGAAATCTTTTTCATGATATTTTGAATATTTATAAAAACACAGCTGCGTTTTTTCACAAAATATACTATTTTCATAAATGGAGAAGAGGAACACATTTGAGTGAAAAGTAAATTGAAAAATCCATTTGCCTTGTAGACACATTTACAGATATTATTCAAAATGTTCGAAGTCTTTGATCTTGTATAAGTAGAATAACATTTTTTAAACATTTCAGACCCGACGTTTTTCCTACGCGTAAGAAAAATAATTAGTGGGTAAAATATCATAATTTGATGTTAACAAATGTGTCAAAGTACAAAAATAAAACAAGAAAGATCTATCATGCATAAGCTTTGATTATGAAACACTTTCCAACTGAAATGCAATTTCATTTGAAAATCTCTAAATTCTCATACATTCAGTGGTGATATCTTTTATATTATCACAGTACTACAGTAATTTATTATACTTAAATATTTAAAACTGTATCTAAATATAAATCATCTGGTTCTCTATGCACAATCAATCAATATTTCATTCATATAATTTGTTTTCCAGACTCCAGAGCTAAATAATTTTGTGTGAAAAAAATTCAGCCAATTCTTATGTAACTCACCTTACAATCGCTTGAGATATTTGCATTCTACATAAGTTAAAATTAGGCTTCGTTGAATAAATAATAAAAGTTTAGGGACCATTTAAAATCACAACTATTGTAATTGCGTAGGCACGGAATTTAGATACACAGATAATACACAGATAATATATATGTGTATGTGTATGTACTCAAAGTATTGGAATCGTGCCGAAGATCGGAACTCGAATTTTCAAAGGATCTACACGTTTTGGGACTTCTAGAACACGAAAAAACTACTTTTAGGAAGACGTCTGTGTGTGTAAGGGTGTATCTGTGTATGTTTCTGTGTGTCTGTGTGGATATTACATCCACTCTAATTGAAAAACTAATGGACCGAATTTCATACAATTTGGTAGGTAAGATTTTGTGGGAAACCCTGATGTTCATTTGATTATAGTACGATTCGTAATAAAAGAATCTGCCTTCTTTGAGAAATGGGCGACAGAAATTGCCTTTATCCACTCTAGCTAAAAACTAATGGACCAAATTTAACACAATTTAGTGTATAATATTTCAATAACCTACAAGTGATTTATATACCAAATTTAACAAAATTTGTTATATAAATCACTTGTAGGTTATTGAAATATTATACACCAAATATTTATATAATAAATTTTGTTAAATTTGGTATACAAATCACTTGTAGGTTATTCTAGTACGATTCGGGAAAAAGGAACGGGCTGTTTTTGCGAAATGGCGCGCAAAAATCGTTAAATATAAAAATAAAAGACTATGTGCTCAATTATATCAATTAATTTCCTATTATTTATTTATGACATTATTTATTTATATTCCCGTAAGTCGCACAGACCGTCAGAAAAACGTACTAAAATTTCATTTTGATAACATCATTTTTACGGCAGTTATCGTGCTAACGGACAGACAGACAGACAGGCAGAATGAACAAAGTCATAAACACTTTTCAACTATGTTGTAAAGTGTTAAAAATAGTAATTTTTAAAACAAATACATGCATGTAGACTGGAATTTTGACTTTGTTCAGGAGGTTGTAAAAGAAAAAATATTCAGTGCTATAAGTCCCATTAGGAATTTTGTAATTAATACCTTTTTAACACTTTACAACAAAGTTGAAAAGTGTTTATGACTTTGTTCATTCTGTCTGTCTGTCTGGCTGTCTGTCCGTTAGCACGATAACTGCCGTAAAAATGACTTAATCAAAATGAAATTTTAGTATGTTGTTCAGACGGTCAGTAGAACCTATGGGAATATAAATGAATAATATTACCCAATTAGTTTTGGATTGAACCCGGGTCGAAAAAATGAAATACATTGAGCCCTAAGGGACCTAATTTTTCAAACATTTTTTAAGCGGATTTAAAATTCACAAATTGCTTCGAAAATTTTAGGTAATATTGAAATTGTTCCATAAAATATATAAAAAAAAATCAGCGAAATATATTCAGTAGTTTTTTAAGTAAAAATTAAAATAATAATTACACCTCTTATATGAAACGATCACGTGACCATGATATGAAACGATCACATGACCCACTTCAAAATGATATATGGCATCCATCTTGTTTCAAAATCGTGATTTTTTTAAGTTCTTTTTAATTCATATTGAGTGTTGTATCCGTCCTAAAACTACTTTATTTTTGCTTAAATTCTGTGCATCTATATACTGAAACAACGGAATGACAATATATTTGAGTTTAAATGCTCATCTAAATATGATTATTTCTACAACTAAGCCTATTTTTCACCTATGTAAAATGTAAACAGCAAATTATATAGAATGAGTTGTATTAGAATTCCTGTATTTTTTTAACACAAAATAATTTAGTCCATGGAGTCTGCATGGCTGAAATGAAAGAAATATTAATTGATTTCATAAAGAGAAGGACGATTTTTTTCGATGAAGTTTCAAGCATAGAGTTTAATTTTTTGTAGCTCCATGGTCTTAAACAAAATGTTTAAATAAAATAAATTATTATAGTATTGTGATGAATGAAATGAATGGGAGAAAATTATGAATGGAATCCTGTTTTTATAGAGAGATCCAGGCTTGTTATTTTTTCTATGACGTCATTTGAATTAATTTCAGTTGTTTTCGATGAAGTTTTCAAATATAATAAATTATCGTAGTATTATGATAATTCTAAAACTATTACCGAGGAATGTATAACATTTTAGAGATGTTTAAACCAGGCAATTTATATTTCAATGCCGTCATTTGAATGAAGTTCATTTTTTTCGATGAATGTTTAAGTTTTCAAATATAATAAATTAATGCAGTATTGTGATAAGTTTCAAAATATTACCGAGGAATGTATTGCATTTTAGACTTGTTTAAATAAATTTGCATTGAAGTTGGAAAGTGTTTCATAATCAATGATTTAAGCATGATTGATCTTTCTTGTTTCTTTATGTAACAAAGCTAAATAAAGAAGCCATATCCTTAAATGAACTTAAAAAGTAAATATTACATTAATTCTTGTTCATAAGTTAAATTATATGGAGAATAATACACAGTTTCACAAGGCGCGTTGACGCTTTTATTTTTTAAAAAAAGATGGAGATTAGCATTATTTTACGTAGAACATACAAAGCAATTTCTACCACTACTAAAGTGCAAATGCACCATTAAATGTAAATTACTAAATTAAGCGTGTATTGGAGCGGGATTGCCCTGTGGTTAAATCACGGGGATCGAACTCGGAGGACCCGAGTCAAATTTTCGGCTCAGTCCAAACTATCCCCGTGCCAGAAGGAAGGAAGGTACATTCCTTGTGGATGCTGCCCCTAGAAGATTTCGGTATAAATTATGTGCCACTTTCCCAATCTCTCTAACGGGTACCACCCACCGCCCGGTAGGTTGGCTGGCCTTTATCAAAAGAAAGTACAGACGTGGATATTACCGCAGCAACAACAATTTTCATCGAAATTTAAATGTTGCGTGGTTGTTTCTCAGTCAAATTCCATTATTAATGATAAGGGTCCTTTCTTTTTTAACACTTTACAACAAAGTTGAAAAGTGTTTATGACTTTGTTTATTTTGTCTGTCTGTCTGTCCGTTAGCACGATAACTGCCGTAAAATTGACTTAATCAAAATGAAATTTTAGTATGTTGTTCAGACGGTCTATAGGACCTATGCCATAGGTCGTCAACCTATTGAAACGGAAGAGCCAAAAGTTACAATTTGCAAAATCAATTACAATTTGCAATTTGAAACTAATTGGGTTATATTATTGATTTTCATTCTCAAACATCCAACAAACTTTCTCAACAATATACTAAAATGCCATTTCGATAAAGTCTTTTTTACGGAAGGTATCTTGAGAATGGATGGACTGACAGACAGACGACAGAATGACCAAAGGTATAAACATTTTCAACTATGTTGGAAAGTGTTAAATGACAGCTCTGATGAGGAAACTATCTTTGATAGTTGATACTTACGTTTTTACTTTCCTTATATACATAATGTATAAGGAAAGTATTGTGACGGGGTCGAAAATTCGAATTCGAGTTTTCGACGGGAGAGCACGTTTCAAGCATCCCTGATCACGAATCAAACAATTTTGAGGTGATGTCTGTGTGTGTGTGTGTGTGTGTGTGTGTGTGTGTGTGTGTGTGTGTGTGTGTGTGTGTGAAAGTATGTGTGTGTGTGTGTGTCAGTGAGTCTGTGGAGACGATAACTGACGAACGAATGGACCGATTCGAACCAAATATGGTACAAAAATCACAATCCGAAAACACTGGAAGCCTATTGTTTTTATACGTAATCGAATGTTCAGAACCCCCCTAAATTTTCGAATGAAATTTTAAAAAAATCGTCAAAAAATCAAAACCGCTAATAAAGTTACGCAAATAGACATTTCTTACGTAATTTTTCATTAGAAAACGATTGGCATAAATTTTAGAACGTTAACATGAACCGTTCTCGAGATATTGAACATTTTTCAAAAAAATTATGAAAAAGTCACATGAAAAAAAAAATTCCTATCGAGAAACATGTTCACTTTTCATATGTAATACCATGCGATAAATTGGGTAACATCATTCTCGTGGATCTAGCTCGTTCCATTCATGAAAAAAGATACTTTGAGTAATACTTTTGCATTTGAAAGCCAATTTACCTGCTGTAAGAATAACTTACTGCTTTGTCCATAATGCTTGGCGAGATTTTGGCGACGAAATTGGCGGAATGTCGCCAACTTGGCGATTTTTTTAAATGTTGTCAAATTAACGAAAATCTCGCCAAATGGATAAAAATGACGCTAAATCAATGAAAATGACGACTAATTGTAGAAAATTCAATATCTAATAAGTTATATAATATATAAATATATAATAATAGTTATATAATATATGTCGAAAATTCAATATCTGAGTTATATATATATATATATATATATATATATATATATATATATGACTTATTTCTTCGTCCATAACGCTTGGCGAGATTTTGGCGACGGAATTGGCGGAATGTCGCCAACTTGTCGACTTTTTGAAATGTTGCCAAATTAACGAAAAATCTCGCCAAATGGATAAAAATGACGATAAATCAATGAAAATGACATCTAATTGTCGAAAATTCAATATCTTGGAAAGGATATTAGTATCTACTAGAAGAAAAACCTATTTATTTTACTGTAAAAGTAGTAAATTCATTTCATTATATAAGGAAAGTCATGTGTTGCCCACATCAGATTTTTTTATGATATAGAGATGTTTAAGTGATTACATTAGCATAGAAAAAATTGAAAGCTTCATCGTTATATGCCCCATCGTTATATTCCATTCCCGATTTATTTACATAATACCTGTGAATTCATGAAATATGAATTTTTAAATTTATTTCTTAAATTGTGGTATAAACGAGATTTGTGTTCTAAACGGACCTGCAACGAAATTTTTCAACTCCAATCATCCCTCGGGAGTCTGAACCTTCTAGCATGTAAGAAAAAAATGAAACACATGAGATACAAACTTTTTGTTATATCTTGCCAACAAGAAGAAATGTTAATTACATCTTCCAAAGAATGGAGAGACCATAAAAATCTGAAAAAAAAATATTCAAAATACGAGCTTACTTTTCGAACAACCTACGTACATCAATATTAATGCAATAAGTTAATATTAGAAACCAAGCGTTTAAAATTTATATCCTAGATAAAATAAATCGTCTTGAACCAAATAATATCGTCTTGGACCAAAACTTTGCTCATTAAATTTATTATTCTGCTGAAATAAATTGAGCACGGAGTTTATACGGATGATTATTGTTATGTTATTTTGTCGCAGTAATTATCCTAAAAATTAATAACTCTAATGAATATTTAATGAAAAAAAAACTAGATTAACATGATTTTAAATTCTAGGCAATTCATCATTGATGGATATTACATATGTGGATACGTTTCTTTTGTTGTTAATTTATCTGACTTATAATGAAAAGTTTATGTAATATATTGGGAGTCAGAACCATATTGTCAACGTTCTACGTATTTTAAGAGTTAACGGTTCCATTGTAAAATATTTTAATAACTTCATTTTAATGCATCACATTTGGATTCATAAAAATATTCAGCTTCAAGTCTGACTAATACTAACACTGCACCATTGATTCAAATAACAGAATTTCGGTCGTTAGTAAATATCTATTCGTCATGTTGTACATATCTCTATACTGAAAACGTAACACGATATTTTGTCACTGTATTACAAACAAACTTACAGCTATATACTGCAAAACATACAGCTATAAAAGTTTGCCGTTTGTTTGTAATACAGTAAGCAATCGTTCTTAATAGCAAGCGGCACAAAACAGATTGCGGTGCAGGTTCCGCGAGAGCCAGGAACTAGGAGACGAAGCCTCCCAACTCACGAAACGAGTTTCGGGGTTGGCGAGCGTACCGAGCTGAACGCTGAAGCTTGATAAAATTGTTCGCAAAACGAGTTAAAATGAGCTTCAGCTGCTTCACGCCTACGGCTAGCTCTGAATAGAGGGTGGAATAGAGGAATAGAGCGTGATATCTTGGAGTTTTACGAGCGTTAGTGATCACAGGACATGTAAGAGGTCAGGTGAGCCGGTTTGATTGAAATAGCCTGCGAGACGAGTTCCAGTGCTGGTGAATGTCATTTAATAAGGCACGATCGCTAACGAATGTATTACGCCTGCGTAGCAGGTTTCCCTAAAGTGCTTGTAAAGCGATCTCAGCGAGCGTTAGTGAGTAGGAGGAGAAGCCTCACGACTCGCAAAGAGAGTAACGGAAGTTCGCAAGCAGGGGGGGGGGGGAGTCCCCTAGTTTATATATGTATATATATATTTTTTTTTTCAGGAGAATATTTCATATTTCTCAAAATTTTATTCACTATGGCTAAAAGTTTCTTATATTAATATAAACGCTATACAACAAATATATTGATATTACATATGGAGTATACCTATACTATGTGAATAGAACTTTCAACAAGACTAATTTGTATGAAATCCATTACAGATTATGGTTCGTAATTACTTAGATTTGCTATAACTGGTATTCACTGTGTTTGGCGAAACATTAAAAAATGACGGTAATTGTAATAATTTATATATAAACCTTACTAAAAATATTTTAATAACTTATTTTTTTTACTTCAGTATGTTCGTGTTAAGAACATAAATATATATTAAATTCAAGGATGCAGCGTCGTAAAATATATCATATACAGTAAAGACGGATAGAAATATTTCGTTTTTATGTTCAAACAATGGAGTGATATATCATTACCTAAACAACGATATTTTATCTTATCCAATTCAGATTTGTAACATAACAAATATTTTATTAATTAATGCTGATAATGACAAAATGATATATTTTATGGCTTCATTTCCGTCCCAACGGATATGTCAGCAGATATGAACTTATGTTGATAAGGTACTACGATTTATATCTCAAAATGCCAAAATTGAAAACCCACATTATGGCAATATTTCTGTTAATAGCAAGGCTAATATGAATGTACATTTTAAATACTTATATTGATTTATAAGACATCTATTGCCAATAAATCATGCATAAGTAAAAGTTGGATAAACTTGCAATTAACTATGTATTTTTCACTTTATGTAAAAATTCATTTTAATATATAAATTTTAGTATGCACTAATTAATATTATACTTTTATAGGATGAGTGAAGTACTAGATTTATATTAACTTTTCGCAGATGGAGCCAAAAAATGTTGACTAGAACTGACTAGATACAAGTACCCCACGTTTCAAAGGGGTTTAAATATGGATAAATCCAAAATGCGTAATAGTTCGCTGCGCAGGCATACTCGTGACAGTGTCTCGCCGGTTAAGCGGACGTAGTACACCCTCAATAAGCACCTAAACACGGCTTAGTCCAGTGAGTTATTAGAAACATTGACAGTGCTAAGCTTTGACAAATATTTCACGTTAAATCTTTCTTTAATTTGACCCATACCATCCATGAAGACCGGTCTTGGTCGTTGGAAAAGTAAGTTGACTTAGTTAACTAAGACAGTTAACTGAGATCTAAGTCAACTGTTTGGACGGCAAATGAAGCTACCCAATTATACCGGAAACCAGGAAGAAAATGCCCTTCTCCTAACACCAATCTCTCTTAAGGAGTTTTAGCCCCACAACATTAACATGTCCGTGCTCCACGTAGACAAGATGATAGCTTTAGGCAGCTCTGGAATCTAACCTGGATCCGCTGAGTGCAATCCCCGTCCCTTAACCGCTTGACTGCACGATATATCTGGAACGATTTGTGCTTCTCGTTCCGTCTCGCAGTGGCCAGGAACATCAAAATCGTCCGTATCGTCTATTTATCGGATGCTGACGGGCGTAGTGTGCCCCCCCCCCCACTGGTGCGTCATACACCTTCTAAATTGTTCCCGATACTGGAGATTGATTGGCAAATGATCATTGTAATATGTGCTACTGCTAGAAATGAAAAACTTACAAGCTTAATTTACAATTTATATCTCAGACAGTAGCCACAAAAAAGAAACTGTTTCTACTGCAATTGAGAGATGATTATTCATGAATAACATTTTACATTTGAGGTGGTTTCTCTTCTTTATCCATTTTCAAAAGAGTTTAAAATATTTAAATATCAAAATTACAATCACCTTATCTAAAAATTGTTCAAAATATTAAAATGTCGTAATTATAATCAATCTATTTCAAAATTAAGGATCATAATCTGAAATCTAATATATAACAATATAGGGCTTTCAAAGGTCTACAAATGACTTCTTAAGGTTATATGTGGAATTTTTAAGTTTCGAGATATAAGCAATAAATTTTTGAGAAACAGACTGTTTAAAATATACTTCCATTTGGCAAGAAAAGTCATCAAAAACAATAAATGCTTTGTTAAAGCAAATTATATATCTAGAAACTGGATTTCATACTGAACATTTTTGTTGATAACTGTCTATGAATAACTTTTATACACTGGCTACCAACCGGCCATCCATTAAACTGCTCTATGCCTTTGGATGAGTCGGATGGTCTGGGCTTTCGACACTGGCTACCAAAGTTAAGCACAGACGCTTAAATCAACAAGAATAAAAAAGTAACGCTTTGATTAACTCACAATTGTACATGAAGCTAGCAAATATGTTTATGCATTAAGGAAAATAAAAGGTATATACAAAGATGAAAAAAATATTTACATTTCGTAAGTTATATGATGACGTCGCATTTGGGTCTTTAACAAAATTATGTTTAAAGAAAAACAGACCAAACAAAACCTATATTAATATGTTATCTGACCACCCCGAACCTTCAGAAAAACGTTAGAACGTTTCTCCATACATTCAATAAAGAGATCAACCATCGCAGATTCAAGCACTGACCATTCCTCGAATAGACCAGTTTCCAACTCTTTGAGACTGGCTGAAGGAGGTAAACGTGCAGAGACGGCACGTTCGAGGGCATCCCAAAGGTTTTCAATGGGATTTAGGTCGGAGACATACGTCGGACTCTCCATACGAGAAATACCCTCACTTTTCAGGGATTCGTCAAGGATGTTAGATCCATGGGGACAGGCATTATCGTCCATAGAAAGGAAGTCAGGACCAACTGCTGTAACGCAGAGACTCGTAATGGGGTCTAGGAATTCATCCCAATACCGTCACATAAACGCCTTTAAAGATGTCCAAATCTGTGCGATATCCTTGAAATTCCAGCCCACCCCTCCAGCCCACACAAATCCATGGTACTCGGGCGTACAGTCCCTTCACGTGGTACCTTCGGCGCACAGTACTGGCAGATATTGTCTCACCAAGTGCCGCTGCAACCATGGGTGTAACAGTTGTGGAAGTCGCTCGTCGATTCCGCTTGGCTACTATAGCAATATACCGATCATCAGTGGGGATGGTAATACTTGGACGATAGGGCACATGTATCCAGACAAATGTTTGACTTGTTTGGAATTGTTTCCATAATCGATAAATTACCGAATGATCAACGCCAAAGAAAATAGTGACATCTTTGATTGGCTGTCCTTCTTCAATGTGTCCGACGGCACGACAGCGCTCACTTTCTGTCATTCGTCTTCATTCAGAAACACGAATATCATAAAAAATAATTCTACAAAAGTTATAAACACTTCGCATCAGCATTTAATCACCTCCTGAAATCTTTCAGTAAACTGGCGTCTTCAACTACTGCCTAATTAGAATGTATTCAGACAGCCAATCGTGATTGGTTGTAACGTACTATATTTGCACACTGCCACCTACATCCGCGGCAATTTTTAGCCACTCAATTTCAAATACGCTTTCGAAAAATGAAAATGTTCATTGCGTGCTTAACTTTTGGAAGTCGGTGTAGTTTAAAAGGTATTTTGAGTATAATTGACCGACGTAAAGCAGATACCCGCTCGGATATATATATTTTTAAATATTAGATGTTATTCACATCAAGAATTAAGAAAGCGTTAGGTATTGGAGTTGCCAGAAATCATTCAAATCTGCCTTACGTAACTTTTTAGATAAGATTCTAGCTCAACGTCCGCACCAATAATTAAACCAATAATTAATTATTATTTAACCAATAATTAAAACTCATTCTACTTGAGGTTACCTTATTCTTACGTTACAATGTGACCTTCTGAACACATAGTGTTTAAAAATAAACACCCATATAGTTATAACATTTTTCTGATAATATAAATTCTAACTATATGTAATATACATTCTTACTTATATGTGAATAACATCTATGGTTGAGGTGTTTCCGGATAAAAACGGAGCATTATGAAAAATATAAACATTTTGGACGCTTAGATTTCCGAACCTAACAGGTGAAAATGTACTATGTTTTTGCTTGCTTTGTCAGCTATAGGGTACTATTTATAAATATACGATATAAATTACAATATTTTTTTTTATTTTTACTTTCCCTGCAATACATGGTAATGTTTAGGAAAAGTATTGGTACTGTGACGAAAATCGCAACTCGAGTTTTCGACGAATCTACATATTTTTCGGACCTCTAGAATACTGAAAAATAATTTTAGCGTGACGTCTGTGTGTGTTTGTGTATCCGTGTGTCTGTCTCTGTGTGTGTCTGTCTACATGTTTGTCTGTACAGATTTTGTATCCAATCTAGCTGCAAAACTATTTCACCGAATTTCAAAAAATTCGATAGGTAAGCCCCTTTTGGCTTACCCTGGTGATGGCTAGATTTTGGAACGGTTCGGGATAAAAGAACATGACTTTTTTGTGAAATGATTCATAAAAATTGCCTGTATCCACTCTAGCTGAAAATTGACAGACCAAATTTCGCTTTGAAAGCCCTTCAAGAATATACAAATGGATTTTGGATATAAGTCTTAGTGAATTACAGTAGATATAACATCGATATTTTCATATTTTAAACTATTTTAGAAAGATTGATTAATGGAATATCACCCACAATCAGAAGATGTTCATCTGGAGTGGACTAGAGACACTGGCGGTTTTATATCTGCTGCTTACTTCGAAGAAGTTCACTTCTCACATTAGCAGTTTTATTCATTGCGAATAAAAATTAAACTTAATTTCAAATATTCTAATTCAGATATACGTTTTAACTCGAATCATGTTTGTAGAAACCCGCAGAATTTAATTTGAGCAATAAATATACATCATTATGAGAATAACTAAGGGGTCTCGCATTATGTAGAACAGTATATTTTTACAGGAACAGATGCAGCAATTTTCTGAATGAACAACTACACTAATGAGAGTTAATTAACATATCCTGAACACACACATTATGCTCATCGAAGTAATTACCACCTTAATGGCATCAAAATACACTATTTTGTTGACTAGTGGCTCCCTGACACAGCTGTGCATCATGAAACAAACGCGGATTACGTGATATACGTATTTTGTTAGATTTCGTGAGCCATGAAATTAAACTTGAATCTCCTTAAAGAGTTTCTTATATTTAATGGAATATACATATTCTTTATACAGGGTGCTTCAGCATAGTTAACCTCGCTCTGCAAGCCTCTGCAATTGGCTTTAGACAGATATCTGCAATTTGTGAGTTTTTTAATGAAATGTTATATTGTGTCATATAATTTTCTTACGGTGGGTGGCATTCTGAATATTTATTGGTGGAGTTCTAAATATTTATATAGCTCCACGAGTAAAAACGTCCAATTAGTAGAAGTTGTACTCCGCAGTAGTAGCCTAAAGAAAAAAATCTGATGTGGGTAGCACATGACTTTCTCTGCAGACTTATATTCATGTTCGTTTCATTTTAATTAAGTTTAACTCACTTTTAATTCAATTTTAGTCCCCAGTAAGGGACGTATTATACATTTTCCTTTCAACTTATACTTTTCTGGACTGGCTATAGATATATCTTAGATGATTACTGATGTAGATTCAACGTCATATTTCCAAGAGCGTAGGATGTTTACAGAGGAATTCAACTTTTCTGGGAATGTAACTTCCGGTGTTTTCAAAAATGTGTACGACTGTGCGAAGTAAATTTGCAGAAGGGTATAAAAATACTTAACGGTTCTGTTGAAAATGAAGTCTCACAGCACTTACCATCACATAAAGGCTCCTTCATAAATTCCTTGTTTTTTCACACGTATTCATATTTCCTCAACTGATAAGTGGCTGAGGTAGAAAATTTCTAACAGTTGCATTTCAATAAATGGAAAACCATTTAAAACTTTTCTGTTAAATATAAAGTCAACCTTAATGCCATCCATTAGCTGCGACGAGGCATTAAGATCATGGATGAAGAGCCATGGATAAAGAGCCATTTACTGAGGGTACTTTCTAGCTGAAGTTCATTGTTTTAGGATTACTTAAGTGATGAAAATAAACTCAAGAATGTTTATAGCATTTAAATATGCTATTAGTACAAAATATATTCATATAACTAATAAAATCTCCATATTGTAATAAATATAATTATTATTTAAGAAAATGGTTATAGGATATATTTTAATACATATGGTATCCATATAAAACGTCAAAACTGAATCGTGCAGATATATAAATTCATATTTCCTCAACAGACGAGTGGCTGTAGTAGAAAAACTTCTAACAGTTACATTTGAATAAATGAATAGCGGTTTTAATCTTTTCTGCTGAATATAAAGACAACCATAATGTTATCCATTAGCGAAGGAGAAGCATTAAACACCAGAGATAAAAAGCTACTTTTGCTTTATTGCGGAAACTTTCCGACTGAAGTTCACTGTTTTGGGATGACTTAAGCAATTTAAATAAAATATTCCTTGCATATCTCTCGGATATTTAGTCATATTCTGGAATTTTTAAGATTTGGATAATGAAAAAATGCATTGCAACTTTTCACATTGAGAATAATTACAGTATGCTACTTCCAAATATCTTGAAAACTTCTTAAAATGTTTCTTGAATTCTTATTTCATGCATTTATCCATGAAACTGGGTTGGTTTAATTACATCTGTAACAACATTAAACATATTGATTTTTTGTTTGAGTGACTTCAATGTCAAAATGTTTGTAAGAGGATGAATCTAGAGCTGCGAAGGCATATCCGATTTTGATTAAATTTGTTTTCTAATTAGTGGCCAATGTGTAGATGGTTTATAATTTTTCTTTTATAAAACTTAATCGAACCATTTGTATTGGAATTGTCGACATTGAGCGACATTCAATAGATCTTTATCCGGAATTACGGAGGATGAAATGGAATGAGGTATAAATCGAATATCTTCTTTTTCTAATCACATGTTTGGTACGGTTTATCCAAGATATAGAAAATAATCATATTAACCTCTTATTGTCACTAAATTGCTCAATTTGTTCACATTGGACCGTAACTTCCTTCTTGAGTTATTTCAATGTCAAAATACTTGTAAACTCATCATTCAAAACTGATCAATCATATTTTTACCAAAGTTTGAGCTCTAATTTGCGGCCTGTGACTAGATAAATTATTTTTACCAGAAAATTCGAAAACGGTCGCATTACAGATTTGACTTCAACGATAAAATCTTGAAATTCCGCCCCAATTTGGCGAAGCTGAACGTTCGAGCGTTGGCGAAGCTGAACGGAGATCTGCGATTCGTACTTCATCTAGGCCAGCATGGTTATTTACAATGGCAAAAGTCAGTACTGTGATTTTAGAAGTCTGCAAGTGACCCTAGTAAGATTAGTACAGATTCAGTAGACTCTGGTACCTTGAATGCCGATTTCAAGTCATGATGCTAAAGACCATGCAGGATACTAACCTGGATAAGTATAGTACCATATGGCTAACCTGGTGTAAAAATAGTCGATGGCTGTTAGTCAGACTATAAATTTGTACGCCAATCTAACATTAAAGAGAGGAGAATGAAGATCTTGTCATTTCGTCCCAGTAGTTTAATTGGGATAACGACGTCTGCACAGTACGAATACCCTCTGTCCGAGCCCAGGTTCGGACAAAGGATGTTTTTTTACAATGTTTTGAAATAATAATAACCGTCGGAGAAAGAGACATCCCTAAGTACTCTTTATTGACTTGGTAAGAATTCGTCGACTGTTTAAAGAAAAGGGCTTCATAGAATAAAGAGTTTTGTCGTATTTCCAATTCCACAAGAAAGACTGAAAATTTAAATGGGATAGATAGTTTATAATTAAAAAAATATTTTTCATCATTAATTTTATATGATTATTCAACAAAGGCTAATTTACTGATTCGCTTCAAATTGCGAACATGAGTGAATTTGCTTCGTAACAGAGAGGCTCCATTATAAGAAAGACTAATATGTGGTATTATAGTCCTTCAACGTCTAAGATTTTTAGCCTATACAGTGGTCAGTGGTTTGACGTGTGGGATCAGCTCGTAGTCGTCGAAACAGAACATACGGCCTAAAACGTGGTAACGTAACACTAAGACCAAAATAAATATGAATTTTTTATTCGGGATATGTATCATAGAATATTAACTGGTCAATTTTCTAGTTGCATTTGCGGAAAGCTGGTAAACACACACTCATTATATTTCTTTTACTTTCTAAAGAATAGCCGAAATATGTTGGATTTTGGATTTACTTTCAGCAAGAGTCAGCGGGCACATGCAGTTAAAATTTTCAATTGCCATATTAACCTTCCACATGTCACTTCTATATTTTTAGGTTATGTGACTATAAAATATTTCTTTATCTCAACTATTTAAATGAAAAATTATATCAACATTTTGGCAACGTTTAATGCTGACAAGAACCTAAATAAATGCAAACATATAAGTTAAAGTAGTACTTTTTTATCAAAGAAGTTGAGTTCCAACGCCTTCAAATAAATATCGTTTGATGTTTTTTTACTGTTCCTTTTTGTAGAATGTTATAAATATAATTTAAAGCAGAAAGGTATCGAGCACAAACCATAAACAAAAATGTTTTAATATATCTGAGTAGGTAGACTTTATTTTTCCAAAACATTTTTACTCTAGAGAATTTCAATTTTCTCTCATACATTTAAAATTTACATTTTTTTCAATTTTGAATTTAATATGTCAAAACTGCTGAGTTGTGTATGTTACCAAAACAAAATACATACGTATATCTGAATGCAGCAGAATCTAACTGGTGTTTTATGTAAAATATGTATTTCATTATATTTTGAATATTTATAAGGACACAGATGCATTATTTCGCAAAATATTCCATTTCTACTTAACAAAAGTAGAAAAGAGCAACGACGTTAAATGAATAGTCAATTGCAAAACACATCTGTCTTCAGAATCATTTACAGAAAGTATGCAGCGTATTTTGAATCTTGTATAAATAAAATCTGCTTTTCAAATAATATTTCTGGATGAAACTTTAAGAGACATAAAGTTAAATGTATGTTCCATGCACACTGCAATATTTATAAATACATAATTTAAATATCCTTATGTGATATACCTATGCTGCTGTTGAAAATCCTTTGGCTTATTTTATGTTGAATTGTACAAAAGTCATATAAAAGTATAATCTCATGCATTAGGATATATATAAGTTAAATTGGAAAATTATTAATTAAAAAAAAACAGATTTTAAATTCAATATAAAATGCAATTATGGAATAAATTAGACGTTATATGTAAAAAGGGCTGAAACTATATCCGGTTGATGTTCTTTGTGGTTATTATTACTCTTCAGTAATTCAATGGGGAAACCATCGTAAATAAATATTTAGAAACTGGAATGCTGAAAAATGTCCTGTAAAAAATATCTGTGTTATTTGGTATTTTAAAATGTGCATTATGAATTCGTGGCGGGGTTGTATCGCGTCACTCATTACTACGAAAGTCATTCCAGATTATACCTTCGGGCAGTATTATTTTGGACCTAGTGTCATAGTACGGGATCAGCAATCTAAAGGCTCCGAGTCCGGAACTATCCCCCACCATTGGGGAAAAGAGACCCGCCACAGTTGGTGACCAGGAATAAAAAACGAGCAAGCAATCTTATCTCTCTCTAACGATCTCACCTCTCTCACGAGATGGCAGTACTACATACGTGCGTCACTCACTACTTCGAAAGGCATCCCCGATTATATGTTTAGGCCTGAAGAGTTCTTTTGGGTCTAACGGCATAGTATGGAATCAGCATTTCTGAATTCGAACCTTTCCCCCACTATTGGGGAAAAGTGCCCCCCCTCCCTCCCCTGCAAATTTTAAATGACTTGGGAAGATGACTTTGTATAGTTCTATAAACGCTTTCGAGTTCTGTTTAACTCTAAAATAACTGATTATTTGGAACATTTAGATACCAATTGTTCCTCTATTTATGGCGAACGACTATAATCGTCATAGAGCAGTGGTGATGGTATGGTTTAAAATGAGATTTTTTATAGTTTTAACTTCCGTTGTTTCGATATGTTTTTTTATAAAATTATATTTGTTTATTTCCCAGAGCATAGTCAAACACATTTCATTTAATCTGTGAGCGAAGGAAATTAACTCTTTCAAGAAAAGTTTAGAACTCCAAGCGTCCTAGTTTTCGTCCATTTATGGTAAAACCCGCCATCATGCAGTGGTGATGGTATGGTTTTAAATAAGGTTCTTTATATTTTAAACTTCCTTTGTTTGTAATATTTTTCACACAAATATTGTTTATCTCCCTGAACATAGTCAAACATATTCCATTTAATCTACGAGCGAAGGGAACTAACTACTTCAGGAAAAGTTTAGAACTCCAGGCGACAGACGTTTGCCTCCCAGACAACGAAAAGTTTTACAAATATTTTCATTCGAAACAAAGCAGCACACTGCGCGCCTTACAGCATTAACTTACTGCAAACAGTCGTGTAATGTTAAAGGTGTACTGATATTTGGAATTCAATTTTATATTTTTGCAAGAATTAACGAAAAACTTTGAATTAGATATTTCTACTACTCAGTAAAAAGTGATTTTAGAAATAACAACAAAGTTTTCTTTCCTATAATTAAAATGTTGTCAATGTACAATATGTCTATTATTCTATGAAATGAATTTTACGTAAAAAGTCTATCGCAGACCGCGAAAATGAGGTGTTGGATTCGGGTCGGAAACCATTTGTTTATTTATTGGTGGTGTTATGTTTTTATTTACACGTAGCATTTCATATTTAAACAAATGTCAGTACTACATGATACTGATTATATGTAAAATAATTGTAATATTCTGTTCTTATTTTCTAAAGAAGTATGTAGATAACTGTCATATGCCTACCCTTCGGGTGACTAACTACATAAACTAAGTATTGCAGAGCTTACCTGACATCTTTTCCAGAATTAAGTCAAATTTCAATATAAGTAGATCACAGATGTATAGAGAAACATATTTTATAAGTTGATGCAATGATAAATAGTACTTTATTGTAATCAGATCTCCTCGGAACACTATATTTACAATTCTTTCAAAACAGATTTTGCCAAATACACCGATCTGTCTTAAACTAGAAGAAAATCGAATCCTAAAAGTTTTTTAAATACATTTCAATATAGAATATATGTTCGTTAAAATTGTTATTGCAAGAATATTTGAATGGTAAATTACATTCAATTTTAAGTATTTGTCAGAGCCATTATCTTAACAAAATATTGCTTCACTAGAAATAATTGTCTGGGACGTACACTCCTAATGTACACGTGTCTTTTCTTATTAATCTTTTTAACATAAAATAAAATAGTAATTTCACGTAATACTCATGGTTTATGAGAATGTTGTTAAAGACTGTTGGTAAAGATCCAATAAACTAAACAGAAGTTTTAGCTCATAGCCCATAAGACTAAATATTACTTCCATTTATTTAAACCTATTTATTTGTGGTAGTTTCTTCAATTTAAATTAGTCAGCCGGTAAATTAATGAATCGCTACTGACTGAAAATCTTGCTGCAGCATGATTCAAATACACGGAGTTTATTGTGCAATATTGCTTCACTAGAACGAATTACCTGGGGTCGCACGTGTTCTAACGTATACCCTCAAAGTACGGGTTTCTATTGTTGTCAAACTTTTTAACATAAATAAAAATATTAATTTCGCGTAATATTTATGGGTAATGAAACTACGTTAAAAACCCAAATAACTGAATAGAAATTAATTTCGCGTAATATTAATTTAGCGTAATACTTATGGGTTATGAGACTGTGTTAAAAACCCAAAAAAACTAAATAGAAAATTTTGCCCATGAGGTTAAATATTACTTCCAATAATTCAAGTTTATTTATTTGTGGTAGTTCTCGTTATTTAAATTAGTCTGCCGGTAAATTAATCAGACATTACTAACTGAAAATCTTGCTGCAGCATGTCCACTATGTAGTTAATGTTTAACTTTAGACAATGATTATGAAATATGCAGTGCAGTACAAAATATTACTTTTTATGAGCACCTTACGACAATAGAATTGTGGTGAAAAAACCATTGAAACTCCGCAATAACCCACCATTACATCTTTGCACAAGTTCCTTAACATAATCATTAAATAAACAAGAAAGATCAATCATGCATAAAACAGTGATCATGAAATACTTTCCAACAAGAATGCGATTTCATTTACATATCTCTAAAATGCGATACATTCCTCGGTAACATTTTTAAAATTATCACAATACTATATTAATTTAATATATTTGAAAACATATTCAAATTTCATTGAAACCAAATGAACTTTATTCAAATGGCGGCATTGAAATATAAATTGCCTGGTTAAATATCTATAAAATGCGATACATTCCTCAGTAATGTTTTTAAAATTATCATAATATTATAATAATTTATTATATTTGAAAACTTCATCGAAAAATTCGTCTAAAATCAATGAATATTTCATTCATATCAGCTATATTACAGACTCCATGAGCTAAATAATTTTGCGTTAAAGAAATGCAGCAATTCTTATACAATTCATTTTACATCCTTTGGTATTTACATTCTTCATAAGTGAAAATCAGGCTTTGTTGTAGAAATAATCAAAGTTGGATGATCATTTAAACTCAAATATATTGTAATTGCGTTGTTTCAGTAAGTAGATGCACATTATTTGAGCAAAAATAAAGCAGTTTTAGGACGGATACAACACTCAATATGATTTAAAAAGAACTTTAAAAATCACGATTTTGCACAAGATGGATGCCATATTTTATATTGAAGTGGGTCACGTGATCTTTTCATATAATGGTCAAGTGATCTCTTCATATAAATGTGTAGTTATTATTTTAATTTTTATTTTAAAAACTACTGAATATATTTTGCTTATATTTTTTTATATATTTTATGGGATAATTTGAATATTTCCTAAAACTTTCGCAGCAATTTGTGAATTTTAAATCCGTTTAAAAAATGTCTGAAACATTAGGTCCCATAGGGTTCAATGTATTTCAATTCTTCAACCCGGGTTCAATCCAAAACTAATTGGGTGATATTATTCATTTATATTCCAATAGGTCCCACAGACAGTCTGAGCAACATACTAAAATTTCATTTTGATAAAGTCATTTTTACGGCAGTTATCGTGCTAACGGGCAGACAGACTGAATGAACAAAGTCATAAACACGTTTCAATTATGTTGTAAAGTGTTAAAAACTACACATTAAAATACACATTTTTTACTTTTCAAATAAATTATCATTTATTCTCACCTCTATTAATGCTATAATTAAAGTTACATCAACCTTAACAAAAAGATTAAGGAGCAGACAATCAACGTGTGAGACCAGGTCCTTTTTGGATCTTATTCCAAAGATCAAAATTTGGCCAAACGTACACGACGACTGACACAAACATCTGTATTTCCGGTCCATTGTGTATTAAGACTACGTCTTTTTCTATAACATGCTCAATACTAAAAAAAAATAACCAATCTCTCTAATATAACACTGCTTAAAAACACGACTCTCCCAACAGATAAGCCCACATTGCTCTCAGATAAGCCCACCTTGCTCTCATTGGATGATCCTCAGTGCGATGTCGCATTGCCTCTTTCAGTTTCCAATGAAACTTGGTTTAAGTCTAGGCCCTAGGATATTTTGCCCCAAATGTCATAAAACAGTGACTAAAAGTATGCGTTTTCTTTCGTCGTAAACAGCAAAAACTGTATAAGATGCCTAATGGTGTCACAAAAATATTTTTATTGGCCCGTTACTTGATCACTGCAATTTGAACAACGGCTGTGATCGCAGGTGAGGGTTTTCTCACACTATCGTCTCCGTTATTTTGAGTAGTCTACTGAATAAGAAAGCTTCAGAATTTTTCTGTGCAAGACATATAGACAATATACAGAAATAATAAGCAAGAAAATTAGAATAAAAACATTTTACAACTATTATGCAGGATATTTAATGGCAATATTAAATAAAGAAAATATAAAACAAAAATTAGATTCATACTTTATTAATCGAAATATAAATGAAGAATATTATTTATACATTAAAACTTTGAATGAAATATAATAAATCAGATAAAATATACGTGCTTCCATTAAAACGAGATCTTATTGTTAGAACAAATAAGTTGCTCACGAGTTATGCAGCTTTTCTTTTGTCTTTCATGTCCTATATTATTTATATATATCACATGCTTTGTGAAGCTAGGATAGAATATATTTATTTTCGATATCGAAACTTCATGAAATTTTTTATGTGCAAACTGCGCCAAACCATTCGACTCTTGTTAGACAATATTCCAGATTTTTCATAGTTATATATATATTTTTGAACAAATATGAACAGACGCACAGATGTTCAAAATGCGCTGCTAACAAACAAAATGTACTGGTAACAAATAAAATATCACAAATAAATTGTCCGGCGTATTTATTGACATAAAAGATCAACTATTCTTGAAGCATTAATTATGAAACACTTTCCAACTGAAATGCAATTTTATTTAAACATCTCTAAAATGCGATACGTTCAGCTCCGATATGTTTTAAATTATAACAGTACTACAATAATTTATTATATTTGAAAACTTAAAACTTCATCGAAGAAAATGGACTTTATTCAAATGACGTCATCGAAATATAAATCGCATGGCTCTCTATGTAAAAGCAATGAATACATTCAGTCATATCACTTTTATTCCAGACGCCAGAGCTAAATCATTTTGCTTGAAAAAAATAGCAATTCCCATCTTACAATCACTTGTTTATATTCTGCATCCATTAAAATAAGGATTCGCTGTAGAAATAATCAAAGTTTGATGATCATTTAAACTCAATATTGTAATTGCGTTGACAAAAAATATAGGCAAAAATAAAACGGTTTTAGGCGGATGTAACACGAAATATGAATTTATAAGAACTTTAAAAATCCCGATTTTTACACTGGGAAAAATAGGTAGATGCCATAATTTATTTTGAAGTGGGGCACGTGATCTTTTAGTATAATATGGGTGTAATTATTATTTTAAGTTTTATTTAAAAAACTACAGCACACATTTTGTTGAATTTTTTGTATATATATTTTATTGGCTAATTTGAATATTTTCGAAAATTTTGGAAGCAATTTGTGAATTGTACTTCGCTTTAAAAATTTTTGAAAAATTAGGTACCATAATTTTCAATGTGTTTCATGTTTTCAACCTGGGTTCAATCCGAGACTAATTGGGTGATAATATTATTAATTTAAATTCCCATGCGTCCCGCAGACCGTCACAACAAAATACTAAAATTTGATTTTGATAAAGTAATTTTTACGGCAATTATCATGCGAACGGACAGACAAGCAGACATCATGAACAAAGACATAAACACTTTTCAACAATGTTAGAAAGTTTTAAAATCTAGGAGTTTCGATTATAATAATTTGTGGGATTCCAAATGTCATCGGATAATTCTGAGTACAATTTTATATCTTCTCTGAAAATGTTAAAAATAAGGAAGTTTAATATTTTTTAATTTTAAAGAGTGAAAAACAGTATAAACTTTATACATTGATACATGCTTTAATGCATACATGCATACATTATTTTACATGCATACATTATCACTATATATCACTATATATATCACTAAATATCACTATATATTTGAATTATATATTAATAAAATATAATATATATTTTATTTACTAATGCACTATTGTGCACACATTTCCATAATGCATGTTTTGACGTTAAGTGTCATGATCGAATGATAACACTGATTCAATTAGTTATACAGATTTCGAGTACAACATTAGATTTTATGGTTCATATAATAAGACAATATATCACTACACACATGGCTGTATTTTTATCTTATCTCATACTGATATATATGTGATAACTTTTCAGTTAATGAATGTTGATAACGACCACATAGTGTACATTATTACTACAATTTACGTCCCAATGATTATGTTCGCATATGGCTTTACGATTAATAGGTTTAGTAATTTATCTCCGAGTTAAAAAAATACATACATATACTATGATAAAAGTTATTAAAAAATTTAAATTTCACTGAAATATTTGGAAATATACAGAGGAAGTATTGAAATCGTGCCGAAAATCGGAACTAGAGTTTTCGTCGGATATGCACATTTTCTGATCCATTGAAGATGAGAAAGCTATTTTTATCTTGACGTCGGTGTACTTTTCTGTGCGTATATACGTGTGTGACTGTGCAATGTACATACCTACTCAAACTTAAAACCTAGTAAGCCAAATTTCTTAAAATTTGGTCGGTAAGTCAGTCACTTGTGGATTACCCTGGCGCTGATTAGGCTTTAGTAAGATTCGGGAAAAAAGAACCTGTCTGTTTTTTTGCGAAATGTCGTCAAAATATAAAATTAATGACTGCATATACTCTAATGTATCAATTAAATGCTTCTTTTATACGTTATTTTGATGATGGAAATAATAAGACCAACCCCATAACTCTAGGACTAGCCGCTCTCGAAACATTTTGTGTTTTCGCATTTTTGATACGTCCAGTTACCAAATGAAAACGATAATTGAACTAAAATTGCAACTTCGGTCTAATTTATTACCATTGCGAGTGGTTTTTTGTACAAATAAATTCAATTTAATGAAACATTGACGAAATAGAGAGAAAAAAAAATATTTAGATCTGTAGGGAAAGTCATGCGCTGCCCACATTAATTTTTTTTCATTTATTGACTAATATTGATAGCTCAGAAAGTTTCAAGTACACATGTCTAAATATTGACACATATAAATAACCTTGGGCGCGGTAGCCCATTGGTTAGCGCGCTGGAGTTGCACTCGGTAGGCCCGGGTTCGATTCCAGCCACTGCCAAAACTGCCGCCGTGTTTATGCGGAGTACGATCACGTTAAACATGTGGATCCGAAAGTCCTTCTGAGAGGTTGGTGGTAGGGGAAGGAGGGTACTGTCCCTGTGGATGCCTCCCCCACTGGGTTCCGGTCTAAATTGGGTGGCACTTCCTGACCGTCCAAACAGTTACCTTACACCTTTCTGGTAGGTCGGACGGTCTGGGTTTCAACATATAAATAACCTTGAAACTAGTTAAACGTTTCTTTCTATGGGTAATATGTAGTTGAAAATCTAAACATTATCTTAATATGTAACATTTTAGTATGATAAATTTAACTGCATAAACATATTTCGACTTAAATTTATTTTATATATTGAGAAGTCAAGAGAGAATTCGTTTAAAGCAGTTTATAGTGTATTTTGAAACTACGACATTATAGGTTACATTTAAAGTACATTTATTGTAAGCCCTATAATATACACTGGTGCAGAAGGAATTAGTTAATTCATTTTGTTAGGGTCATTATGTTGCAATTTTTAATGCATTCTCCCTTTTATTTATAATTTATTAAATATTTTAAGCATCACGTCTTTCTATTATCAAAATAGTATCTCTGTATATTTCAACTATATTAATTCGAGTTCAAATTTGTAAGCATTCAGTTGTAGCAATTTTGTAACTCAAACATTACTTAGAAAAATGAAAACTTGTGCATAGTGGTCCTTAGTTCAATGGCGACATTTTTTGAAAAACATACATCCAAAATTTGTTACATTACAAATATTATCAAATGGTACATTTTTTTAATATTACTCTACGCCACACAAGTTCTCAGTTTAGAGAACTTCGCCCCAATAAATTTCTAAAACATAACACAATATAACTTTCATGCATATCATTATTTTTTTTTCTTAATGACAATACATTGTACAGGGTTCATGTTAAATGTATTTGAACTTTTAGGTGTATTACATCATACTTTATATTGTTTATGGACCAATAGCTTTGAACAGACTTGTGATTAAATTCAAATAGCAATTAGCAACGATGCATTTTACCCTGCTCTATTTAGCTATATATGCATTCGATTTACATAAATACATTATATTTACAGAGTGGTCCAAAATGTCTTAGACAAACTTAAAGGTAATGCAGGCATACAAAAACAAGTCCGTTTTGCATAGGAACATGTGGCCACAAACGCCACCTTGAGGTACTACAGATACGGGAATAAGCGAAAAATAAGGGGTACAGATAATACAATACATGTTTATTAGACATGACAATTGCAAGTATTATTTACAATTGTTTATAATAGTATTAATGTAGGAGTTCAAATTTCTTACCATCCGCCTCTGCATGTTTCAGCAAGGTTGCGAGGTCTATGTGAATAGGGCATTTCTTTCAAGATAGATTGGTCCAGAAGGATCGTTAGTTCGTCACCACACACAACGACTTATCCCCCATTGGTTTCTACCTGTGGGATTAGCTCAAAAGCCTTGTTTGCGAGACACCAGTCCTTTCATTCGTTAACGCCCTCGCCTTTTTAATGCATTTTTTTCAAATCGAGTGTACATTTGCAATTATATATCAATCTCATTCAAACTTGTTTATTTAGTATTCATGCTAGCTAAAAATAAATTAAACTACGTTGTTAAATAAAGTCTTGACTGATGGCGTCATCTTAGATTAGATCTTAGATAAGATCTCATTTTTAATACTGTAATTAGTGTGTATATCGTTCACTTCTAGTTTGGAGAGCTGCTGATGAAGACACCGTTCTGTAAGTTCTTTCCATGTTTTTGCTAACTATTTTGTATATTCCGCGCGATACATATCTTCTAAAGTTATAAAAATATACAAAATTTTTCTAAGTATTTAATGTTATTGAAAATAATAAGCTTTAACTAAGTTTGATTTCCACATTCACCAAAATATTTGCAAAAAATTACTAGAAACATCTTTGTTAGTTAAAAACAGTCGAATCGTATTCGGAAAATTCTAGAACAATGTGTTTACATTTCCCATAGTGTACAAACTAAAACTGTCGAAACGTATACATGAGGCGTAAAGTCGTGGTGTTAAAATTCCCCATGGTGAAAGATCGCTTTGAAAACAATCGAATCGTATTCCCTACATGTTAAAAAGATGGTGTAGAAATTCCCCATAGTATACAAAGTAAGATCGCACTCAAAATGGTCGAATCTCATTCCCTACATAAAATCCCGTAAATCCAATTAACATATACAATTTTTGTGTTCACTGAAAATTCATAAGAATAATTCACTACTAGATTCATTTTAAACATAAAATTAAAATCCTTTCGTTATTAAGCTATAAAAAATAACACCATTTCACTATACACCAAACAACCTGAAAAATTGCTAACATAATGTGTTCGCATACAGTCGACTGCATTATTACATTATCGTTAAGTACCGCATTCCATTCACATGTACATTCAAAACACCCTTTTTATGAAATACATATAATTTTTATAAAAAATATAGTCCCTTTCAATAATTCTCTTTCATAACTCTATTCAAATTTCTTAAGATGTCAAATACATCTTCCATTTGATTTCACAGAAAAGGCTTTCCTCATAAACATCTAGCTAACAAGCGCCAAACATGTAGCTAACAAGCGCCAAACATCTAGCTAACAAGAGCCAAACACTAGCTAACAAGAGCCAAACACTAGCTAACAAGCACGGTGGTCAGCGTGAGAGGCTCGTAATCTAACGGTCCCAGGATCGAACCCCGTCTTCGGCAGTGGGGAATAAATACCTTTTACATTCAGAAATTTAAAAAAATGCCGATAGATAGCAGCACCCATCCTTAACCTTCCAACTATTTCGCCAGGGGCTCTACTTCACTTCAACTACGTCACCATTGATAAAAAAATATCAGTACGTCAGAAGTCACCAAGAAGGTCGTCGTCTACAGCTCTCCCGTTATCCGTTAAGGTCACCTTCCTCCCCCAGATTATCAGATAGATCAACTATTGCCACATCGGTCCCATTTATCCATGTTCAAATACTTCACTCCCTTGCGTTACCTCCTCCGAGTCAAGGTCGAGATGGCGTTCCATGGTGATAGTACACCTCTTTTGCAATACTTCCTCCGATACCAATTCACCTCAATGCGACAGACCTCCTCAGCACCAAGGTCACGTTGAAATGATGATAACATACCCCTTTCGCAATACTTCCTCCAATAACAACCCTCCTCAATGATTCATCCTCAAAATCCTCCTCCTCCTCAATGAGTAATCGGCAGGCGGAGCTGCTCTCCCTGCGGCTCTCCCTCTAGATTTATAGCTTTGACCAGACCTGTACTTCTGAAGAACACGGCGTACATTACTTTTTATTGATTGTTGTCTTTTATTTCACCATTGTTGGTTTGGGGTCACATTCAAAGGTTCATACTTTACTTTCTTGATGTTGAAACGTCAAAAAACGGTATGTACGTTTCACCACCAGTTATGATTTTAGAAATAATGCAGTGTCCGCCATCATTAAATGATTTGAGGCTTTCTTTACTGATTCTGACACGCTCCGTTTTTTAGTGTTCTGTTAAATTATGGGGGACCGAACGACAAACTCATTTTTTCATATGCAGTTCGTCATGAATAATTGTATGTATAGTTGCGGATCCACTGTCAAGTTCCCTCTGTATCATTTGGTAGGTACTGCGATTATTATCGATTAACATATTTCGAAACCAGGACAACGGCATGTGGCGGCTAACATGTTCACGGTTCTGGCCGGAGTATATGAGATATTGACTTTTCACGTTATATGTTCACATAGTTTTGTTCTGTTTGTATAATGTTTGTCTTGTTCTTTGCCATTGGAAATAAACAAATAATAATTAAAAGAAAAAAAAAACATATTTCGAATGGCCGACACATTTTCTGGGACAACAGCTGACGAAGGTCCTCCTGTGTGTTTTTCATTCAGGAGATAATTTTGATCTCTTCTAAACTCTGTAAACCATCTGAATATAGTGACACTAGATGGAGTACTATTTCCATATGCTAATGGTAGACAATTAGCATTGAAGATATTCAACTTGATTTAGTCCCACATAAAAATCATAACTCGATAATGCTCCTGCGTCAACTCCATTTTCTTTTCTTTCAAAATTTATTCTGTGATAGCTAAATTGTAATTATTGCCACAAATTATCGTCTGCGGACGTAAAACAGTTCAAATTAAGATATTCGAACAAAAAAATGTTCTAGCGCATATCGTCTGCCCCTGTCTGAAACATTTCAGTGTGACTATATATATATATATATATATATATATATATATATATATATATATATATATATATATGTATATGTATATATGTATATATATATGTATATATATATATATATATGTATATATATATATATATATATATATATATATGTATATATATATATATATATATATATATATATATATATATATATATATATATATATATATATATATATATATATATATAAATTCCCAAATAGGACAAGTAGCAATGTACTCGTAAAATTTCTAGATAAGTGACGGAAGTAATGGCCGGGGGGAGTTGCGACCCCCAACACTCCGGTTAAAGCTTTTTTCCGCCATGGCAAACGCTCCCGGTAGCCGATACTCCCTACACTATTTTCTTCATGACTCTTATAAAACCGTAAAAAATTACATACATACATATACACTTTCAATAACTTGTAAAAATCCAAATGTTTACTATAATACACTAAAACAAACCAAAAAGGACACACTATAAAAATATAACAATTAATTTAAAATACTAATGTATGAAATTACTTCACACGTGGTTATTTAATATCCCAGTTATATATTGCTACTTTTGCTGGATATTGCTACTATTGGATATTGCTGGATATACATTGCTACTTGTCCTATTTGGGAATTTATATAGGTATACACATGTAAAATTGCAGCATAGCGCTTTACAAGTTGTATTAAAAATTATTTTTTTTGCTTTTAGCTTTTTAATCAATTGACTCATAATTGTAGCATTTTTACAAGTTTTATATTGTATATATATATATATATATATATATACATTTTGCAACAATTCAGAAATTTATATTTTTTGACAAGTTGAAGGGTTTGTGAGGCATGGGTTGTAAATTATTTGTTATTAATAAAATTTAGAAAACATTATTTGTTTAGGAAAATGAATAAAATTAGATGATGAAATTTAAAAATTAGAACACCTTTATGTGTATAAATAAAACGTAGTAAACATTTGAATAAAGTAAATGAAATAAAATACAATTTTTAAAAATGTTTTTATATTACTAATTCAAAATCTACAAGACACAATCACGACGTTTTGAAATATTTATTTTTGATTATCAAGGAGATTATATGCAATAGTTTTCAAAAAATAAGTCAAAAATTAATAAAAATATAAATACGAGGAAAGACGGGCACTACAGTATTTCCCTCCACTGAAGTTTAACAAAGATATCGTACAATTTTCAATCAATTACTTTTTGAGCGCAACACGGATTGACAAAATATAAATTCCGTCACTCTAAGTTCTTGTAAATAAATATCCTCTACAATTTAATACTCTTAAATAATAACTATCAAATTCTTAAATTAGAAATAAAATTTTATTATCGTATTTAAAATATTCGTTAATGGATAAATAATTTTCCTTTTCTTTAGATAAAATAAAATAGTTAGAAATAATCAGTTATTTTTTGAAGAGATATATGTTAGACATTAATTATAATCAAATTACTCTTGATTAAAAATAAATAACAAATAACAAGATTAAATTTAAATAATGTTTAAAAGTAATTGGTTAAATTGAACGTACCTTTAACTTTCTATGAACAATTAGAGTGCGGCTCATTACATAGATGCATATATTTTTATTTTCTATGTCACAGCAGTTTTCTGAATGAACAACTGCGTTAATGAGCATTCATTAACATTTCCTGGCTGATGCGTTCTGTTTGTCTCATTTATTAGCAACGTCATGACATCAAAATATGTATAATTGAGGATTTGTTTTCAGTGATATATCCGAAGATCATAAAATAAATGCGTATATTGTAATGTGTGTGTTATATTAGACTAGCAGCATACCTGTTCTTCGTACGAAGTATATATTATAAAGATGTAAAGAAAGCAAATTCCTATAGTATATTAAAGAACAGTTTTAATCAAAATATTCTGTTAAAATATTTAATTTAATGCTCCGAAAAAGAAGATTAAGAATCTCTGTTTTCGCTATACAAAATTATCTTTACGGGTAGATCTGAAGAATAAAACATCCTGGCCCCTTTTGTAAGCAAATTTACAAAATATATGGAATTGAATAAATATATGCAAAATAAAAGCATTAAAATTGTATGTGACAAGTACTACTTATGTGAATATTAGAAAACTCGTAATATTTAAACCTGAAATCAGTAATTGATTCCAACATATGCTAAAATGGAAAAGCAAAAATTGTATGGGATATACCAGTACTACTTATAATGTCGAAGATTAGAAAATACGCCCGTGTGTTAGTAGACGATTACCCGTTTTACAATATAAGCCTCAATAATCTTTGCTGAAATAAAACAGCTTACGTAATATATTGAATATATCAATAATCCCCGTAATATTTATACCAGAAGGCATAAATATGACATTTTGACATATATTGTCATATGTTGATTCCAATATATGTCAAAATACATGGTAGTATACTTGTACTACTTAAGTTACCTTACACCTTTCTGGTAGGTCGGACGATCTGTGTCTCAACAACAACAACCTGTACTACTTATATTCTAGTAGATTAAAAGATATTCCAGTGCATTTGTTGAAGATTACTCGTACAACATACAATATATGAAATTCAACAATTTTTGCTGCAATAGAATAATGATATAATAATTTGAAACTATTAATAATCTCTGAAGCAATATTCCCCGAAAATATTAATAATAATAATGTTTAAACCTGAAGATCGTAATTGATATTATCCACTCAAAAATGCAATGTCATTGAAATTTATTTTATACTAGCAGCATACCTGTTCTTCGTACGGAGTATATAATATAAGGAAACTTTTAATTCGCAATCATGTGCAAATTCTGTTAAAATATTAAATTTATTTCTCCTAAAGAGAAGTTTAAGAATATATGTTCTCACTATGCTAAATTATCTTCACGGGCAGATCTGAAAAATAAAACATTCTGGCCCCTTTTGTAATCAAATTTACAAAAATAAGGTTTCAATTCACTTTCAAAGGATCTTTAAGCTTTTCGTTTGGGTAAACCATTGAGTTAGAGAGTAGAACTCCGAGGACAGATTTTCGTTTTTCATAAATATTTCGACAGCCACTGGTCTTAGATACTCGAAACTTGGACGAAATTTATGAAAGGCTATTTCAAGGTTATCCATAAAATGTCATCAAATTCGATTCAGCCGTTCTCCCACGAAGATGAGAAAAGGAAAATTTCGTTTTTTACTAATATCTCGAGAACCACTGATCGTAGAAACTCAAGCATCCAAACATGTACTAAATTTTAAGTGTGACTACTTTCAGGCTACCCACAGAATTTCATCAAATTTGGTTAAGCCGTTCTCCCTTGATGACGCGACAAACAGATAGACAGACATATTTTCGATTTTATTTATATAGATATATATATTTTCATTATTCACATCAGAAAAGATTTGATAAAAATCGTCTGCAACATAAACCCTTTGGATTTAAATACGATAAGCGATATGATATAATTTGTTTCAAATAAATTGGTGTAAAATATATCGTCTGAATAATGATATAGCTATGGAAGGTTTGGTTTGGCGATATTTTGGTCAATTTAGCCACAAATTGAAAAATGTATCGCCAATTGAGGCTGTAGAATATATGTATATGTATATATATATATATATATATATATATATGTGTGTGTGTGTGTGTGCGTGCGTGTGTGTGTGTGTGCATACACATATAGTGCATATACATTATATATATATATGTATATGCACTCTTTTGAAAAAAACGAAGCACCTCTAAAAATAACCCGATCATCTCGAAATTTTGCATGCAAATTCCTTTGTGCCAAGTATGCAAATGATTAAATTTGCAAGGCAGATGAGTGTTATCTTTGGTCTTAGAACGCGTTTATACTGCTCAACTAACATCCTACAAAACAGGCTAAAATTTTGGACGGTTTATTTTTGCTTGTTATTGGGGTTGCAGTTCCGTGGACACACAACCAGTAATGCCGATACGACATTGCCGAAAACTTTATAATAAGCTATTAGGCGAGTTCGAACGTTGTCGTATAGTCAGTATGTGTGGAACTGACTGGCCATACCGAGCAATAGGCCGCCACCTGCACCGAGCGGACACCGTTGTGCAAAGTTCTGGCAGCCTGCATGGAACTCATCTGTAGAATGAAGGCTCTGGAAAGCCAAGGTGCACGGATGGGAGGCAAGATCGTATGATTGAGCGACAGACACGCACTAGCCCAACGGCATCATTGTCCGCCATCCAAAGTGCTGTCGCCTCTTCCATACCACCAGTGGCATTTTCCACCATCTCACGACGCCTGACTGAGGTGAGGTTACGCTCACGGCGGTCTTGAAGACTTCTTCCCTTAACTCCACAACATCGACAGAGTCATCTGGAGTGGTGTCGTAGCCGAGCATCATGTCTGCCAGCAGACTGCGATCACATAGTGTTCAGCGATGAATCACACTTGAGTCTTTCAGCAGATGACCATCTGGTACGTGTGTGGGGGCGCCAGGGTCAGCGATCCAAATCAGTCTCTGTTTTACACAGGCACACAGTCATTACGCCTGGTGTGATGGTGTGAGGTGCTATCTCTTACGACAGCAGGTCGCCACTACTCATCTTGTTGAGACCCAGACCGACCGACCTACCAGAAAGGTGTAAGGTAACTGTATGGACGGCCGGGAAGTGCCACCCAATTTAGACCGGAACCCAGTGGGGGAGGCATCCACAGGGACCGTACCCTCCTACTCATCTTGTGTACAACTTTAACAGCTCAACGATATGTTGATGAAATCCTGCGGCCGTTTGCGTTACCCTTCATGGAACGCCATTCTGGAGCCATCTTCCAAAAAGAGAATGCCATGCCACATACGGCTCGCATATCTGCGGATTGTTTCCGTGCTGTTGATACTGTTCCTTGACCAGCAACGCCACCAGACCTTTCGCGAATCGAGCATGTATGGGACATGTTAGGCCGTCAGATTCTGGTACCCCGAAATGTAGCAGACCTGGAGCAATAATGAAGAATGCCTGGCAGAATGTATCGCAAGATGACATTATAAAACTTTATCACTCCATACCTAGACGTATACAAGCATGTATTGCTGCCAAGTGGGGTTTCATCAATTACTGATTTGAAAATTCAAAATGCAATTGCTAACCATTGATAGGGCCCAGGGTCTTGACTTTTTAATCATTTTATTACCTGTGTATATGATGTACGTATATTTAATTTCACGAAAACCAGTCACTTTCTTTACAGTGCTTCGGTTTTTCTGCCAAAGAATATATATATAAATTTGAAACATATCTCTCGAAGTGATGAATTCGATACATTTAGCTAATTTTTGTTAATACATACTACTTAACATAAGTCTGTACGCCTACATATGTTATTTCAAACTACTGTTGAACTGTCATAGATAAAAACAAAGTGACAATCTTAAATATGCAAAAACATTGTGCTTTAATCATGCGCATTGCAATATATTCCATTTAGCTATAAATTTTGTGAACATCCCGACACATAAAATTTCATAGAGATAAGTGTATATTTATAGTGTTCAAATCTCATGGATAATTTGATTTCACACACACACCCAATGTTGGGTCGTATTTTTGAAGTGTTTATTAAGAAAATAATACATTTAAGGCTAGATGATGTTAAGGAGAAAAATGAATTTTCGTCAAAATCTTGAATTCGAAAATTTCTTTAAAACTGTAATTTTTCTTTTATGTAGTATGAAGTTAAAATAATCATTTTCCCTCGACCGATAACCTGACTACATAGCAATAAATCTCAGCTTTACCTTCGAAAAAACTATAACCATAACCATGTGATATTCCTCAAATAAATCCCTGCCAGTTACAGTAATATTGATTACTAGAACTCGCACGTATTCCTTAAAACAGTACAATCAAAATGCATTAATACTAATTATTACTTGAAATAATATAATTTCTATCTCAATTTCATTTTTCAAGAACTTTCACAGACTTTCTTATTTCCTATTTTTTTATATACATTAACTATCTTTAAAACTGAAGTCATGTAGATCGATAAATCCATACCTCTTCAACAACTGATGAGCAGTTGAGGCAGAAAACGTTCCAACAGTTACATTTGAACAAATGAAAAGCCATTTTAAACTTTTCTGCTGAATATAAAGACATCTTTAATGCCATCCATTAACGAGAGAGAAATATTAAGTACCTAAGATAAAAAGACGCTTTCGCTTTGCTGAGAACACTTTATGGTTGAATTTCACAGCTTTTGAATTACTTAAGCGACGGGAATAATCGATTTCTTGAATATTTTCCGAAATTTAAAAGTCATGTTCTGCTATTTACAAGCCTGAGACCTGCGAAAATACTTTTCTAAAACTATTACTTGGATGAAATAAAATGAAATCCTGACAATTAGATTTTTATCACTAGTCAGTTGTTTTTCCGTGTGTATCTGAGAGAGTGTTTGGACATGAAAACAGACATTTGAAAGTACTTAGGGCTATGAAAACGTATATCTAAATCTATATAAATGAAATTGAAAATCTGTCTCTCTGTTTGACTGTCTCTCTGTTTGTCTGTCTCTCTGTTTTTCTGTCTCTCTGTTTGTCTGTCTCTCTGTTTGTATGTCTCATCATCAAGGGAGAACGGGGGAACTGAATTTAATGAAATTTTGTTGGTAGCCACTGGAAATAGCTCTATTAAAAATTTAGTCCATATTTCAAATTTCTAAGAAGAGGGGTTGTCGAGATATTAATGAAAAACGAAATATTTCATAGGAGTTTTCCCCTAACTCTCTGGTTCCTCCAAACGGAAAAGGTTGAAAATAGCTGTTTAAACAGTGAAATGAATTTAACCTCTATCTCTAAGCTCGGTTGGAGTTTATTCCTCTAATTAGTCACTTTTGAAATACGCATGTTTGGGACATGAATTTGAATGGAAACAATCACTATTGTTTAATTTTTACAAACTCTTACCCAACAATGAAAAGTATTAAGAAATCAAAATGTATATTTAATTATCAGCATTATGTGAGGAAAATTATCTTTTATATCATGTTGCTCAGAAACGCAATTAAAACAAATGTCTTTGTTAATTTTTATTATTATTTTTTCGATCTGAATAATAAATAAATGGATATAAAAATGTATTTTACAAATGAACGGTTTAACTTTTTTTAATTATATATATTACAGACTCCGCGTATATATATATATATATATATATATATATATACATCACTTCATTTATTTTGGAAAAAAAATTTCAAACTTATATATTATGTTTAGTAATAACTAACTCATAGCCTTTAATAAAACAATAAACTCATTTTGCCGATTGTTGAAACAAAATAAAAGTAGAACGGGTATATATTCTAGTTCAATTTTAGTGTTTCATATTTAGTATATACAAACGGGATCAAGATGATATTTATTCGACAAATCTAGAAATTCAGATCTACGAATTTGACGGAATATCGGTCACTTGGCAATTTTTCTTAAACGTTGCCAAATTGGCGAAAATGGCGCCATACTGAAATTACATTTAATTTATCTTAATGACACCGAATCGATGAAAATTCTATATTTTGCATAATTAAGTACGATTTTCAAGATAATCTATGTCGTTTCGTGATAAATAAAAAATGTTTTTTATAAATTTGACTACAAACTGGAAAAAGATGCTTTATTCTTCTTCATATCTGCCTGTGAAGATAATTTTCTATAGATTCTTATACATTTCTAAGAAGAATATATATATATATATATATATATATATATATATATATATATATATATATATATATATATATATATTCCTTAAATATTGATCTTGACATATATAATAAATTATAAAGTTGCGTTAAAAATGTACAGAATTTTATGAAATCGATTAAAATTTTCAAGAGAATTAAATTTAAAGAAATACAAAATTTAAATTTTTATACGGCCCCGAACAAAACATTCCCAATGAGGAAAATGTGCCCCATACACCAATACGGTGATGTACAAAACTTCAGCATTTTATCATAAAAAGTCCCAGAGATACGTTTAAAAAAATTAGTGAGGATTAGTCACAAATTCAAATATACATGTTAACAGCAAGAGTGCAAATGACGCAACGCAGAAATGCATCATATGCAAATAATATCTGTCTCTTATATTTAATGGATCTTTGGCATGGATGGAAAACCTTTTGAACACTCTTTGTAATCTTTGTATAAAGTTATTATTTATACACAGTGTAGATACTTTTGTACCAATAAATAGAAATATTATTATTTATTTATGTAATCATTGTTTTCTTTCGCAATTTGTGTATGGCCTCTGAAACGCGATCTGCTGACATGATTTTTCCCCTCTGAGAACCCATCTTGATGCATCAAAGAGTGGTTTAAGTCAGCATTTTTGTAGTTTCATATGTCTGGGACTTTTTATGATAAAATTCTGAAATTTTGTACATCACCTTATCAGTGTAGGGAGCACATTTTACGCATTGGAAATTTTTTTGTACTGGGGCCGTATAAAACCTTCAATTTTATATTTCTCAAAATTTAATTCCCTTGAAAATATTAATAGATTTCATAAAATTCTGTACCTTTTTTTACGCAACTTTGTAATTTATTATATATGTCTAAGATCAATATTTAAAGAATAACAGGTCAATGTTTTTGGGATACCCTGTATATTGTGATTTAGTCGTGATTTGTTAGTGATTGTGATACAAGTGAAACTAATCTTCATAAAATATGTTTGTATGATATAAAGGAATGGAATTTCCTTTCCAGTTATTTTTTTTATTTACAGTTCTTACATTTCTTTAATTTGGACTTTTCTAGATACACTTTTTTTTCGCAAAGATAAATGATTGTAATCCATTTGATTGCTTTCCAGTTCACGTACTAGTTTTACAACAGTTTTAACAGGAAGCAAGTGTCACGCTTACACTCTTGTTACTGGTAAAATTATTAATGAAACAGAAAATATTTCCAAAACATAAAATTTGTAAGATAGAGTCATTTTTTATCGGAAATCATGTGTATTTTACCTGATAGGTCTCTCAAACTATGTCTACGGTATGATAAATTTATATATTGACTATGGGATATTACATTCGTCAAATGTGAAACTGCAACACCTTGAAGGAATGCACGTAGCCATATGGAAATCACAGCACCGAGAAAAAGAGATAAGTAGAAGAGATAATCATTTGCAAATGCTTTAAAGAACAAATAAAGATATGGAAAAGAAATATGTTTATTTAGTAAAATATGTGGCTTCCACGGGCAGCTATACAAACCGCTACACGACGAGGCATACTAACAGTGCGGCTATCACGAACTCCAGGACATCGTTTTGCTCCCCAACCGTTAATTGCCGGTATACATTTCGCTGACGTCTGCGAGGCATCGCTTCTTCGCATTTTCGAAAGTTCGGCTGCTGCAAATCGTCACTGATAGCATTTACGGGATTGGCCGTCTGCTGGTCTTTATCACTCGAAATTGAGAACCACGTGATCAGATACATACGAAAACTTAATCATTTGCTTATGACTATCTTTTCTACCGCTACTCTGATTTGCATGTGTCTATACGTCCATTCCTTCATAGTGTTGCAATTTCACTGTTGACTGGTGTAGCAATAACATATAAATGGTTCCAACGAAACCATCCAAGTTCCCTAATAAATTTGTAAGGAAAAGTCAGAGAATGTACACTTTGGGATTTTCTATAGTAAAGTATCCTTGCTCGAAACGAATTAAAGTGACAGCGCGCCATTTTATAGATAATTCGAAAACGCAAATTGGGGAAAGGATAGTTCAATGTTAGGATAATAAACTCGGAACCTAAAAGCCAATTACAAAGTTGTAAAAATTATCTAAACAGTAGAAATTGATAACAGGAATTAACGGAACGCGTATGCGGAAGACTATAAATACTGGTCATACTGAATTGATTGCTAGATGCACAGTCACACCACGATGCTGTTGCAGAATGAATATGTACGAAGTTAATACCCGAAGTTACTAATACCATAATAATAGGATAGAAGTTAATAATACCAGTCACGTGACACCCATCTATGAGATAAAAAACACCACATACAGAACATTATTTGTGAATTTACGTATTACTCACGACTCCTGATGGGGGTGCTACTAATCCAGTCAGTGACATATGGCAGGTTATTTTTACCGTCCATGTGTGTTTTCTGTGTTCATTTCTACAAATTAAAAACTGTTCTACTACATTGAAATTGTCTTTTGGCGTCTATCTTGTTTTGTCGCCAATTTATTAATCTAACCTTTCTCTCTGTCAGGGGCACTGCGCTGTTTTAATCCTCAGGACATGGTCTATTAACCATAGATCTAATATGTGCACTGGTGGCCCATTCTTTATAAAGTTATTAGAACGCATTATTCGGCTATACTCAGTTCCTAAATAAGCGTCTCTACTTAAATATTAAAAAAAAATCACTCAATTTCCAAATTGCTTGTTTTGAACTAAAATTATTCTGGAGATGAAAATGAATAAAATTGCTTAAAGTGGCAAAAATGTTCCTTTAACCTCAAAGTAAAATTTAAAAAATATATACATTGCTATTTCAGCAATTTTTCATCCAATATAAGTCAAATTTTCGAGCAATACTCATAATGATAATGCAGTACAAAATTAAAATAAATTAGGATTACATTTTTCGAATTCACAAAACTTAGAAAACCCCAAATTAAACGCACTGAGAACGATTAGCTGCTTTTTATTGAGAAGAAAAGGGTGCCCTCTGTTCTCGTATATTCGTCTGTCGCATGAGGCAGCATAGAAAAAAATTGATTGATTTTGGTAAAATGGCGCAAAATTGTGAGTTTTTATTTAAAAATTAGTCATTTCAAAACTCATTCGAATTTTTATAAAACATCGTCGGGGTATAATGTACCTGAAACTTAGCTAATTGAATACATTTGTAGCTGTCTGAAAATTTGATTTTCTGCAACAAAACACATACAGATGCAGAAAGACAAACATCTACTGTTATTATGTAATAGTGGAGTACTTAAAGCCCTTTCTGGGAACGGGAACCACTATATATCATTTTCGTATATTAAAATGATATTATTTATTAAAATGATAAGGTAAGTGTACCAGTAGTGGGCCATTTAAGGGCATTCAATCAATTATCTTTGAAACTTTAGGGAGTTATAGCATGAATAATTTTTTTTTATCATTGATTATTCATTGATCTATAATTATTATCGCATCAAATTGCAAGCAAAATATTATTTTTTTTAAATAAAAACTTTAACTTCCTTTATGTTCCAGTAGTGGGCATATTAAATTTCTGATGTACCTATAGTGGACCCACCAGAAGTGGGCCACTCAAATAATGTATAAGGTTTGTTGAAAGTTATATTTCACTATATATTATCATTAACATAATTTCTAAAACATATGGATAAAAAATACCTAATTAAAAGCGAATGTAGTTTAAATCTTACTTTACAATTTTTCTTTTATTGCCAATTTTGTTACAAAAAGTGAAGAAGAAGAAGTGGAAGACTCAGAGGAAAGTTTTTTGGTTCTCTTTTTCTTCTGATCTGCAATCATTCATTTCTTTTCTTCCATTTCAAATTTATTTATTTCTCTTTCAGTTTTTCTCTCTTTTTCTGCAGCTGTAGCAATTTTAATATCTTCTTTCTTCTTATGATTTTGAAGCATTTGAGGAGAAGTCACAACTTTAGGAAGTTTTTCTCGTCTTCTCTTTTTCATTATCTTGTCACCCTACTCCTCTGGCCAGAAAAGAACTCTCTTGAAGGGAAATGGTACATTTTTGGATGGACCTGCAATAGGATGGACAGTATTTAATAACATTGGATGCATTGCATCTCCAATAAGCACAATTGAGCCTTCTTGAGTATTAAGATACACCTCAGTAGATTCAACGGTACTTTCATCATTCTTCAACTCAACAGGCTCTTCACTGCATGTCGCCTCAACAGATTTAACTGGTGCACCCTGAAAAAATGGTTCCATGATCGAGATTTCCTTTGTCTCCAACCATAAAATGTGAAGGTCTTTTGGCTCCACAGGTACCTTTCCATTCTCCTTTATTTTCTAAGAATGTTTCTAACTTCACTTTTCCAATTTTTTCTTCCAAAATTAAAAAAAAAACATTCCTCTCTTCTTTATGTGTGATACTGCCACTTTCTTGGATTTCAGTTCAGTTACAACAATCACTATCCAACCACTACTAACTCCTGGGATCCACTACTGGAACAATTTAAAAAGTAATGACCCAAAAGTGGGCCTCCCCTCAAAATTAATAATATGTTATTTTTATGTCTTTTAAGCATAATTTACAAAATATTAAGTATACAATGAAATAGAAATATGACATTTTAAAACCAAATTAAAATAATATGCTTTTAGAGAAAAAAAAATTAAATGAATACTTGCCTCTTGAGGAAAGCAATAAGAATGATCTAGAAAAATCCTATTGTGTGATCACTTCAGAAATGCATCCTTCCACCTCAAAGACTAGCAGGTTACTGAGATTGTGCCTTTGTCCGATAACTGATAAGGATTTCAACCAATCAGCAGTTGTTCTGTTCCTTACAAGTATGACCTTAAAACCTGTTTTTTACACTTTGAAAACAGGTGGCCCACTATTGGTACATGGCCCACTACTGGTACACTTACCTTACTGAATATGAAATATTTCTTTTTTTCTAAATTAGAAAAAAGGAAACGTAAACCGCTGAAATAAAGTGGAATGAAAGTATACACTAAATAATCTAAAAGCAGTTATAAGGCATTAACATAAATTCAACTATATTAGATTTGCAGTCATAAGCAAACAGGTGCATACACATAATAACATACACATAAAGACAAACATTTACTATTATTATGTAATAGTGGAGTACTTAAAGATATTCCTGGGAACAGGAACCACTATATATTATTCTTATATAACAAATGCTCATTTTATTATTAAAATGACAATGTATATAAAATATTTATCATTTTCTAAATGTAAAATAATCGTAAACTGCTGAAATTAGGTGGGATGAAGACACTAAATTGTCGAAAAACAGTTATAAGACATTAACATAATTTCAACTATATTAGATTTGCAGTCCGGAGCAAACAGGTGCATCTGATGAAACATAATTACTCCCCAAATTCAATAACAAATATTGATAAATGATTAACTCAAGCATCAAAGAAATTTTATCCTATAATCACAATTTTCGCTTATGTAAACAGTTTTTCAACTTTGTAATTCATTACTCTCAATTCTTAATCCTGCATTTGAAAACCCTGAATGTACTGCGGACATACTTTAATACTTAATTATGATTAATTACTTAAAAGACCTTCAAAATATATTTTAAAACAAAATCGGGTTTTTTATGAATCTGTCATGGCGTGTTACTTGTCCAATTTCAAACTTTATTTCCCGTATCAAATGAGTAATTTTTTAATGTATATTTGATATTATCAGAATGTTCATAATTCAATATATTAAGAGGCACGTTATTATTGTGTTAAAGGCAATTTCTTTTTCTATACATACTATATTATTACAGATCGACTGTTGTTGCTTTATATGACTTTTTTGTTCGTTTCCAGTTTCAGCGCCAATTTTGACGTTAAGATCTTGCAATTCGGTCCTAGTAGCTCAAAGGTAGAGCGTCGGATATAACGAAACGATGTGGTAAAATACCCGGTTGGGACAGCGTTTCTTTACAATAGTACCCGAACAAATTAACTATGTTGGTTAGTGCATTGATATTGGCGGTCTGAAACTGACTCTGATACGATTAGTGCGGATTCAGTGGACTGTGGTATTTTGTGTGTGTGTGTGTGTGTGTGTGTGTGTGTGTGTGTGTGTGTGTGTGTGTGTGCGTGTGTGTGTGTGTGTGTGTGTGCGACCTCCGGTTTGAAATCATAAGTTTAACGACCCCGTATGCTATTAACCTGGATAAAATAGTATCAAGAGAATAAGCTGAGGCAAAAATAGAAAATGACTGTCATGTTAGTCGGAATGTAAAGCTGAACGTCAGTCTGATATTAAAGAGCAAATCCAATGTAGAGCTTCAAATTTCGTCCCAGTAGCTCAATTGGGAGAAGATCGTCTGGCCAGTACAAAGATCCTGTTCAAACCTTGGTTAGAATAGCAAAGTATATTGAACATGCCATGAAAGGCACCAATTAAAAATCAAAATCTCAAATCAATCATCTACAAAAATCAAATTCAATCAGACGTGAACAGTTTCTAAACACAATCGTGGCTCGAGACTTCAAGAATAGGTGACCAGATTTATTGGAGGGTTTCCCCCTATCTTCTTGACAACGAACATTATCAAAATACATCTACTGGCACACATGTGGTGATATATTATCTAAAAATAGCCTAACAAGTCTTAAAATTCTTCAAGTAATAATAATAATAATAATCCATTCAGCCATTAACTTTGAAGCAGCGCTTATCCTGCTTCATCCGCAGCTCTTAGGTCGTTTTAGAGGCTTTAACTACCGCTCCATTCTCAGTAGAAGTGTGGTTAAAAAATGAAAATCATATACTGAATATATCAGAAGGCAGTTTCGAGCCATTAACATGTTGCCATGTTTATTAATGTTTTACTAATAACACATGCACAGTTGATGACAGATCATTACCCATAATTTCCTTTGCAAATAAAAATCACTAATTATTCAAACTTTCAATATGCGATTTTCTCGAAACATTTTTTCACACATACGCTGAACTTTTTAAATGTTTCTTAATGAGCTAGTGGTCCTAAAATGCAACGAGCTCCAATCATTAATCATCATTAATTAGTTAAAACCTCTCCCATTGAAAAATTCTACCCATCAAGCACGTTGTTCGATTTTTTCGGCCTTAATGAAGTGTTACTTGCCTAATTTCAGCCTTTAATACTTTACTTATATACATAGTATAATGTATAAGGAAAGTATTTTGACGGGATCGATATTCCGATCTCGAGTTTTCGACGAGCGAAAACGTCTCAAGTATCCCTGAACACAAATCAAAAGTTTTTGAGGGGATGTGTGTGTGTGTGTGTGTGTGTGTGGAGATGATATCAGACGAAGGAATGGAAAGATTCGAATGAAATTTGGTACAAAAATTACAATCCGTGAATGCAGGTAGTCTGTTGTATTTAAAAGCAATCGTATGTTTAGAACGTCACTAAATTTTCGAGTGAAATTTTGAAAAATTCATCAAAAACTAAAACCCTTTCATAAAGTTATGCGAATAGTCATTTCTAATGTAATTTCTTTTTATTAGAAAACGATTGACACAAACTTTAGAACGCTAGCATGAACCGTTTTTGAGAAAATTGCACATTTTTCAAATTAATTTATTAAAAAATCACATGAAATAAAAAAATATCAACATTGTGAAATATGTTTACTTTTCATATGTAATATCATGCGATAAATTGGTGACATCATTCTCGTGGATCTACCTCGTTCCGTTCATGGGAGAAGATACTTTGGGTAATAGTTTTGCAGTTGGACACCAATAGTCATACCTGCTATAAGAATAAATTAATTCTCTATCCATAACGCTTGGCGAGACTTTGTAAAAGGATTTGGTCGAATGTCGCCAAATAGGAGACTTTTTAAAATATTGTCAAATGTGGAAAATGTCGTCAAATTGATAAAAGTGAATCAATAAAAATAATGACTAATTGACGAAAATTTAATGTCTTGGAAGGAATATAAGAATCTACGAGAACTATAAAAATAATCTATTTTACCTTTCAGTAACGTTTGAAAAACATTTTGGTGACGAATTTTTGGAAATATATCTAATTTGGTGACTTTTTAAATGCTGCCAAATAGGCAAAAATGTCACCCAATTGATAAATATTTGTCAAATTGATGAAACTGATGTTGAATCAATGAAATACAGACTAATTATGAAAGATGAATTTTTTAGAAAAAACGTAAGAATAGACTATAAAAATAGCCCATTTCTCAGTCCGTCCGTCCGTATCACTTGGATGGACGGACAATTTGACGAAATTGAAAAATGTGATACAGCGACATGTCCGTAACATTCCCCCTGATATGCTCTAAGAGCTACTCTTGAGAAAGCAGTAATGCGATTTAACTTGCTTTCAGTAAATGGTGAAAGCCACATTGAACATAAATAGTAACACGTTTCAGAAACGATTAAAAACTTTTTAAACCGATGTTTTCATGTCCTATTTCGTTTAAAGATATTGCATACAGTGCCATTCTCCGCTGATGGTGAGATTTTGAACTTTTCTTTTTTTGTGGAAAATAAAATCCCATGATCTCCTGTAAACTATTACCAAGTTTGATAACATTCTGTCCAGTAGTTTTCCTTTTATAGCCATTTCAAAGTGGAACTTCAATTATAAAGACCTTGTATATATATATATATATATATATATATATATATATATATATATATATACGAGGATACGTACAAGGACTTACCTTTGTTGCCTTAACCTTGGGTGGAGTATGAAATCTCCGACACTCGAGCACGACAGAATAACACTCAAGACATAAAATAATAACTCTGATTTAAATTGATCAATTCTTTAATTTCATATATATAAATATCTTGATTTTTCATAAAGTTCACTCATAAAATCATTTAAGTGATAAATATATCTATAACAACTATTTAAGTGACACATGTATTTATAAAAATTATTACTATATACGGAAATATATGCAGTTTTAGCTTTTGGCATGCAATAGTTCTTTACTAAGATTTGAGTTCTTAATCAATTACTGCTAACTAATCGATATATATTACGTGCCTTCGTGATCATTATTAACATATGAAATTTGGATAATTACCTCCCTTTTTTTGTACTTTGACATTTAGTCAAGAACACATTACGCTGGATACCTGCACATACTTGATACGCCACTTGTATTCACTATGCACATACTCATCACATTGATGATCCACATTTTCTTTTTGCGATCACAGGAGATTTTTTTTACTTCTAAATTTACGTGTTATTAGGATGCTGTAGAACATTGAATCTCTCGAAACTTCTCGAAAATCTCTGAAACCACTTTTTTTTTTCCAACAAATCAGAAGAGGGGGTGCCATACCACATCTTCTGATTTCTTGTTGGTGATGGAGGGGATGCACGCTGTTTACTTATGTGTGAGTTCCAATTGTTTCTCGTGGATGCATTTAATGTGCTTATTAGCATCTGTATTTACATTGTTATTGATTGGCATCTGTAATTGAAATGTCAACATGTCGTGCGACATGATAGTAACATGGAGATGTGCAAATGATCAAAAGATCATGACTGGAAAATGAAAGCATGGAACTTTATTGACATTAAAACAATATGGTATAGACTCACCGCGAGCGGCAATGCAGGCTTGAAAACGATTAGACATCCTGTCAATGAGATGGTGTATGGTGTGATGAGGTATGGTATTCTACACAGCATGCATTTGGGCTTGTAGCTGTACATAGTTTGCTGGAATTGGGAGTTTTCTTAATCGGTGACAAATGATGTCCCAGATATGTTCAATTGGCCACAAGTACGGAGAATCTGCTGATTAAGGCAGGATATCAAAAACCATGTAGACTATTCATAGTTACCCGTGCAATATATGGCATGGCATTATCTTGCTGAAAATGCAGTACAGGCCTGGTTGACAGATATGGCTGTACCACAAGTCTCACAATGTCAGAGACGTATCGTTGTGCCGTGATACTGCCAGAAACGTGGACCAAAGGTGTTCGTCCACCAAAGGTTATACCACCCCAAACCATGGTACCAATTAGGGGGTGGTCTGTGGCTACTGATAGAAAAAGCTTCCTGGTGGCGTTGTTGAAAGCGCAGCCATCCGCGAAAACGGCCATCTGATATGCCAAAACAAAATCGTGATTGATCCGTGAACAGAATGTTTCCAAATTCTGTCGACCAATTTACGTCTCGTTTGACACCACTAAAGGCGTCGTAACCGGTGAAGATGCTGAAACGGTAGGTGTCGAAAAGGTCGTCTACCTCGGAGTCCTGCTTCATGCAAACGGTTTCGAATTGTTTGCGTCGAAACCACGTTACCTGTAGTGTGTGATAAATGTCGTTGTAAGACGGTTGCTGTGGTAAACGGCTCCCGCGCAACACTTCTCAGTAGCCTACGATCTTCACGTGGTATTGTAGCCCTGGAAGCTCCACTACCTGATCTCCGTGTTGTTTCGTTGTCTCTCAGAAACCGTAACACACATCTTTGAATTTCTCGACGGTCCAAATAGTTACCAAACATTAAGTAATTTTTACGGCAGTTATCGTGCTAACGGACAGACAGACAGACAGAATGAATGAACAAAGTCATAAACACTTTTCAACTTTGTTGTAAAATGTTAATAAAAGTATAAAACATCAAATCTTCAAGCAAATGGAGAAAAATACAAATTTCGAATCATAAATCTAAGAAAAGTATCAAAAAACAAAGGTATGGAATCGATAAAAGAAAAGCAGACGAAATCCAAGCACAAACGGTATACACGCAGACAAGGCTCTAGCCCTATATCAGGAATTGTTCACTTCTTCAAAACTCGTTTTCAAGTTCAAGTGTCTTGCAGAAGCAAACACAAAAATGTATGTTTCTGAAGAAATAGATAGATTATATCTATAAACTAATTCTACTAGGACTACATACATGAAGAAGAAAAAATAAAAGGCAAAAAGGATACCTGGAATCTTACCGAAGAAATACCCCAGCCTATCGAGCACGGAAGTACAGAAAGAACTGACAAGTGTTGCCATTTACAAAGGAATAAGATATGATCTACTGTTGCTATTCGTAAGAAAGAAATAACAGTAATGTGCGAAAAGACATGAACAAGAGATAATATACAATCAAGAGGGTCAATAATAGAAAGGTTAATGTGTAAGTAGATGTAAAAATAAAATATAATTAAAACAAGAGAAGGGAGATGTCAGGCGAATATATAAAACATCATAAAAAGAATTCATGAAAATCCAACTAATCTAAATTTTTTATTTATACCATTTACAAAATAAGAGTGATATTTATATAAATTGTTGGTAAATTTTGAGATTATCAATATGAAAAACATGAAAATTTTTATCAGATAATCTATATATTCCAAAAGGCTGATTAAGAATAATATTTCTAAATAGAAACGAGTTGCAGGAATTAAATGGTAAATGGTATATATATATATATATATATATATATCTATATATCTATATATATATATATATATATATATATATATATATATATATATATATATATATATATATACATAAATATATATAGAGATAATCATTTATCAAAAACGTTTAACACTTTGGCACCTATTTCTTAACAAGCGTGTTGTTCATGAGCACTCCTGAGAAAATAATTCTTAATCCTGATTTATTGATTAAGTGATCTATCTTTTCTGGACAAAAGTCATGTCGTGGACTGATGGCGTGTTGCTTGTCGAATTTAATGCTTCACTTGCAGTGCAAATTAGTTAATGCAGTATATTTTAATGAACCTAATGAAATAAAACATTAGTTATTTTTTATTACATTTAAAATGCGTGAGAGACACAATATATTATGCTTTTGGATATACAGGTGTATTAGTAAGTAATTTTCAGTTCAGCTGCTGCATTAAATGTAATTTTCAATTTTCGTCTCTCCAAAAAATAAATTCTCTTGGATAACCAATGTTTGAAGGAGGTAAATAAGAAAAATTTAGATAAAATAGCAATGCAGAAATATCCATTAAATTTTTTATTTAATGCATAATTTAGTTCCCAACTGTTTAATAGCATTTAAGTTTAATGACAAGTTGCTCAGGCATTCTATCTGATACGATACGCGCATCAGATCTATATGGTTCTTGGGTATGTCCATGTCCATTAACATATACCATTGGATAACCATTGGATAACCAATGTTTAAAAAAGGTAAATAAGAAAAATTTAGATAAAATAACAATGCAGAAATATCCATTAAATTTTTTATCTTCAATTTCCTATTAAAAGTTAAATCTGGAAAAGCCATTTTATGCCTTGTAGGATATTGTATAACTTCAGGGGCTATAATCTATATTTACATATAGTTCCCAACTGTTTAATAGCATTTAAGTTTAATGACAAGTTGCTCAGGCATTCTATCTGATACGATACGCGCATCAGATGTATATGGTTCTTGGGTATGTCCATGTCCATTAACATATACCATTGGATAACCATTGGATAACCAATGTTTGAAAAAGGTAAATAAGAAAAATTTAGATAAAATAACAATGCAGAAATATCCATTAAATTTTTTATCTTCAATTTCCTAATAAAAGTTAAATCTGGAAAAGTTATTTTATGCCTTGTCGGATATTGTATAACTTCAGGGGCTATAATCTATATTTACATATAGTTCCCAACTGTTTAATAGCATTTAAGTTCAATGACAAGTTGCTCAGGCATTCTATCTGATACGATACGCGCATCAGATCTATATGGTTCTTAGGTATGTCCATGTCCATTAACATATACCATTGGATAACCATTGGATAACCAATGTTTGAAAAAGGTAAATAAGAAAAATTTAGATAAAATAACAATCCAGAAATATCCAATCAATTTTTTATCTTCAATTTCCTAATAAAAGTTCAATCTGGAAAAGCCATTTTATGCCTTGCAGGATATTGTATAACTTCAGAGGTTAAAATCTATATTTACATATAGTTCCCAACTGTTTAATAGCATTTAAGTTTAATGACAAGTTGCTCAGGCATACTATCTGATACGATACGCGCATCAGATATATATGTTTCTTGGGTATGCACATGTCCATTAACATATACCATTGGATAACCATTGGATAATAAATGTTTGAAAAAGATAAATAAAAAAGAATTAGATAAAATAGCAATGCAGAAATATCCATTAAATTTTTTTTCTTCAATTTCCTAATAAAAGTTAAATATGGAAAAGCTATTTTATGCCTTGCAGGATATTGTATAACTTCAGGGGCTATAATCTTTATTTACATATAGTTCCCAACTGTTTAATAGCTTTTAAGTTTAATGACAAGTTGCTCAGGCATACTATCTGATACGATACGCGCATCAGATATATATGATCCTTGGGTATGTCCATGTCCATTAACATATACCAATAAATAACCATTGGATAACCAATGTTTGAAAAAGGTAAATAAGAAAAATTTAGATAAAATAACAATGCAGAAATATCCATTAAATTTTTTATCTTCAATTTCCTAATAAAAGATAAATCTGGAAAAGCCATTTTATGCCTTGCAGGATATTGTATAACTTCAGGGGCTATAATCTATATTTACATATAGTTCCCAACTGTTTAATAGCATTTAAGTTCAATGACAAGTTGCTCAGGCATTCTATCTGATACGATACGCGCATCAGATCTATATGGTTCTTGGGTATGTCCATGTCCATTAACATATACCATTGGATAACCATTCGATAACCAATGTTTGAAAAAGGTAAATAAGAAAAATTTAGATAAAATAACAATGCAGAAATATCCATTAAATTTTTTATCTTCAATTTCCTATTAAAAGTTAAATCTGGAAAAGCCATTTTATGCCTTGCAGGATATTGTGTAACTTCAGGGGCTATAATATATATTTACATATAGTTCCCAACTGTTTAATAGCATTTAAGTTTAATGACAAGTTGCTCAGGCATTCTATCTGATACGATACGCACATCAGATGTATATGGTTCTTGGGTATGTCCATGTCCATTAACATATACCATTGGATAACCATTGGATAACCAATGTTTGAAAAAGGTAAATAAGAAAAATTTAGATAAAATAACAATGCAGAAATATCCAATCAATTTTTTATCTTCAATTTCCTATTAAAAGTTAAATCTGGAAAAGCCATTTTATGCCTTGCAGGATATTGTGTAACTTCAGGGGCTATAATATATATTTACATATAGTTCCCAACTGTTTAATAGCATTTAAGTTTAATGACAAGTTGCTCAGGCATACTATCTGATACGATACGCGCATCAGATATATATGGTCCTTGGGTATGTCCATGTAAATTAACATATACCATTAAATAACCATTGGATAACCAATGTTTGAAAAAGTAAATAAGAAAAATTTAGATAAAATAACAATGCAGAAATATCCATTAAATTTTTTATCTTCAATTTCCTAATAAAAGATAAATCTGGAAAAGCCATTTTATGCCTTGCAGGATATTGTATAACTTCAGGGGCTATAATCTATATTTACATATAGTTCCCAACTGTTTAATAGCATTTAAGTTCAATGACAAGTTGCTCAGGCATTCTATCTGATACGATACGCGCATCAGATGTATATGGTTCTTGGGTATGTCCATGTCCATTAACATATACCATTGGATAACCATTGGATAACCAATGTTTGAAAAAGGTAAATAAGAAAAATTTAGATAAAATAACAATCCAGAAATATCCAATCAATTTTTTATCTTCAATTTCCTAATAAAAGTTCAATCTGGAAAAGCCATTTTATGCCTTGCAGGATATTGTATAACTTCAGGGGCTAAAATCTATATTTACATATAGTTCCCAACTGTTTAATAGCATTTAAGTTTAATGACAAGTTGCTCAGGCATACTATCTGATACGATACGCGCATCAGATATATATGGTTCTTGGGTAAGCACATGTCCATTAACATATACCATTGGAAAACCATTGGATAATAAATGTTTGAAAAAGATAAATAAAAAAGAATTAGATAAAATAGCAATGCAGAAATATCCATTAAATTTTTTATCTTCAATTTCCTAATAAAAGTTAAATATGGAAAAGCTATTTTATGCCTTGCAGGATATTGTATAACTTCAGGGGCTATAATCTTTATTTACATATAGTTCCCAACTGTTTAATAGCTTTTAAGTTTAATGACAAGTTGTTCAGGCATACTATCTGATACGATACGCGCATCAGATATATATGGGCCTTGGGTATGTCCATGTCCATTAACATATACCATTAAATAACCATTGGATAACCAATGTTTGAAAAAGGTAAATAAGAAAAATTTAGATAAAATATCAATGCAGAAATATCCATTAAATTTTTTATCTTCAATATCCTAATAAAAGATAAATCTGGAAAAGCCATTTTATGCCTTGCAGGATATTGTATAACTTCAGGGGCTATAATCTATATTTACATATAGTTCCCAACTGTTTAATAGCATTTAAGTTCAATGACAAGTTGCTCAGGCATTCTATCTGATACGATACGCGCATCAGATCTATATGGTTCTTGGGTATGTCCATGTCCATTAACATATACCATTGGATAACCATTGGATAACCAATGTTTGAAAAGGGTAAATAAGAAAAATTTAGATAAAATAACAATGCCGAAATATCCATTAAATTTTTTATCTTCAATTTCCTATTAAAAGTTAAATCTGGAAAAGCCATTTATGCCTTGCAGGATATTGTATAACTTCAGGGGCTAAAATCTATATTTACATATAGTTCCCAACTGTTTAATAGCATTTAAGTTTAATGAAAAGTTGCTCAGGCATACTATCTGATACGATACGCGCATCAGATATATATGGTTCTTGGGTATGTGCATGTCCATTAACATATACCATTGGATAACCATTGGATAAAAAATGTTTGAAAAAGATAAATAAAAAAGAATTAGATAAAATAGCAATGCAGAAATATCCATTAAATTTTTTATCTTCAATTTCCTAATAAAAGTTAAATATGGAAAAGCTATTTTATGCCTTGCAGGATATTGTATAACTTCAGGGGCTATAATCTTTATTTACATATAGTTCCCAACTGTTTAATAGCTTTTAATTTTAATGACAAGTTGCTCAGGCATACTATCTGATACGATACGCGCATCAGATATATATGGTCCTTGGGTATGTCCATGTCCATTAACATATACCATTAAATAACCATTGGATAACCAATGTTTGAAAAAGGTAAATAAGAAAAATTTAGATAAAATAACAATGCAGAAATATCCATTAAATTTTTTAACTTCAATTTCCTAATAAAAGATAAATCTGGAAAAGCCATTTTATGCCTTGCAGAATATTGTATAACTTCAGGGGCTATAATCTTTATTTACATATAGTTCCCAACTGTTTATTAGCTTTTAAGTTTAATGACAATTTGCTCAGGCATACTATCTGATACGATACGCGCATCATATATATATGGTTCTTGGGTATGTACATGTCCATTAACATATACCATTGGATAACCATTGGATAACCAATGTTTGAAAAAGATAAATAAAAAAGAATTAGATAAAATAGCAATGCAGAAATATCCATTAAATTTTTTATCTTCAATTTCCTAATAAAAGTTAAATCTGGAAAAGCTATTTTATGCCTTGCAGGATATTGTATAACTTCAGGGGCTATAATCTTTATTTACATATAGTTCCCAACTGTTTAATAGCTTTTAAGTTTAATGACAAGTTGCTCAGGCATGCTATCTGATACGATACGCGTATCAGATGTATATGGTTCTTGGGTATGTCCATGTCCATTAACATATACCATTGGATAACCATTGGATAACCAATGTTTGAAAAAGGTAAATAAGAAAAATTTAGATAAAATAACAATGCAGAAATATGCATTAAATTTTTTATCTTCAATTTCCTAATAAAAGTTAAATCTGGAAAAGTCTTTTTATGCCTTGCATGATATAGTATAACTTCAGGGGCTATAATCTATATTTACATATAGTTCACAACTGTTTAATAGCATTTAAGTTTAATGACAAGTTGCTCAGGCATACTATCTGATACGATACGCGTATCAGATGTATATGGTTCTTGGGTATGTCCATGTCCATTAACATATACCATTGGATAACCATTGGATAACCAATGTTTGAAAAAGGTAAATAAGAAAAATTTAGATAAAATAACAATGCAGAAATATCCATTAAATTTTTTATCTTCAATTTCCTAGTAAAAGTTAAATCTGGAAAAGCTATTTTATGCCTTTCAGGTATTGTATACCTTCAGCTATAATCTATATTTACATATAGTTCCCACCTGTTTAATAGCGTTTAAGTTTAATTACAAGTTGCTCAGGCATACTATCTGATACGATACGCGCATCAGATGTATATGGTTCTTGTTTATGTCCATTAACATATACCATTGGATAACCATTGGATAACCAATGTTTGAAAAAGGTAAATAAGAACAATTTAGATTAAATAAAAATGCAGAAATATCCATTAAATTTTTTATCTTCAATTTCCTAATAAAAGTTAAATCTGGAAAAGCCATTTTATGCCTTGCAGGATATTGTATAACTTCAGGGGCTATAATCTATATTTACATATAGTTCCCAACTGTTTAATAGCATTTAAGTTTAATGACAAGTTGCTCTGGCATACTATCTGATACGATACGCGCATCAGATATATATGGTCCTTGGGTATGTCCATGTAAATTAACATATACCATTGGATAACCATTGGATAACCAATGTTTGAAAAAGGTAAATAAGAAAAATTTAGATAAAATAACAATGCAGAAATATCCATTAAATTTTTTATCTTCAATTTCCTAGTAAAAGTTAAATCTGGAAAAGCTATTTTATGCCTTTCAGGTATTGTATAACTTCAGCTATAATCTATATTTACATATAGTTCCCACCTGTTTAATAACATTTAAGTTTAATGCCAAGTTGCTCAGGCATACTATCTGATACGATACGCGCATCAGATATATATGGTTCTTGGGTATGTCCATGTCCATTAACATATACCATTGGATAACCATTGGATAACCAATGTTTGAAAAAGGTTAATATGAAAAATTTAGATTAAATAACAATGCAGAAATATCCAATAAATTTTTTATCTTCAATTTCCTAATAAAAGTTAAATCTGGAAAAGCCATTTTATGCCTTGCAGGATATTGTATAACTTCAGGGGCTATAATCTATATTTACATATAGTTCCCAACTGTTTAATAGCATTTAAGTTTAATACCAAGTTGCTCAGGCATACTATCTGATATGTTACGCGCATCAGATATACATGGTTCTTGGATATGACCATTAACACCCAATAACTTTGTAAGGATTGATGTATAAACGCCAATGTCCCCTAGCATAAAAGTTATTGCCGAGAGTGGATAATATAGAAGGTTTGGAATACTAACTGGACAACAAAACAAGATAATCGAATCAAAGTCAATTATAAGGATATATCATTTTCTATTTATATCATTGTCTATTTAGTAGCAATCGACCATACATAGTTTTCAAAAGGCATTTATTTGACATACGGTTATTGGCAAATTGCTGACATTTTCAGATGTCTCTCTGTTACAGTCCCTAATGATACGGTACTGCGTCTTATATTATTTTCCTCTATATTCGTGTTCTATGAGATCCTGATGTAGATTTTAACCCTTTAAGCGGTCAATTATTTTACCAGAAATGCTTCCAAAAAAGGCATATTTTTATTGCATATAATTAAGTACCATACTTAATAGAATAAGAATATTAAGAATTTTTTTTATTTTTTTTCACTTTTAATGCTTTTACAACATTTTTTATTTTACAATTTTGGTCACAACACCCCCTAAATGTTTGCTTTTTTCAAGTACATTCTGCATGCAGTAAAGAATGGTTTACAAGTTCTGCAAAAATTTCTCTCATACTTACTGTGAATTTTGAAGTTTACAATTTTCCAAACAGTTCAGAAGTCTTTTTGTGTATGGTACAATTTGAAGCATGGTGTAATACAAAGTCCTACATCACAATCAGGGCAGAAATAACGTGTTTCTTTTCGGATTCTCTTTCCATTCTCATTTCTTTTCGAGCAGCACACTGCGCATTGTCTTGCAGGTCTCAGTTTTTTATCTGTGGGAGCAATTATTTCCAAAAAGTGTCTCTCTGTCAATCTCAGAGGATTAGGCTCCGAACCTGGTCGTCCACGGTGGAAATTTAGTCCCGAATGATATTTTTCAATTACACGGTCAATGAGATCAAGTCTAAATTCTAGTTGCGTTTTTTTTCCTCCGGTTTTACGGTAGACTACATATGAGTTCCATACAGCAATGTCGAAAATATGGAAAAAAATCTTTCTGTCATGAGTGAAAAATCAATGAATGTTTCATAAAATTGTAGAACATCAGAAGTGTCGTCAAATTGTACGTGCACAGAGGGAATACCAGAAAATTTAAATCGAGGACACGGAACAGGTGGATTTTTCACATCAACCTCGGTAAAAATTCTTGCAGAACTCAAATCTTCATCAGAGCTGAACTCACTGCACGAGTCATCTGAGGAATAATCCAAATAATTAGAAGAAATATCTGTATCTGTATCAGAATGTAGTTCATCATCTAACAAGAAAGTATTTTCGTCGTCTATTCCATCCATAATTTCCATAAAATTCACAAGCACGGCATACAGTAGAACAAAAATTTCAAAGAAAAGTTCCCGCTTTCCCGCAACATAGAAAAACCCGGATGAAAAGCATTTCATTTACATGGAAAAGCCACGCCATCTGTTGAAAAATAATAATACTAAATAGTCTCTTTCAATAATGAAAAATGCGGGCAAACCAGAAAAGGAAAGGAGAAAATATCGATGCCCGTACGCCGTACGGGCAAACCAGATGAGGCCAATTTCGGGTAGCACGTACACTGTACGGGCAAACTGCTTAAAGGGTTAATAACTATAGATTACATTACACCTTCGGAATTGACTTTTATGTCGATCTTGCTTTCTTGTCGAGTTTATTAGACTAACTTTTTAATTCGTCCACTATGGGCGCTGCAATCAAGGTCATTAGACAGGATGCGATTATTTCGGTATAGATAGACCTAACGTGCACACTGATGGATCGTTTTAACGACGTTTTATGTTGTTGCTGAAGGAGATTCTTATTAAAGCTGGATAAAAACTCATAGCTGGATTTTGTAAGTCCGTGCACTATCATTAACTAGAAATAAAATATAACCAATTTCATCCACTCATTGTCTGGTACTTTGATTAAACTCTCATTATTATATATAGTAACATTTTCAGTTAAACTAACAAAGACATGAGATCTGTGGAACCATCAAAATAAATATCATGTCATATGATCCTTCTTCCCTATCTATAGGATATTGGAATGGTTCGATCAGATTCCTAGTTGCTTAAAATATACATAATGAAAATCACAATTCGAATAAACCTGAATACATCAGTAAAGAATATATGTATGTATTTTAATATCGTCCAACATATGTGTATATTGTGAATATGTATCTGATTTCCGCATGTAAATAGATTCGAATAAACAAAATTTACATGTCATCTTACATCCATGCTGAAATGATGACATTTTTACGCAGCAGATGCAGATAATCTGCTTCAATATGCGAAAACCTGGTTGATTACTCACTAGAAAACCTTGTCGATTGAATCATGATGCAGTCCTTAGAGCATAATAAATTATAACCTGTTTTTCAATATTTTACAATCTTGCAACTTATTGCTGATTTTATAATTGGTGAAAGTATTTGTGGACTGTTGTAGAACTTACATAAATCCTTCTTCATGTTTTCGTGTTTTAAGATTAGGCTTATCTTTGTGAATCAGATAAACGGTTGATGACTAATGTGCAGTATCATTACAAAATCAAGATAAATCTTTATTTTCTTAAGTTCTGTTTATAAATAAAAACTATAGACATCCCACATATACCCTACCATAAATTATTTTTAGAGGACTACCCACACAACTTTTCAAGTATTCCTTAATTTGTGAAATAAATATACCTTCATTTTATAATAGCAGAATAACTTATTATTCATTAGTTTTTGGTGTTCGCTATTCCTTGATTTTTGACAGATACTGTGTTCTAATAGTCATTTGCACATTGATTTGCTTAAATCGCTCCTTGAAGTGAAATAATAGTTGCATGTAATAAGATTTCTTTCACAGAACATTGTAAATATTTGTTACTCGTAGGATCAAAGGAATACGAAATTGATATTGCACTTTGTTTCTTAATGTTTAGAAATATATAAGATATACAAAACTTGTTATTTGTTATCAAAATGGGTAATATCATACTTTTCATATGGAAATACTTTATATTTTCCAGTAAAATATTCTAACAGGTTTGAACACGTGAACAAATATTTGGAAATATTACTTTTTCCAATGTTTGTTAAATTTATATGCATTAATACATTTAAAATTACAATATCTAAAAATATTGATAATAGCTTATCGCACTGTAATAAATATTTAGCACGTTTTCTATTATGTTTCAGATTTGACACATACATAATTCTATACATTTCTGTGATAAACCTTTGTTCTGAAGCTGTATCGAATGCAAAATTCTTGTTTAAGGAAACCTGGAGGCTTTTTATTGAAAATGCTCACGATATTCGACACCATATTTTGAATTTAAAGTTTTTCTGAAATATATACAATACATTAAAATATCAATTTTAAAACACATCCTCAATAACACCATCATTCATTTAATATCTTTCAAATACTGTTTAAAAAGTAGATAATAAAAATCGAACTTTATTACATTCTTCTATATCTACTTGTTTTTCATAAAATAAGCTAACATATAACTCAGCTTTATTTTTAATTTGCTAAAAAAATTATTAATATCAATTTATATAGGTTTTTCGTTATAAAACTTGTTGTTATGCAACGCGTAAGGTGAAGACCCAGACCACACGACCAACTCGAAGGCTAATGGTAGCTTAGTGTGTGGCCGGAACGCGTAAGGTGTGTATATACATTATTGTTTCGAAATTTTTAGTTTTAGAGAGTGAAGATGTGTTACTCAGAAAGTAGGGTGTGGTTTAAAGAGAACATCATGGAACTTGTAATCCAAAAGCCTCAAGTGCGATTCCTTGCCCAATATAATTTAAACCAATCCTTTTGAAATTTAATTGCATTTCACTTAACATATATACAATTTGCATTCATCTTCTTTTAAAGTAAGTTGCTTAATTTTTGTAAAGAATTTGAATGAAATATGCTGTTATACTTAATTAATCATTTTTTTTCGAAAAACATTTTTTAAATATTATCAGACACACACACACACAATAAACAACATATTACTTTATTTATTTTGCTTATAATAATTTTATATTTTTCTTTTTAACACTTTACAACAAAGTTGAAAAGTGTTTATGACTTTGTTTATTCTGTCTGTCTGTCCGTTAGCACGATAACTGCCGTAAAAATGACTTAATCAAAATGAAATTTTAGTACGTTGTTCAGACGGTCTGTAGGACCTATGGGAATATAAATGAATAATATCACCCAATTCGTTTTGGATGGAACCCGGGTTGAATAAATGAAATACATTGAGCCCTTTGGGACCTAATTTTTCAAACATTTTTTAAGTCGATTTAAAATTCACAAATTGCTTCGAATTTTTTAGATAATATACAAATTGTTCCATAAAATATATAAAAGATAAATTCAGCGAAATATATTCAGTATTTTATAAAATAAAAATTAAAATAATAATAACACCTCTTATATGAAACGATCATGTGACCATGATATGAAAGTATCACGTGATCCACTTCAAAATGATATATGGCATCCATCTTGTCTCAAAATCGTGATTTTTAAAGTTCTTTTATTTCATATTGAGTGTTGTATCGGTCCTAAAACCAATTTATTTTGGTTTATATTCTGTGCATCTACATACTAAAACAACGCAATTACAATATATATGAGTTTAAATGCTCATCCAAATTTGATTATTTCTACAACGAAGCCTACTTTTCACTTATGTAAAATGTAAACAGCAAAATATGTAGGATGAGTTGTATAGGAATTGCTGTATTTTTTTAACGCAAAAGAATTTAGCTCATGGAGTCTGCATAGCCGATATGAAAGAAATATTCATTGATTTTACCAAGAGAAGGACGATATTTTGCTATGAAGTTTTAAGCATAGAGTTAAATTACTTGTAGCTCCATGGTCTTAATTTTTAAATAAAATAAATTATTATAGTATTGTGAGAGAGAGAGAGAGAGAGATGAATGGCATGAATGGGAAATTATTTATGAATGAAATGCTGCTTTTTGAGAGAGAGCCAGACGTGTTATTTTTTCTATGACGTCTTTTGAATGAATTTCAGTTGTTTTAGATGAAGTTTTTAAATATAATAAATTATCGTGGTATTATGATAATTTTAAAATTATTACCGAGTAATATATCACATTTTAGAGATGTTTAAACCAGGCAATTTATATTTCAATGCCGTCATTTGAATGAAGTTCATTTTTTTCTATGAAGGTTTAAGTTTTCAAATATAATAAATCAATGTAGTATTGTGATAAGTTTTAAAATATTGCCAAAGTATGTATTGAATTTTAGACATGTTTAAATAAAATGGCATTGAAGTTGAAAAATGTTTCATAATCAATGCTTTAAGCATGATTGATCTTTCTTGTTTATTTTGCGAAATGGTCCGCAAAAATCTTCAAAATCTAAAATCAAAGACTACGTATGCTCAAATGTATCAATTAAATGCTTGTGCTGAACGTAACTTTTGACGATAAAAAGAATAAGACCAACTCCATTACTCTAAGATTAGCCGTTCTCGAAATATTTTACATATTTGATACGCCGCCTTTGAAAATACGCTGAAGTAAAATAGTTTATTTTATATTCTGGATTTTGCCACACCGACCACGTGACATGTGTGTGTGTGTAGGGGGACGCAGTAATATATCGGAATAAGAAGGCTTGTTAAATCTTACTTATATCTGTAGGAGATATAGCTAATGTAATAGCGCCTAATATGCACTAGCACGCATTAAATCTTTAAATCAAAATATTTACACTAAAATTTAATTTTCCCCATATGAGAAATAGACATTTAAGAAACAAACTGATTAAAAACATACAAATTTCAAAGGAACATTGCAAAATTCCTTCAAATGCTAATTACATCAGCCAAATTATATCTTTGATAAACATATCAAAGACATACGCCTAATTATATATTTAATCAGCATTGAGTGAAAAATTCATTTGATCCGCATAATTATAAATAAAAAAATAAATAAATAAAAATTATCAGCATAAAGGAAATATTCACGCAGATTTCAAGGAAATGTTATTCCTGTTTGATGTCAATAACATCTATGGTTGAGATATATCTCTAGCTAAAATCGGAGCGAAACTAATGATAAACTCTTTGGGCGCCTATATCTTCGAACCTAATTAATTAAAATGTAAACAGCTTTTACTTGTTTTACCGGAAATAGGGATTGTTTTATGAATATAGCAAAGTAATTTCAATATTTTGATATTATGAATTTTTTTTTCCCGGAAAAGTCGGGAAATTTTTTTTAGCGAGTATTTGCTTCAATTTGCTTACTTTCATTCGAATATCTTCTAAAGTGTAAAATAGAGATATAAATAGTAAGTGAAAAAATTGTTTAGTAGAAAATCCTGTTTCCAGATTAATAATTTTAGTAGAAAATCCAGTTTCTAGATTATTACTGGACAATTTTACACATACAAAAATCTTGTAATTTTGGATTTTGTAATTTTAAATATTTTTAACACTTTACAACATAGTTGAAAAGTGTTTATGACTTTGTTCATTCATTCTGTCTGTCTGTCTGACCGTTAGCACGATAACTGCCGTAAAAATGACTTTATCAAAATGAAATTTTAGTATGTTGTTCAGACGGTCTGTTGGACCTATGGGAATATACATGAATAATATCACCCAATTAGTTTTGGATGGAACCCGGATTGAAAAAATAAAATATAATGAACTCTATGGTACCTAATTTTTAAAACAATTTTTAAGCAAATTTATAATTCACAAATTTCTTCGAAAGTTTTAGGAAATATTCAAATTACCCCGTAAATTTTATAAAAAAAAATTCAGAAAAATATATTCAGTAGTTTTTTAAACAAAAATTAAAATAATAATTACACCCTTTGTATGAAGAGATCACGTGACCATTATCAAAACAAATATGACATTCATCTTGTGTCAAAATCGTGATTTTTAAAATTCTTTTTAATTTATATTTTGTTTTGTATCCGTTCTAAAACCGTTTATTTTTGCTTAATTTCTGTGCATCTGTATGCTGAAATAGCGCAATTACAATATATTTGAGTTTGAATGATCATTAAACTTTGGTTATTTCTACAACAAAACCTAATTTTTATTTAGGGAGAATGTAAACAGATTAGGCTGTAAGGTGCGTTGTATAAAAATTGCTGAATTTCTTTAAGGCAAAATTATTTTGTTCTAGACTTTGCAATATAGATGATATAAATGAAACATTCATTGATTTTACATAGAGAAGTAGACGACTTAATGGCAGACTTTTTCGATGAAGTTTTATGCATAGAGATAAATTACTTTTACCTCCATGGTTTTAAGTTTTAAGTAGAATAAATTATTGTAGCATTGTGATGAATGAAATAAAAATGTATGAATGAAATATTTACTGCTTTTACACAGAGAGCCAGGCGATTTTTATTTCGATGACGTCATTTGGATCATGTTCGTATTTTTCTATGAATTTTAAATTTTCAAATATAATTAAGTATTGCAGTATTATGATAATTTTAAAAATATTACCACTGAATGTATCGCATTTTAGAGATGTTTAAATAAAATTAGAGTTGGAAAGTGTTCAATAATCAATGATTTGTGCATAATTAATCTTTCTTGTTTTCTTTCAGGTTACTAAAGATCAAATGAAAAAGTGAGTCAACTTAACAGCGCATGACAATAGCACTAATTAATACCAGAAGGATATTGTTACTAAACTAAATCAATATAAATTTAAAACGAAAAAATCTAAGAAGTGCGGCTAAAGAACACCAGAAGGATTTAAAACTATTTCTCACTAAAAATACTGCACATTTATAAGCCCTATAAAAACATAAATAAGGAAACATCTGAAGTTATTGCAAAAATATATTCGACAAAATAAGTAATTCAATATGAAGTACATTACAAAGAAACAAAAGCAAAAAATGTAGATTTTCAAAGTACCGCTATTATTATTTGTATGTAAATTAAATGTATGAAAAATCTACATCTTAAAATATACTCACGGACAATGGAAGTTGCTCACCAAGAGGAAAAGATGGTACAACCGCGAAATGATGTAAATAGCTAGCGTGCGGGCTGGTATCCAATATTTAAAATCCAAAAAATTAAAATGATTACGAAAGACAGCGATATGTAAATCATAAGCTTTCCTGACAAACGAGTACATTCCTATGAAAAGCCAAGAACGGGCTAGTCTTAAAAGATTCAAAATCCAATGAATTTAATCATGCAACAAAAGTCAAAGGCATACTAAATTTGGACCTTTTAGTTGGTCGGTTCAAGAGTAATTTCCCAAACAGGAGTACATTCTTATGTCGGGCCCTTGACGTGGATAATCAAATGAGATAAAGTCTAAATTAAAATATGTAACAGAAAGCAATGGCATACCAAATTTTTACTTTCTAGATGGTCCGGTTCTCGATTTATTCCCCACAAACGACTACATCCTTATGGCGGGCTCAGAACTAGTTTGTCCAATGAGGCTCAAAATCAGTGGCGAAACTGGGCAGAAAAGTAATGGAACGAAGTTCTAGAACCTGTTTGCAGAGACGGGACTCAATCAGGAAAGTTTTCTGTAATACAATATTTGTATTACATGTTTCCACCCCAATTACAAATGCCAAGAAAAATAATGAGCTATCTAAATGCTGCAGACAGAACCAATGACAACACATTCATACATAAACAGTGGTCATCCCCTTCTGCATCAACAACGAATGGTAGATGTGGTAGGAAACCAATGGGGGAAAGAAAAAAAGCGCCCCAAAGCTGTATTCCAAAAAAGTTCAGTCGACTCCAATTTTTCGAACGAGCTAACATCTTGTTTCTTGGTTTTGTGAAGATAGATCGAATGTGAGCGCTAAAATGAAAGCGTATTGCAGATAGGTGATGTGCAACAGTGGCACAAAGCATAAAGATTGCACGAATAAGTATGAAGTGCCTAAAGAGTAGAGGTATTTAGGTTTCACATATCACTAATTAGCACGGAAAGCATACTGTTAACGATTAGTCTAATAATGAGCAATCAGTTCGTAAAAATCCCTATTATAATAACGAGTTCTTATATCTTGAACTAAGAGAACTATTTTGAGTGTCGATTGCTGAACCGAAACGGTTTAAAAATATATGTCAATTATATTATGTGTATAAATATGTATTAATGAAATATTGTCAGTGTTATATATCTTATAATAATAGAGTTATGAATAGTATCATTAATCAAGATATAAAGGATATCTGTAACTTAAAATATTAAAATAAATTGATCAAATAAATTAAGTGTATTTATTGATATTTTGTGTGTTTGTCTCTTCAACTTGAGAACCAGCAGCGTACATGCTCCACCCTTAGTGACGGCATCATAGGTAAGTCCTATAGTAGTAATTTTGATAAGGGCAAGTTTACCTTATTACATTTTCCAAAATTTCATAAAAAAAAATCAACAAACTTATGCACTTAATATTATCCGGTTGTCCAAACTGCTGCTCATGTCGGAGGACGAGTCGGTCGGTCTGGCCTTTCGATACCTAATATTATGAAACAACGGAATTAATCAAATGGGATGGAGAAATAATATATATTTTATCCATTGCTATTAAAAATATATATATATATATATATATATATATATATATATATATTAATAGTAATATTTAAATTTATTAATAATTTTAATAAATTAAGTTTATTAATAATATAATTTAATAATATTAATTGTGCTTGTCTGGTTCGACTGCTCTTGTCGGACTCGAACTCTCCAACTCTCTAATTGTTCTCTTGCTGTTCAACTCGAATACTGTGCTCTCTTACTGTTCTCCACACATCTCTAGATCTCTCCATATGTTGCAACCTGTTTTCGCCTGAGGTCTGACACATATCTTTGACTCTTGGCCAACGACCGTACCGTGCTGAAAACACCGGTTCTCGTTAGATCACCGAAGTCAGGCAGCATCGGGCGCGGTTAGTACTTGGGTGGGTGACCACCTGGGAACACCGCGTGTTGTTGGCTCTTTTCGGGCGCGGCAGCCCAGTGGTTAGCGCGCGATTCTCGCCGCTGCCAGAACTGCCGCCGTGTTCATGCGGAGTACGATCACGTTAAACATGTGGGTCCGTAAGTCCTTCCGAGAGGTTGGTGGTAGGGGAAGGAGGGTACGGTCCCTGTGGATGCCTCCCCCACTGGGTTCCGGTCTAAATTGGGTGGCACTTCCCGGCCGTCCATACAGTTACCTTACACCTTTCTGGTAGGTCGGACGGTCTGGGTCTCAACAACAACAACATATCTTTGACTCTGATTAGCCGACCTTAGGGCAATGCGGCCGGATATCTTGAATAATTGGTAAACATATTTACCCAATTTCGTGTCTTCACTTTATTCCCCTATATTTATGGCCTATTTAACCTCTCGGGTCAGGGTGCAATAAAACTGGCGTCTTTAACTCTGATGCATTGTTTGATATTACACACAATCATAAATATTCAACATCAAACTGTCTCCGCTAAATCTTGTTTCAAATCTGATCTCACATTTATCTCAGGTCAACACACACACAAAAAGAACAAAAATAAGAAGAAACGAAGTTCGATAAAATTTCGTGTCCATGATCAAAGTTCGTCATAGAACTGAAGTCCAAACAATGTACTGTTGTGAACACGAAAGTTTTTTTTATCATATTTTTATATCATATACATCAGTTATGTATTCATTAACATCATACCAGGCCGAGCTTTTAAATCAAACAAAATTTAAATTTTGACTAAATTATGAAATTTTAAGTATATGCACATTGACTTTCCTAATGTTACACACTTATATACAATAACTGATACCTTTAATAACTAACAACTTTTTTTTTACAATTTACAACATTACAATTTACAATTTATAGCATTATTATTTTCATGTTATATTTTTTAATACAATTCATTTTTCATTGATTTACTAAATATTCATCATTGATATTTTCACAAAATACGTCATATTTGCTTGGCCTTTAACATCACAGTACAAAACCATCAACATTTTTTTTAAACCTACTCACTTAAAAGAGCTTTTAACCCTTTAACTGTGAGTGTTTTATCCCTTTAACTGTGCTATGTTCATAAACCACATACTAAAATTATAGCCAGAAGCAGGTGTATGTATTATAAACCACATACCAAAATTATAAACATACGCGGGTGTGGTTTATAAACGACTTGTTGATTTTTGCTAATATCAAACAGCGGCAGTGGCTTGTATACCAATGAATTTTAGAAATACATTAGAATTTAAAAATAAAGATGCAACCAAATATTCTTTTATTAATAAATACAATAAAATAAATCTTTTTTTCTTATCGTTGATTACAAAATGCATACTTTGTTGGCATGCTTTTATTTTTATCCAATTTTTGTCCTAGGACAAGATAAAATTGAGTTTCATTTTGACTGCAAAAAGTGTTGGTGGGTCTTTCACGATTAAATTTTTGCAAGCTTACCCGAAAATGGATAAGCCTCCTACTTGTTCCAGTTCCTCAAGAAAAAGAAAAAAAATGTTGGCGAATATAATAATGAAGGAGAGTAATAGTGATGATGATCCTTCGTCTGAGTCGAGCGATTGAGAGACAGACGATAGTGACGAAGAAATTGCTGCTGGTGATTATTTACTCTGGAGGCATTGGGACGAGTTTTATACTAAAAATTATAACTTTGATTCTGGACAGTCTGGAATAACAGATTGATAATCCGTCGGACAATGCAAATAGTGATGGATTGTGGAAAGTTAGAAATGTATTCGACATTATAAACATCAAATTTCTCTTATTTTTTTATCCAATGCAAAAAATTGTTATAGACGAATCGCTAGTTTTGTTCAAAGGGCGGCTACGATTCAAGCAGTATATATCGTCAAAACGACAACTTTTTGGAATCAAAATGTATATATTATGCGATTGCGAAACTGGTATAATTTTGAATATTCTCATACATACAGGGAAAAAAGATTTAGTTGAATGAGCAGCTAGGAGTAACTGGAGGTATAATAAAAAACCCAATGCAAAACTATTTACAAAACGGACACATATTGTACACCGAAAACTGGTATACCTCCCCAATAATACCGCTACATTTGGATGAGCATAATACCTGTTACTGCGGCACGATCAAGCAAAACAGAAGACATTTACCGAAATTTCCAAGATTACAACAAGGACAAAAAATGCTTCTGCAATGCAGTGATACAGTTATGGCAATGAAATGGAGAGACAAGCGTGATATACATATGATTAGCACTTTTCATAAGGGAAACTTCGAAAATAGTGAAAAAATTGACCGTAAAATCAGAGAACGAATACAGAAGCCTGATTGTGTATTAGACTATACTATCAATATGAGACTAATAGATAAGGCTGATATGCAGGTGCCTACAGTAGAATGCGTTCGCAAAAGTATGAAGTGGTACAAGAAAATATTTTTTTGTTTATTAAATATTATAATTCTAAACTCTTACAATATGGTTTTGGTAAAAACAGGGAATAATTCGATAAGATTGAAAGGTTTTATTAGAAGACTTATCAAACAAATTTTGGAAAGACATGGCACATTAACTGCTGGAAGGCCTGGAAGAAAAAGCGGTGAACAAATAGATCGCCTCGTTGCAGCAAACTTTATGGAACAACATTACCCTGACCACGTTCTACCAACTGGAACTAAAAAGAAAGATCAATCTACATGTTATGTTTGTTCTAATACAAATCAGAATGTCAAAAGAAGAAAGTTTTTATCAATATGGTGCACCGAATATAAGGTTGGGTTATGCCTTTGACTCTGTTTTAGAATTGTCCATATTAGAAAAAAATTCTAGATGTATTTCATTCATTTTTATAGTTATGTTATGCAATGTATTCTTATGTCTGTAACTTAGTTCCAGTATAAATTTTGAGATTTTTTTTGTTTCTGCATAACAATTTGTATGTTTACGTTTTATGTGATACTTTCTTACTTTGTATACTTTTTGTAATTTATTAATAATTAGAATTATATTGTCTAGTATTATGATTTGATTTTAGTAAAATAGTTTTGTGTCGCCACTGTATCACATAAATACATGACATATTTTTTCTATTTTTTTTTCGTTTAGAGCGATCGGCTATACTAAGGTGCCCGCAGTTAAAGGAATAAACATTTCTATGGGCTGGACAACATGCTCTATCTCTCTAACTTTGTCCATTTAAACCCAAAATCAAAGTAAACAAATACAAACCTTTCCTGGATTGCTGACAACTTTGCTTGATCGATCTGTTAATGACAACATTGGCACACAGCCCCTTTTGACAGGAATTGTTCATTGCCAGGAAGTGGTAATAAACTCTGACACCCGTTAATCGATTTTTTTCTAACTCATTTTTGCTAACCGAAGAAATACGAGTGGGAGAAAAAGATATGCATCAACTTCGGAAGAGAATGATCGGGCAGTTTTTGTTCGTGACATATGAGCTCGTTCGCTGAAGACTCACGGAAGGAACCAAGCCTTCGTACTAATAACTATCGTAAACTTCTTTCTACCTTCTATTCAACATATGATAAATGTTGAATTGATGTATTTAAACACATAAAAGTAAGGACAAAACGTCTTTAAAAGGAAATCTCATTTATTAAAACATCTCAAAAGTCATAGAGAGCTTTTTAAAACCGCCAGAGCTCTTTCGGGCGTAAATACGCCCTTCATCAGTGGCTACAGATAAAACATGGAATGTTCATATATGGAGACCAGTTATACAGCAAATTTGCATAAAAATATAAAATGATAAATTAACATACTATTAATTAGTACAAAATGAGCTAAGAAATATACACTAATTTTCGTTTGCGATTATTCGCCCCTTGATTTGGGCATTGGTCTATTTTTAATGTTTTCACTGGGATAAAGCTCCTGCATCAGTTTAAATGACCGCGGTTTAGACTGACACTGCGGTCTATTTCTTGCCGCTTAAACTTTTCCGGTCCGCTATTTGTTTTATACTTTTCATTTCTTTACGTGTTTCTTTCTCTAAACCCGTTATTTTGGCCATTTCTAAATCCACTTCTTTTATTCTCAATGTTTATTTTCTCCATAAATTTTTTATGTCTTTCGGTTGTGCCAACAGCTGCAAAAATAATGCTTCCTATGCAATATTTAAGGTTTTTATTCTCTTCTGGTATTTTATTTCTAATTGGGTTACAATGGTTGTACTCACATTCTCCCCAAACAAGGTTAAGCAATCAGCATCCTATACAATTATTAATTTTAGATTTTGGGCTCCCCCGCTTTCATTTGTTTGCTGCATTTCAATTTTCAATTTTTGCATTTGACTTTCCATTTGTCTATTATTAACATTTCTGCCTATATTTTCTTTGCGATGAATCGCATTTACTTCCGTATTGTCGAAATCGGCAAAAATACTTTCTAAATGTTCCTCATATTCCACCGCCAGTATATTAAGTTTTTTAATTTCAAATGCCAGATCTTGTCTTACAGACTCCATAAATTTTACAAACAATAACTTGTTCTTTATTTCACGCATCTCATTATTCGCGTAACTGTACCCTAAAAATTCATTGGTCGAGTTGGAAATTTCTAACTTCAATACCGACACTTTCATTCCTGGCTTCATTTTAATTTTGTTTAAATTTGTCTGCTTTTGCAACACTGAAAGATACGTTTCAAATTGTCCCATTAATATTTTTTTATTTCTTCAAACTTATCTATTTTTTACAGTTTCATGTTTTTTGACAAAAATCTATGCGCTATCTCCATAAGTCGGATTTTCAAAATGATTGCTGTATTTTCTTCAGACCATTCAGCCATCTTTGCAACAGTCTCAAATTGCGCGATAAAAATTTCACCAATCTCATACTTACGCCCATTAAAACTGGCAATAAATTTACCAATCCAAAATGATCCATTTTTGCTCTTTTCAATAATTCCAATTTACGATCTTTGAGGCGACTTCTGTCGTCGAGAATTTCAAAGAGGAATTTAAAATAAAATGTATCCCTTCCAAAATCCTAATTAATAACATAAAACATACAATTCAACATAATACACATCAAACACTTCTAAATGCAAATTTCTTAAATGCAAATCATTATTACATTTTCAAATAAATTATTTTCAATTTATTCAATATATTCAAATTATTTCATTATACCTTTAGTGAATATGCACATTTTAATTGAAACAATGGCCATCACAATGCCCCTCCATTAAAATTATTCATCCCCTTATTACTTTCTTTATATACATAATGTATAAGGAAAGTATTGTGACGGGGTCGAACATTCGAATTCGAGTTTTCGACGAGAGAGCACGTTTCTAGCATCCCTGATCACGAATCAAACATTTTAGAAGTGATGTCTGGGTGTGTGTGAAAGAGTGTGTGCGTGTGTCAGTGAGTTTGTGGAGAAGATAACTGACGAACGAATGGACCGATTCGAAAGAAATTTTGTACAAAATTCGCAATCCGTAAACACTGGAAGCCTATTGGTTTTATACGCAATCGAATGTACAGAACCACCCTAAATTTTCGAATGAAATTTTGAAAAAATCGTTAAAAAATCAAAAAACCGCTAATAAAATTACGCAAATAGACATTTCTTATGTCATTTTTCATTAGAAAACGATTGACATAAATTTTAGAACGCTAACGTGAACCGTTCTCGAGATATTGCACATTTAAAAAAAAATTATCAAAAAGTTATTTAAAATAAAAAAAAAATATTTCCTATTGAGAAACATGTTCACTTTTCATATGTAATATCATGTGATAAATTGGGTGACATCATTCTCGTGGATCTAGCTCGCTCCATTCATGAAAAATGATACTTTGAGTAATACTTTTGTATTTGAACGCCAATAGTCATTTATATGCTTAAGTATAACTTATTTCTTCATTCATAACGCTTGGCGAGATTTTGGCGACGAGTTTGGCGGAATGTCGCCAACTTGGCGACATTTTTAATTGTTGTCAAATAAACAAAAATCTCGCCAAATTGATAAAAATGACGCTAAATCAATGAAAATGACGACTAATTGAAGAAAATTCAATATCTTGGAAAGAATATAAGTATCTACTATAAGAATAAAAATTTTTTTAACTGTAAAAGCAGTAAATTCATTGCATTATGTAAGGAAAGTCATGTGTTGCCCACATCAGATTTTTTTAATAATTTTTTGAAACTTAGTAGTAAAATTGTCATTTAAATTTTAAACTCGCACCAAAGCGTCACTGAAACAAAATGTTGTGCTGGAAGCGTATATTTTGAATAAAATTATTCACCATAAAACTACCACGATTACTGCAACATTTAAAACTTGAAAATAAAATTATTTATTGAGAACATTTGATTAATTATTAAATTCATTACAACAATTATCATATTACAATTAGCGGAGGGAATTGCAAATGTGAGACCAGCTAAGTTAAAATGCATAAACTGCATTTATGACCTTCTATAATTATTCGTTGGAACATATACCTCCAATTTTATAATTGGTGTTTGACACAGCCACCTTTGGTGCTTTTGGTTCTGGTTCATCAGTATGCACCGTACTGTACCAACTCACGGTGTGGTAAGCCGTATAGAACATAAGTCGATCACTGAGCTCGAATTAATCTGACCTCATCATAACTGTTGTTGTCTACTCCGACTGTTCTTGTTGAATTCGAACTCTCCAACTCTTTTACCGTTTGTTCTCTTGATGTTCAACTCTCTTACTGTTCTCTTGATGTTCAATTCTCTTTCTGTTATCTCTTAACGTTCTCTCTTACTTTTCTCTCTTATCTTTCTCCATTATCGTTCTCCACACTTTAATATCTCTATACAATAGTATAAGCAAGAAAAAATATAATATATGCCAGTTAATAAATACATAATTTATGAAAAACGAAGTTTGAAATATTCTCGACTCTTACTTTTAAAAATATGAGCGGATATTACCAGCTTTTTCACCGAATTTATTGACTTCATTAATATTCTCTATTAGTTGAGCGGGGACATTAAGCACCCTAAATGAAAGGCTTTCTGCTTCTCTTTATGCCGTCGAAGCTGGAAAATTCCTTTTGTTGAAAATTTTTAGCTTTCAAAACTATCGATTCCGCAAAAGATAGAGTTTTCACATTTTCAGACGTATAATTGTTTGCCTGCACTTACGAGTTACCATTAAAGTGGACATTTTTAATGCTAGTATTCAAGTCAAATGCATAAATTATTTGAGTTTTTTTTTACTGTTGGTTGCAGAGTGAAATTGTAGTAGAACCAGAGATCTTTATGTCAATGTCTCTAAAATATATATTATATTAAGAGGAAAAGCTTTGTGCCTGAGTTAGAAATCTGAATTATGGAAAAAAGGAATAGGAAAATTTTAAATTCCTAATTGCTTGAATTCTGATCACGAGACTTCGTATTCTATCACGTTCATGTTTTCGCATAATGTATCCACACACAAAGCTTTAACATTGTAGAAGTATCTGTTCTTGAGTTGTTTCGTCCATAAATCACACCCGCATAAACACACACACACACACATACAGATAAAGCTCAATCCAAATGTGTTCAAAAGCTGCTCAAAAGGTCTCAAATCGTGCTGATCTTTCAAAATCTGGAATTCAAAAATTTTCGCCAATATAGTATATCTATGCCATAGTAAAATATAGTATATTATACATAGTATACTATATGTAGTATATTATATATAGTATATTATAGCTAGTATACTACAATAGTATAATATATCTATACAATAGTATAACGATGAAAAAAATAATATATGTCAGTTAATAAATACATAATGCAAGAAAAACGAAGTTTGAAGTATTCTCGATTGTTATTTTCAAATATATGAACGGATATTGCCACTTTTTCGCCGAATTTATGGACATCATTTATACCCTCTATTAGTCGAGCGGAGACGTTAAGTACCCGGAATGGAAAGCTTTTTGGTTTTCTTTCTGCACTCGAAGCGCGAAACTTTCTTTTGTTGAATATTTTTAGCTTTAATAACCATCGATTCCACAAAAGATAGATCATGCAGAATTTCAGTCATATTCTTTCAATTGTTTGCCTGCACTGAAGAGTTTCCATTAGAATGGAAATTATTTTTTGCTATTATCTGAGGAAAATGCAAAGTTATTTGAAAATATGTTTTTGATTGTTGGCTGTGGAGTCAGTTTATAGTAGGATAGAGATCTTTCTATCAGTTTCTCTTAAATGGATATTATATTCAGAGAGAAAGTTTTGTGCCTAAGGTAGAAATCTGAATTATGGAGAAAAAAAGTATAGGAAAAATTTAAATTTTTAATTATTTGCATTCTAATCATGAGAATTGTATTCTATCGAGTTCACGTTTTCTGCGTAATTTAGCTACACATAAAACGTTAATATTGTAGAAATATCTGTTGTTGAGTTATTTTGTCCATAAACTGCACGCACACACATACACACACAGATGAAACTCAATACAAAGGTGTTCAAAAGCGATTTCAAAGATCTTAAACCATGCTGATCGTTTAAATTCTCGAATTCAAAAAATTTCGGCAACATACTATATCTATGCCATAGTATAAAATAGTATACAATATATGGTATACTGAAGATAGTATACTATAGGTAGTATGCTACTATAGTATAATATATCTATACAATAGTACAAGGAAGAAAAATATAATATATGTTAGTTAATAAATGCATAATGCATGAAAAACGAAGATTGAAATATCCTCGACTGTTACTTTAAAAAAATATGAGCGGATATTACCAACTTTTTTGTCCAATTTATTGACATCATTAATACCTCTATTAGTCGAGCGGAGACGTTAAGTACCCGGAATGAAAAGCTTTTCGCTATTCGTTGTGCCCTCGAAGCGCGAAACTTTCCTTTGTTGAAGATTTTTAGCTTTAAAAACAATCGATTCCGGAAAAGATAGAGCACGCATATTTTCAGTCACAGTTTTTCAATTGTTTACCTGCACTGACGAGTTTCGATTAAAGTGGATATTTTTCAGTGCTGTTATTCAAGTAAAATGCATACATTATCTGCAAGTATTTTATTTTTAGTGTTGGTAGTGGAGTGGGATTTTTGTAGGACCAGATATCTTTATATCAATTTCTCTTAAATGGATACTATATTCAGAGGTAAAATATTATGACTGACTTAGAAACCCACATTTCATACTTTATTTGGATATACACATTATGAGAATTCCAAATTTCGTATCAGCCAGTTTTGAATTATGTATATTCGATTATATTTGAGTGTGTAAGAAATCATCGTTAAAAAATCAAGCAATTAAAATCAAAATTTTCCGAATTATTCCCATTAATAAGAGACTTAATAATTTCCAAATATTGTTTTCGGGAATTGAGATAAAAATTCCGAGGAAATTTTTTTTCTGAAATATAGTTCTTTAAGAATGTAGTTAGAGTATATATGTATATTATATTACATATAAGGCAATAATCTGCCGTTCTCGATATTATTGGAAATATTTGGTCTTGATTATAGAAATCATACATAATGAAATAAGTCTTATATTTAGTAAGACTTAACATCAAAAATCTTGAAATGCCTCAATTCGGGAAATTTTAAATTATTTTTATATTTCCGCTTAATTTAAGATAAATATTTCTTCATGAATATGCTTCATTAATAAAATTACTATGAGAGCAGGAGGCAACATATGTAATTTCAGATGTTTAAAATGAAACAAATCGTAGACTTTTAGTCACCGCTTTCTGACAGTCTTAGCCCGGAAAGCCATGAATAAATACACATCACGCAAATTCAAGGTGTGGTTGTGGCAAAATATCATAGGGTCAAGCCTTAAAGCAAGCTTCACTCGAAAATGGAAGAGCCAAAAATGCAAAGATACGACATCGCACTGAGGATCATCCAAAAGAGCAGGGAGGGCGTATCTGAACCCCAAGCAAAATGATGCGGCTACAGGGAGGAAAGTCAACGAATACAATTCAATGGTTTATAAAAATCAAAGAGAGAGACTAATGACTTCAAAAGAATGATATTCATGAGCTGAAAGTAGAGAGTCATTTTCAAGCAGTAACTATTAATATCAGTATTGAGAATGTTATAGAAAAAGACGAAGTCTGACTCCAAATGTCAGAAAAATATTCGGAACAGATGGCAGTCATGCTGAGCAACAGACCCGAAATACAGAGGTATGTACCAATCTTCATGTACATTAGGTCAATTTTGATCTTAGGAATACGAATCAAATGACCTTGCCTTACACAATGCTTTTCTCTTCCTTTAGTTTTTGTCAAAATTGATGTAATTTTAATTATAATAATAGAGGTGTGAATAAATGAGGATTTATTTTAAAAGTTAATAATATGTGTTTAATGTGTAGTGTTTTGTTTTAATGATTATCTTAAGGAATTCGTGCAAAGAGGTAATGGCGGATTTTGCGACCACGATAGCAATGTGCAAATGTTACGATTCACGAACCCTTTAATTAATATTAATCATTAAATCCACAAGATTGACATATTATAAAAAAGTAAACACATTCAAGGTTTTTTCACAATAATTAGCATTTGTAAAATATAACTTATGTTATTCCTTTTTCTTTTGCGAAATTATTAATGTATAAAAGTAATAGTTTATAAATACTATTTAAAGAATAACGCAGTTAATTTTATTATGAAAAAATTATGTTTCCTGCTTTCTGTCAATTACTTAACCTATTTTTCTGTTAACATGTTTGTGAATACCAGCTATTTACCACGGATTTGCGACGCAAACATTTGTTTAAAATTACAACAAAAATGTTAGATGAAGACACTTTAAGGTGGCCGTTGCATTTACGCCATATAAAGGAGAATCTCATGTTCAAATCTCCATTCCAGTGAAACTTCAACCACAAGGACATGGTTAATGAAACCGTTCACTGAGCAGGAGTCAAAGATAACTTGCTAAGTACCAATCCAGTAACCTACGGTTTTAGACATTGATTACAAAATCTGGTACATAAAGCTTACATTAACGATATTAGTTTGCACATAGGGAAAGTACACAATAGACCTGCTACTGAGAATAGAGATGATTTCTTACCTCCAACGTGAAAAAGAACCAATTTAATGTACCTATCACTGAAGCCAGGGGTACAGATCCAAATTATCATACACCCCTTAATATGGCCTCTCCCGAAGAATTGTGTGAGATAAACTTCCCCTCAAAACCAAAACAAAGCTTACCCCCTAAATAAATGTCTAAACATGTTTTTGTACGATGCGTGGGCGTATGCGCACTGAAAACCCTTATAGGGTGTGTGCTGTTCGGGTACATGGCCATTGTTAGCTTAAGCTAAGAAGTGTAATCTTTAAATCTATGTTATAGCATGAGAAGCTGATATTTTATTAAATGAGTCAAATGCCTGAAATTGGGGGAGGGGAGAGCGATAATAATAAATAATAGTCCCAAAGGATTTGGGATCTCTTCCAATACATAAATATAGGTCTTTCTTTGTTTGTTTTTTTAATTTTATAGGAGGTTTCAGTATATAAGCTAATATATTTAGCAATTTTCTGTATTCTACTTCGTCTGGAAGTTACATAAATATTTACATTAATAATTAGTGGTATGTAATTACATATATACCACTGCTGCATCTAATATATTATATTTCGAGTATTATTATGCCGTATTTCGTAGTGAATAAAGAATCACGACTTACGCAAATTTTTTTCTCATTATTATAATTTACTACTTAAATTTGAATTTTATAATTAGCGATTGAGAATTCACTAGATCCAAATTCTGGAACCCTCGAACACTCCAGGTTTTCGGCCAGATGCTAATGGCAAATTTGTGTTAATTTTTTTTATTTTTATACCATTTACATACAATTTAGTTCAAAATTTCATTTTTTATTTTTGTATAGAATATGCCATATTCTGAAAATTATCAAGCTCATCAGAAATTTACTCAAGGTTAATTTCAGAATTTTAATGATTCCAGTTCTGATCATACAAATTAAGAAATAAACATATCTGATTCACATTTTTTATACAAAGTATCTTTTAACAAAATGTATTGGATTGCAAAATTCCGCAAAAGCCTTTTTACTTTCCTTATATACATGATGTATAAGGAAAGTATTGTGACGTGTTCGAAAGTTCAAATTCTAGTTTTTGACGGGAGAGCACGTTTCAAGCATAACTGATCACGAATCGAACATTTATGAAGTGATGTGTGTGTGTGTGTGTGTGTGTCAGTGAGTCTGTGGAGACGATATCTCACGAACGAAAGAATCGATTCGAATGGAATTTGGTACAAAAATAACAATCCGTGAATACTGGAAGCCTATTGTTTTAAAACACAATCGAGTGGTCAGAGCCCTCCTAAATTTTTGAATGAAATTTTGCAAAAATAATCAAAAAATCAAAACCTTTAATAAAGTTACGCAAATAGACATTTATTACGTAATTTTTCCTTAGAAAACGATTAACAAAAACTTTAGAACGCTAGCATGAACCGTTCACGAGATATTGCACATTTTTCAAATAAATTATTCAAACAATCCCATAAATTTAAAAAATATATTAACTGTTAAGAAACATGTTCACTTTTCGTATGTAATATCATACGATAAATTTGGTGACATCATTCTCGTGGATCTAACTCGTTCCTTTCACGAGAAAAGATACTTTGAGCAATACTATTGTATTTGAACTTTAATAGTCATTTATCCGTTGTAAGAATAACTTATTTCTTCATCCATAACGCTTGGCGAGATCTTGGCGACAAATTTAGCGGAATGTCGCCAACTAGGCGGCATTTTTTATTGTTGCCAAATTAACGAAAATCTCGCCAAATGGATAAAAATGACGCGAAATCAATGAAAATGACGACTAAGTGAAGAAAATTCAATATCATGGAAGGAACATGTATTTACTATAAGAATGTGCATTTTTTTTAACTGTTTAGTAAATTCATTGCATTATATAAGGTAAGTCATGTGCTGCCCACATCAGATTTTTTTCTTTTAAAGCTTATATTGAAAAATAATTTGTTGATGACGTATGTCTAATTTGGCCATATCGTTTGCAAGTGTATTCGAAATGTTCGTGAATCTTAACTTCACACTGTGTATCAATGTATTCATTCAAAAAAATCAATAACCCCATCTCGATATTTAAATACTTAATAATTATATGAATACCATTATGACAAAATATTAAAAAAATATATGCGGTTAAAGTTACTGTTTTTAATGAATAATTATTTTAAATATGTATTATCAACAATTCCATAATAATCCACTTTTTATAGCAATCCATTATCCCCCACTCTTATGTAAGAAAAGTGTGTTATACAGAAAGAAAAGATGAATTTCGTTGAGGAAATAATCCATAATGCAAGGTTGGAAAAGACTGAAATTTTTCGCAGTTTCTTTTGAATAAATGAGAGGGCATTACAAACTTTTTCGCTGAGTTTATTGTCATCATTAAAATCGTCCATTAAGGAAGCTGAGACGTTAAGTACCTGGAATAGAGAAAGCTTTTCACTCTGTCTATTTACTTTATGAAGGAAATATGTTTTTAAGTATTTAATATTTTAAAACAGTTCATTCGAAAAAATGTAGCTAGAAGTAATTATCCCAGTATATATAAATTTAAATGTTTTTAACTTTTTACTTACCAAAATAGAATTAAACAACAACACTCATGAAACCTCTTCGACACCAGGGACTGTCAGACTGTATCAGATATGACTTAAAATTGGCTAACATAAGTACCAGATGGAATCCTGGTGTGGGCAATGGGTGTCAATGGGTGTCAATGGCTGTCAGAATGGTATTCGTAATTCTGATAAAGAAGGCACTCAATGGATCCCACATATTTTCATTATACGAGTATATAAAACTGTTATGAATGCGGTGTATAATTTATTTATTTTGTGTCGATAGTTTTATGCTTATTCTATATTAAAGTGAAATCCCTATTAACGTACATTTCTAAAAATGTATTGAGTAAATGGCTTGCTGTGTCTTTCGTTGTAAAAAATTGTGTAGGCTATTTTATGAATGTTTTTAATTCAAAACCGTAAGAGTAACTTTCTTTCCATCAACCTTAAGTATAAGTGTAAACTTTATTTAGAGTACTTTATTTTCATATTTTCCGACAATGTACAATATAAGGGTGGCTAAATTTAGTCATAATCACCAAACGTGTTGTTGTTGTTGAAACCCAGACCGTCCGACCTACCAGAAAGGTGTAAGGTAACTGTTTGGACGGTCGGGAAGTGCCACCCATTTTAGACCGGAACCCAGTGGGGGAGGCATCCACAGGGACCGTACCCTCCTTCCCCTACCACCAACCTCTCGGAAGGACTTTCGGACCCACATGTTTAACGTGATCGTACTCCGCATACGTGTGAATAATTTTCCAAACCAAAACTCAGAATGGGACTGTATTTCGTATGCGTATGGGAATAAGGTAATACAAATGCAAGAACTGATAAAACAAATATAAAAATCAATTTTAAGCAGGAATTACGCATTTTTTAAAAACATGTTGAAACGTGATTTATGTTTTTGTAGTAAATAGTTGAAGCAAAGCAGATACACGAGCTTCTTACTATATTTTCTTAGGTTCTCTATGAACTATGGGGGTAGAAATATCACTTTTAAGTAGAGCTTCTTTAACACCGGGAGGTCCTTAGTGGAACTGACCGCATGCAATTCGTCTGCCTAGTGCATATCCCGCATATAGAATGCATATCACGAAGATTGGATGTATATCACGCATATTGATTGCATATCACGCAGATTGCATGGGATTCATATACATTTATCTCGATGGAATAATGATGAGTGCTTTAATATCAATAAAAACGATTTGTAGACCTACTGAACTGCAGAACGCATAAATATCGAACATGTGATTCCAGTACGTTGTGCGTGTATCTCTTACCAGGAGCAGAACATATGTCGTATGCGGAGCTCTGCGTGTCCGTGCAGCATTATGGCTGCACATACTAATACTCCATCATCTCTAAATTGTTCCCATTCGGTCATATTAAGGCATGGTGACGTTAAGGCGTAGACGTGCTTTTCATAAAACGTTGCGATGAAAATGAGCCTGCAATCTGAGGCTGGTGTCATTATTGGATATGTGTGATGCAGTGGAAATATAAGGCAGTACATTGCCAATAGATACAAAAACGATAAGAAGACTCCCAAGCCCAGACATGAAGATGCCAGTTTTATGATGGGGTGGACAGTAATTCCATCTCCAAGTAATTTAATTATGATATTTTAGCAAGTGAGTTTCATAGACGCAAACTAGGCCTGGAGGGATAAAAGATTATCCCATGGATCTCAGCATAAACACCATCCACATGAGTGGACCAATGGGAGAACGAATCTTCAAAGTCAATGGGACGAAGGGGGAAATCCACAATGGCCGCAGTATAACACAAATAAAAAGTTCATTCTATGATTCTACATTACATTAGATGCTTCTATGTACTTCGAGTATGCTTGATGACGTTGATAAGTCGATGTTTGCTACATTGTTTAAAAGAGTGGCGTGATAATGATCGTTACAAATCGATTGTGTAGTCTCCTTAACTTGTGAGAGAAAATGCTCCTAGAAATGTGTTGTGATCATATTTTCAGTACAAAGTTCCAATACCACTGGGCAAAGAATCCATGACCAACGATATGAACCAAAGATGAACTATCTAACATTTTACATGTAATATTCGAGGAATTATTTGAAGGCTGACCTTTAGTCAGTTGCTAATTTACTAAATTAATAATATTCGCCCACTGTATAACAAATATCATGTTCTAGGTAAAATACTTGCCTGTAAATACTATGTTAATGGCTGATGCATTTCGCAAATAATATTTAATAATAAAGTTAATATTGTCATATTTAGTATGAATAGTAATAAGAATATCTTAATAAATTTTAATTTGCCAAATTCTGTCTCGTCACGTGTGTAGGTTAAGCTATATTTATGTCTATTAATCAGTTGCTTTTCAGGAACATCTTGCAACACATTGAATTAACTTGTCGGGTTAATGCTGTACAAAGTCAACTGTCTTCTAATAAATCTTATACGCCACATTTCGAGAGTTTGACGATTTTTTTTTAATTTGTGTGTTTCAATCCGGTGTGTTATTTATAATTCTTTTATGGCACAAATTTGCCATGGCAAAATTTGTAGAAATAAATTAGAACGAGTAAAAAGCAGTGTGTGATACAGCATTTAAACCAAAAAAATAATAATGATTAATGTTTTAATGTATTTACATTTGAAAAGATTATTTTCCCAATTTTAAGTGTTGTGCATGATTATATTATTATGATTTTTATGTGTGATTTATGTGTTAAGTCATGTGTGAATTATATAGTTTAAATATTTTAGAAGGGTCACCGTGTATTTGTAATTGCCACCGAGAAATAATAAGAGGTGATAGGGATGGCCGAAAATAATGCCATTAGGTGTAGTAGAATTAAATAAAAACACTTCCACGCAAAGCTTAAAAATGGATAATAATTTCCAGTTGATAAATTTGTTGCCGATTTTTAAAAGGAAAAAAGACGAAAACGCCGATTTTTTTATAAGGCCATTTGAGAGCATTTTGATATCGCAATGTGGTCAGGTGAAAATAAGATAACCATCTTAAAAATCAGGCTAAAAGAAATGGCACTTGAATATTTGATACAGAGATCTGTGATGAAAACTACTAAGAATTTTAAGGAACTCAACATTTTTTTAGAAACACAATTTAAAACACAAATGATGGTGCTAGAAAAGTAAGTAAATTTAAGCTATATTAGTATGAAACCAGTTATGGATGTAGCTGAGGTAGTGTTAGAAATTGAGAATGCAGCAAATGATGTTTTGGGAAGTAACGGCGCGAACAACGAAGATAATGAAATAGCATTATAGTTATATTTATTCCTAATGATCAGATGTTTTTTGGAATTAAATTAACTTGACGGGTAAATATGGTATAAGGTTAACGGTCTTCTAATGATTCTTATACGCCTCCGTGTGTATCAGTGGGTACAGGGCCCAACTGATCCAGGGTCCAGTTTCGACCTCTAGGCAGTGGTGAGCCAGATGCAAACTGTTGGGTTGTCAGACATGCAGGCCAGTTTTCTGTAAATAGTTTGTTTGGAAACAGTTGCTCCAACGGCAGCTACAACTGTCCAGAAAGTGGTCTTATCTTTCCACTGTCTATGGAGTCATGTAGTTAATTACATATACCAGTATTACCGAGCTGTTGCAACACTTGGACGACTTTGAACTGGTTGTGGTTTAACATCTAGTCATTTGGAACCCCCTTGTATAGATATTATACATTGTGGCAAATTCAATGCTTTGGACACTTCTGTATGTGTTTCTCCTAATTCAGTCATTATGCTGATTCTACCATTAGAAAAGGCCTAATTTGTATTAATAGGTTCACGCTTTGTAATTGCAATATCACTTTTATCGGGGTTTGCAAGAAACTGGAGTAAGACATGCTCAATATGGGAGTTATGATATACGTATCTTATTTGCGCATATATCATCAACTGATAAAATTTGTATGTGCATTGGTATTGGTTTAGGTTAGTAAAAAGCCCAGACCACATGACCAACCCGAAGGCTTATGGTTGCTGTTTGTGTGGCCGTGTGGTTTAGGTTTGTGAATAACCTACAAGCAACGCTATGTTAATATGTTTGCGTTAACCGTTACTTTGCACATATTTCTAATTATTCTTAACCTCTGAGTGTATATGTAAAAGCAACATGATGTTGTGGATTTAAATAAACTCTCGAATTTTGATGGATCTACCCGTTTTGAGAATTCCTCAATAAAAATCTAACATGTTTTAATGAAATATTTCATATGTAGTGAAAGTAATGTAGTGAAAGCCATGTTCTAATCGCATCACATCTTTTCAGATGCGGGTGTATATTGCACAATGCATTCAAAAAATTCAGGAATATGTCCATAACTTTTTTAATTAGAATATGCTCAAGGTGAAAAACTGTAGTTTTAAGAAACAAAGTAAAATATTTTCAATATATCCCGCATGCGTTGCTTCAAATCCATACTAATTAAAATTTTTTACAATTTTTTTTCGTTAAAGGAACCATAATTCTTTATTTTTAATAATAAAGGCAAAAGGAGTTATTTGATTTTTTTAATTTTAAAAGGTGATAAAGAATTGAATAAAAAGTCTTAAAATAATATTTAACTGCTTATTGACTCTCCCTCACATACTCAAACCCTTCTTCAAACCCCACGCAGCCCTTTTTTCTTCAAGTCATTTTTTTTAAATGAATACGAGCTACATGGGAATATCAGGATATTAGAATCCTTCGGCAGGGTACCTAGACCTGAATATACAGCTCGGGTTCCGTTGAAACTTGGCGCAAACGATTTTAAGATTTCAGAATGCTACGACAAACTTGAGAAAATTATAAATAGAACGTTGTAAATAAAACAGGTACTAAATAGGTATGAAATAACCCTTTTTCCCTGTTCCATATATAAGGTAAGCAATTTAAAAAAATAAGTACATGTGGTAAAAGACAGGTGAATATAATCCCTTAACTACATCCTAAGATTAAAATGTATTTCAAGTGTTATAAATCATGTATGTAATGCAAGTACTTAAGGTTCTAATCCACTTATTCCCTGCATAAACATACATGGTGTGAATGCATGAAAAGTGTATAAGATGAAAGTTTCAAACAGAAAAATTGTACATGGAGCTAGAACTTTCTGGCTCCCAAATGTTTTTTATATATAAAAATTGATATAATTGATGAAAGTGAAAAGCATTTCCGAAACCATATACGTTATCAAGGGCCATACCGGGTTCGGGAATGCTGAATTTCTACGTTTCTGTGTGCATAACCGTAAATTGTATTACAGCAATTATACACATGACCTGACGTAGAAGAATATGTAGAAAATTGTAGTTGAAAATTGTTGGTAATATATATATATATATATATATATATATATATATATATATATATAAGATTCATATGAAAAAGAGGGGAAATGACCAAATGCAAGACATAAAATGGTAGAGGGGGACGGCGACCCCTCTTTCCCGTTTAAAAGACTACTTTTATGCCCGGGCAACACTCACGGTACCAATGCCATGCAGAAGCCATACCTCCGTAAATGTGTCAAATCAAAAACACTCGAAAAAGTGCAAAGAAAACAAATAGGAATCAACCAGGATCGCAAGGGAAAGAATGGAAATGCAGCAAATGCCCCTGTCGGTTAAGATGGAGTGCATCATATATAACAGAAGTCCACGCATGCGCTATTCGTTATTTTCACTTTCATCGTTCTATACCTCTGCCATATCCTTTAAGTAAGCATTTTCTCCCTTTTTTGTATTAAATAGGGAATTATAATAACATGTCAGGAAGCCAATTGGATAATTGGCTTCCTGACATGTTATATGTTATAATTCAATGACATGTTATAATTGGCTTCCTGACATATTATTGCCTCCTTCATAATATTCCTATTATGCATGATGCAATCAGACTTGAAAGTATTAATGCGTTGATTTCAACGCAATCAACAAGATCAGTTTTAAAGTTCTTTTAATGTGAACAAGATCTATACCTAGGGTGCCTGTGGCGATATCGGAGAGTTAATAAAAATGTAAACACTGCTTATATCTATACGAACATAATATATAATTACAAACATGATATATTTGTTTTAACAAAATTCTGATACGAATTATGAATATGTAAAAATAATATCAATATTTTAGTATTTTGCACTTTTGTTATCGAAAACATTTTTGAACCATATCGGTCAGAGCGAGTGTATTTTTATTCTGCTTACTTTTACTTCAAATATCTTCAAAACTCTGAAAGATAGCGTTGTGAAAAATAATTCGTTTAATTGGTCGCAAATATCCGCATTATATTCTTGCTGTTACCAGATGCTGATAGGTAATACTCATTATTTATGTGTTCATTAAATACTCTAAATTTAAACTTATCAAATTATTAAGTATATCATTATCATTATTATTTAGGCACTTACAATCTTATGCGGATCAGGTATGAGATGCCAGATAATCAATACATTTTTCATTCGTTACCAAACATACTGAAATCATACCTCACTGGAATATGTATTTCAAATAGGTAATACCTCGTAATAGTATGTACATCAGTGTAGTCAAAACTATTGATATTTGCTACCATCTGTGGCAATAATTCGCTATCTACGACTTCATTTTTCAGTTACTACTCATTTTACTAAAGTTACTGCATTTTTTGAAAGCCAGCATCGATCTCCAGGATGATTTCTTCAGCTCCCCAATCCATGTCTTGTTTGGTGTTTTTAAGTCAGACACTTAGCATTTTCTAACCTACTTTACTAATCTTTACTAATCCAGCTTTACCTGCTTTTCCCCAACTTTACTAGTCATAAACAGTATACCCCCATCTCCTTAGTTGGTTGAGAGCTTTTTATGCCAATCGTTGATTCGTTGCTGACATATTCACCTGGTGGATCCGTTTGCAATATTTCTGAATCGTTGCATATGGGACCTTTTGCCATTGACATTCACCTCTGCAATAAATATAATCAATAAAAGTTTCTTTAATTCGTGACGGCCTGGCATCGCCATTATATTTGCGTTGGCGTACATCTGCCTCATAACGACAGCCCACAGCACCAAAAACAACATATCCATGCTCTGGCTTCTCAGATAGATATAAATAGTAAGCCTCAAGATTATGTATTAGGATATTCTAGATCTATGATTTGTTTTAGCATTCTTATAGTTTTTCAAAAATCATCTTGCTAAGTTGAAAATATATAACATTTTCCTTATTGCAGATTTGTAATACTTATAGCTAGCTATGAACAATAAGCAACCCTCAATGCATTTACTTACACCCTGGTAAAATATTGGTGCACGACCAAGAGATATTTTGTTTTGTTTTGTAAAACGTTGGTATGTTAAATGAACTTGGGGAATCCAAATATGATTAATGATTGATGAGGATTGAACAAAATAGATGAAAATATACGTATTCAGGTACATATTCAAGTACGCATTTGTGTACCTCCAGGCAAGTTTATATATTTATTTGAATCTAAAATATGGCCAGATACATTATATAAGCTTAATTTATATACAACCAAGAAAGCCCTTTCTGGTAGGTCGGACGGTCTGGGTCTCAACAACAACAACCAAGAAAGCTAGTAGCTAGTAATATGATTTTATATTTTAACGTGAAGGCTATTACCGAAATATTCAGATGAAATCGGGGCGAAAACTGAAAGTGAAATCTTAATTTTTAACTAGCGATAAACAGTTAGTATGTAATTTACAGCTCTTCGAAAGCCTGTAAACGAAGCAAAAGAGTCTGAAAAAATCGAATAAACTTATTTATATAATAAGAGCTTTATTGTGGAAAATATTATTTATGAAAATCCATTACGGCTTCATCAGACAGCAGCCATGGTCGAATTTGTCCTCTGGTGTAACCACACCAATTGAATTTCTGTTTTTATTTTTGAGAGTTTCGTAGTAATATTACATAAGATAATATAAAGTCTGTAGGGGGTTGAGATAAATATAACATAAAGTAATATTTTGCTGGTTGAGATACATACCCCTGAAAATCGAATTTTGTCAAGCCACATATAATATACGCATGCATGCCATGTTCAGATTCGAATATAGCGACTTGGTGGCAACTTTGTTGGGGTGAAACACTGCAGCGTTTCAAATTTGCAGAGGACTCAAGAATCACATATATACCAGTTATTTTGTTAAAATTATTTTTAATTGTACTGTCCTTTTTCAAAATTGAAAATAGTAGATTAAAATGAATTTAAAATTAGTACTGAAGTGAAATATCTGAAAAATTCTTTTATTGCTTTTCTTTTTTGCATTAAATTTACCAGGAAAACATATTAAGAGTATTATTGCCATACATTTTGCATTATATATTAACAGATATTTTTTTAGAATAATCATCTGTATTATTTGAGAAAATCAGTATTATTAAATTAGTTTTTTAATTATTAAAAAATAAATAAACATTGCTTTTTTAATATAATTTGCAATTATTCAAATGCATTTGCAATTCTAATTTAATATCGAGGAATGTAGTTTGTTTGAATTGTTCCGAAATAGTGTCTCTAGATTGTACATTATTCAAAATTTCAAGAAGTTTCTGATATTTTAAATGGGCAGTTTTTATTAAATAACTTTAACAAAAGAAACGCATTCATTTGAATGAAATACATTTTTAAAAAAAATCTCAACGTTCCTCACATAAAACCGCTTTACGTCACTCAAATGCTTTTGAAAGCAAACGTGCTATTTATATTTCAAGCATACGCTTACCCATTTCAGATGCACGATTCGTCTTTGAAGGTATTTCTTTCACGGGGAAATATATCCCGGGCCATTCTGTATCTGAGTTTTAAATAAAATTCTACTTTAAACCGGAAAGTGAATGGAATATTGTGACATATTCTGCATTTCTTAAACAGTATTTATACACGAAATCCACCAAAAATATGTTTTCTAAATTTAAAGTTACGTATTTATTTGAAGGCGTAACACGTTATGACAAGCGAAATGTAGCAGAGTATGTCAGTAGAGCAATATAAGATTATCTAATTTTACGATGATTGATGCAATCAAATATTCAAATGTATTTTGTTAGTAAAAGCGAAATATCTTTAAATTGCAAAAATTTTTAAATTGAAATAATATTTTAATGAAAAACAATATTTCTTATTGATATATTAACAATATTACTTATAGTAAATTTTAAAAATAAATAAGATTTTTATCAGTTTATGGAAATGCAAATCCAGTTGATACCTCATTAAAAATTAGTGCAATCAGACAAGTAGATCGATTTGAACATGTAAGCACTAACTACAATAGTAATCAAAAATATTGCTTGTTGATGTGTATATTTTAAGAATAGACTCAACTTACTAGCATTACATAAATATGTATATTCTTTGCTACTTCATAAAATGTTAATGCGACCAGAGAAATGAGTTTAATTTTTGAACACTTAAATACTATCTCTATAAGTAGTTAAATGTAGTCTTATTGATGTGTACATTTAGAGGCTAAACCAAATGTATTATCATTCTATGAAAATTTATATTTAACTACTACTTCACAAACATCTAATGCAA